>CM067373.1:34470519-34685519 GCA_034401795.1 Chaetoderma sp. LZ-2023a | reverse complement strand
TTTAGATGAACGAGATGGAAGGTCGAAACACCGGTATACATATAACGTTTTAACCGTTAATATACCAGTGTCTCACTTTCAGCTCGATATACAGGTAAACTGTTAAATATATATATATTTTAAAAATCAACCCTAATTTGACTGGAACCTGTTGTTGCCATCGGAACGCGTACTTTTGGTGCCACCCTCCTGCGCTTCATTAAGACTATAAGGCTATATCAAAGATCTTGGGGCCACAATTGTCCATCTGTTTTAGAGTCCACCTCTGCATGATACATAATGTGTCCGTAATAGACAGGTTTCACATACATATAGATGGCAGTCTAGCTCCTGGTCAATCACCCTCAATTCCAAGATCCCCTCCATTGTCACTGACCCACCCATATCCAGCATTGTATTTACAGTTAATCACATAAAATGTAATCTTTGCAATAATAATAATAATTTTAGTCTTTAATAGCAGACATCCTGCTGTTTCTTGAAACCCGTGAGTCGTCTGTGGCACGCGTCGGTGTACTTCATCCGTTAGCCACTTCAATCGGATAACAGCATAGACTGAGGGCTAAACTATTCATCTACAAACTTCATTTATTCAATAAAACGTCCTTAAGCAACAGCTTCCAGAAATGAACGGCAGCTAGAGTGCATTGTAAAGAGCTTTCAGCTTAATAATAAGCAAATGGAAAATTGTATTATTTGTCCAAGAGGTGGACTGCTGTCTTTCTGTGTGCTAGCCGGTAGAAATAAAGAATCAAGGCGAATCTTCGCCTTAGACATCAATTAATCAATTACAGCGCTGGCGGGAATCTGCGTGTGTTCTGAGGAATACCGCACAGCCAACGATGATAACCTAGTGTATTTGTCATATAATGCGCCCCCGGGTTCGCTTCTCTCTGTCCGGAAACAGTGAACATTTCAACCTGCTAGAGAAACCACCTGCCTTTCGGCGGTCAAAGGTTGATTAATCCGTACGGACAACGACCGGCAGTAGGGAAAAACAATCTTTCTTAAGGAAGTACAATCTGTTCCTCTCAAGACATAATTGATTACATCTAATTGTTCGTATTGAGGGACTACGGGGTACGATGGTATATTATTTTGTAGTCTACCCTCGTGGACTTCTTATGAGATGGCCGTTGCGGACAGACGTATCTGTATTTGATCTTAGAAAGTCAATGTCTCGATGCTTGAATGTTGATCACGTGTCGCTTCTCATAGATTCTACATTGTGTGGGTCTAATAATAATAATAATAATAATAATAATAATAATAATAATAATAATAATTAGTGGATGATACCCGGACTGGTGATTAAGGAAATAATAAACAGCAAAACAAATGGTACAATATGTGGCTGTAGGCTATATAGACTACACCACAAGCGTAACGACATATTAGTTCAGATACATCAATACGGATCTCCACACTTTACGTACTGACGTCGTATTAATCACAAGATTCCGGTTCCTTCACTGTATTTTTGACGGGACGTTAATTATAGGCAAGGCCATCCGGATTTATCAATAAACTCCGGATTCTTTATATAGCCTCTGGACTTCCGGATTTTTTTTGTAAAGATATCCGGATTTTGCTATGAAATGTATCGAGGGAAAAATGTACAGCCACGTTTTTATTAAGCAGAGTTATGTATTCTACCTATAGGTCAGTGCAGGCCTAATGGTGAAGTAATTTTAAGCGCACCAAATTGTGACCAAAAATAATCATAGGCCTACTGAATGGAGTTAGAAATGAACCCCATCTGAAAATTTCAAAATGGCCCACATTTTCAAGATGACTACCATTTCGATTCATCCAAATAGCATAAATCACTAATAAACAGATATTATTTAGGGCCTGTGTATTAGTCATAAATTCGGCAAACAAGATTCAAAATGTTTTGTAAATACCGTACTATACGTTCTTCCTTTTGAACAGTTGTTGATTTCGCCAGTCCAATATTGGATAAATTGGTCTACGAGTGCATATTTGCTTTGTTATTTTTGTTAGATTCTCGTTTAGCATGGACTGGTTATTCTATATGTACCGCATTCCCGTTGTATTTAACCATTTAACACTCATATCAGCCCAAAACAGCCTCGCCAGTGGTCTTGAGAATATCCATTTGCAGACCAAGAGAAGACTATTTTTGAAAATTTACCACTGGAATGACTGGCTCAATAACCGAGCCAGTCATTCCAGTGATAGATTTTCAAAAATAGTCTTCTCTTGGTCTGCTAATGGACATTTTCTTTGAGAAAATTTAAATTTTTTGGAAAGAATTCGAGTGTTAAAGGGTTAAGTTAATCCGGAAGTTTATTATTCTATATTGAATGGACATTTTAAAACGGTATCTATTTGATTTGCCATAAATCATAAATTTAGGCGTACTCCTGTTCACACACAATTTTTCGTAGGAAATTTAATTGTGGCTTCTCTAGTATATCAACTTTTTCAAAACCCCAGACTTCGCAACCGTGTGCCAGTATCCGGATGATCATTGCGTCGAATAGTTTCGTCTATATAACCTCAATCTGTGAATAGAATTAACACTGACTGAACGTCATCTATGTCGCCCTGTCAACATAGTGTGTCAGCTAGTCAATAATATAGGTATATTAACCTATTGGCCGACATGCTATCTTCATTACTTGATAGCCAACAACGTTTGCTGCCTACAGTTAATAGCATACAACCCCCCCCCCCCCCCTCCCTTCATGACAATGAAGGGGTGGGGGGGGTATGTCATATCGTTTTGCTAGTTAAAGATGTATGTATCTATCTATGTCATAATGACACGTATGAAATTATACATATAATTGGTTTGGAATTTACTTATTTAATGCTATATGCCGATATATCTGAGACTCGATTTTCAGGTTCTCTCGCGCTTGGGTGGCTGGCTGCGTGAGTACGGAGATAACACACGAACCTGTATCATTGAAAGCACAAAGCAAACTAGGCAGGAAGTGGCGGAAAAAAGAACACCTTCAACTCACAAACAAAGCAAACTAACACAAAATTGATGTACGGTTTGTCCATAAACAAATAGTTTATATCCGTTTTTTGTATTGTCTAGTGAAATTTGAAAATGCTTCGATATCAACAGATCGCTGAGATCGATGTATGGGTCAGGATAAATCGGTAAAATAGAATAAATTCACATCTACTCGAAGGATCTATTTTACGTCCAGCTATGGAGGAGATGCTCTAAGACAGTACCATCATTTGGAAGTTTTTATGTATGAGGAGATGCCCACTCAAACACATTTGCTCTGTTCTCATTTGGCGTTAAATATCATTGTGACGACGCTTCACAAACACACTAAGGGAGTGGGACGTTCCCTTCCCCTGCCCCTCACTTCGCGCTCAAGTCTCAAGCGCATTCCGACGCCTTTGGTGTGAATTGATCATAGGTAGAATTCTAGAATTGTCCAAAGAATGTAGCGGTTTGATCATCATTCAGTCCATTGAAGTGTACTGATTTGTAAAACTATACATTTTTATATCAATTTAAACAAAAACATATACCGTTGAGTGCATTTGGGTAATAGTGTTGCTTGTAACTCAGAGTGCAGGAAATGGCTTCTCAGAACATCATGTTTTCAAAATTGATTAGAGAGCAGCTTAGACACCCTCTCAGTGGTTGAGGTCAAGTCTTGGCGTTAGCGTTAGTTCAACACTAACACCAAGATAACACCCGAGACTTGACCTCGACGTTCGTGATAGTATTAACACCCGATAATAGTGTTAACACCGTGTTACCACCTGGTGTTAACACCAAATATTGTGTTAGTGTTAGAGTTAATATCAACCCCTGCTTTTGTCTTGATTTTCATTTGTGTCATTAGCGAATAAAATGAGAAAAGATATTCATATCAGCATAAAGTAGAATTAATTTAGTGGAAAGGAAGGAACTATCAGCACGCCTTTTCACTGGCAGATGAAGATTTAGTGATTTATCGCTGTATTCAGAGGTTAACACCATGTCTAGGTCAAGTCTTAGTGTTGGAGTTTGCTGCTAATAAACAGCAATTTAAAGCAGAATTTCATCACGCCTCTACGCTATTATTAGAATTGTCCAAAGATTGCAGCAGTTTGATCATCATTCAGCCTATTGAAATGTACTGATTTGTAAAACTATGCATTTTTTATATTAATTCAAACAAAAAAATCTACCGTTGTGTGCGTTTGGGTAATAGTGTTGTTTGTTACTCAGAGTGTAGGAAATGGCTTCTCAGAGCATCATGTTTTCAAAATTGCTTAGAGAGGGCCTCAGACATCCTCTCAATGTGAGAGGTAGACTTTTTTCGAACCACACCATGCCAATGTAGCCCAGTGAAATTTGCTTTTAAAATGTACTGTCACGACCGGTGAGTATCCGTTGTCTATTATTATGTCCGCACCTTGGAGATGCTGTCTGTTGAGCTCTACCTAGTGTCCATGCGCATAAGGCTGTGACATCTTTAGCACCTTTGCAGTAACTGGAAAGAAGGTATTCAAATTGATGCGGAAAGATCAGCATAATTATGTAAACAATAATACAGTCATTTGTAGAAAATTCGCTATCCAGTTTATCTTACAATAACACAGGTATAGGTGATCTAAGGTACATACTGTAACAAACAATAACACAGGTGTAAGTGATCTAAGGTACATACTGTAACATACAATAACACAGGTATAAGTGATCTAAGGTACATACTGTAACAAACAATAACACAGGTATAGGTGATCTAAGGTACATACTGTAACATACAATAACACAGGTATAGGTGATCTAAGGTACATACCGTAACATACAATAACACAGGTATAAGTGATCTAAGGTGCGTACTGTAACATACAATAACGCAGGTATAAGTGATCTAAGGTACATACTGTAACATACAATAACACAGGTATAAGTGATCTAAGGTACATACTGTAACATACAATAACACAGGCATAAGTGATCTAAGGTGCGTACTGTAACATACAATAACGCAGGTATAAGTGATCTAAGGTACATACTGTAACATACAATAACACAGGTATAAGTGATCTAAGGTACATACTGTAACAAACAATAACACAGGCATAAGTGATCTAAGGTACATACTGTAACATACAATAACACAGGTATAGGTGATCTAAGGTACATACCGTAACATACAATAACACAGGTATAAGTGATCTAAGGTGCGTACTGTAACATACAATAACACAGGTATAAGTGACCTAAGGTGCGTACTGTAACATACAATAACACAGGTATAAGTGATCTAAGGTGCATACTGTAACATACAATAACACAGGTATAAGTGATCTAAGGTACATACCGTAACATACAATAACACAGGCATAAGTGATCTAAGGTACATACTGTAACATACAATAACACAGGTATAAGTGATCTAAGGTGCGTACTGTAACATACAATAACACAGGTATGAGTGATCTAAGGTACATACCATACAATAACACAGGTATAAGTGATCTAAGGTGCGTACTGTAACATACAATAACACAGGTATGAGTGATCTAAGGTACATACTGTAACATACAATAACACAGGTATGAGTGATCTAAGGTACATACCATACAATAACACAGGTATAAGTGATCTAAGGTGCGTACTGTAACATACAATAACACAGGTATGAGTGATCTAAGGTACATACTGTAACATACAATAACACAGGTATAAGTGACCTAAGGTGCATACTGTAACATACAATAACACAGGTATGAGTGATCTAAGGTACATACTGCAACATACAAAAACACAGGTATAAGTGATCTAAGGTGCGTACTGTAACATACAATAACACAGGTATAAGTGATCCAAGGTGCGTACTGTAACATACAATAACACAGGTATAAGTGACCTAAGGTGCATACTGTAACATACAATAACACAGGTATTAGTGACCTAAGGTGCGTACTTTAACATACAATAACACATGTATGAGTGATTTAAGGTGCGTACTGTAACATACAATAACACAGGCATAAGTGACCTAAGGTGCATACTGTAACATACAATAACACAGGTATTAGTGACCTAAGGTGCGTACTGTAACATACAATAACACATGTATGAGTGATCTAAGGTGCGTACTGTAACATACAATAACACAGGCATAAGTGACCTAAGGTGCATACTGTAACATACAATAACACAGGTATAAGTGATCTAAGGTACATACTGCAACATACAAAAACACAGGTATGAGTGATCTAAGGTACATACTGCAACATACAAAAACACAGGTATGAGTGATCTAAGGTACATACTGTAACATACAATAACACATGTATGAGTGATCTAAAGTACATACTGTAACATACAATAACACAGGTATAAGTGATCTAAGGTGCGTACTGTAACATACAATAACACAGGTATAAGTGATCTAAGGTGCATACCGTAGCATACAATAACACAGGTATAAGTGATCTAAGGTGCATACCGTAACATACAATAACACAGGTATAAGTGATCTAAGGTACACACATGTGTGTGTGTGTGTGTGTGTGTGTTTGCGCGTGCGTGTGTGCCTGCGTGTCAAATGATGTGATACCCCTATAATTAGTCCAGTTTTATGTTAACATTGATAAATAATAGACTACTATTTGGTAACATAGATATCGATATATGTTGGCAATTATTTATACAGTTTATTTTGTATTCCTATATTGAGGGAACATGTTTTTTACTTTCAATAATAAAAGAATTGCTTAGGCTGGTGTGTGTATGGGGGAGGGGACGGGTGGGGTGGGGTGGATTCCCCAGAGCGCTCTTCTGAATTCCTGGTTTATTATAACATAACTTAAGTATCTGGATCTCCAGGCTAATTATTGGCCAGATAACCACATAGCCTCGGATGTAGCTATGGTGTTAGTGAGTTGTACATGAAAAGGCCAGCGTCAAACATGGCAATGTTCATGCTGATAAAACCTCAGCAAGCCTCCATGCAGTGATGCATGTGGTCGTGAACAGCAGCATTTGAATGTTTTAGGCATGCTATCTGATGTGGTGGTGCTGGTGGTGGTGATGTTGACCTTTCAGAGAAGTCAATATTTACATATAGGCCTACTTATATACAGTGATTTAAGGCCACTGTCACACTTTTATAGGTATTTTGACAGCGTGCACGTTGAATAATTTGAGATTAATCTGCATTTTAAAATAACAAATATTAATTAAACCCTGCATATTATTGGAGTGTGCACTTATGTATCATAGACGCGTTTTTAAACAAGCCAGATGTTGGGTAATCATCCCCACCCCTCCAAGTGGACTGATTTATCAACCGTACCTCCACAAATAACTTGCATTCGGGAGAACAAAGAGGGTTATCTATCAGGTAGGTATTTGTAATGAAGTCCATGGGCCAATACTAGCCATCACTGCACCAACGTAAGGATAATGACTGGCTTGTAAGGGGTAAATAAAGAATAGAATCGGAGTAGGTTGATGGTGAGATATTTCCGACATGTTGGCGGATATTCTAATGAATGAACGTGACATGGTAGAGAATAAACAAGAAGACTGGCCATTTTCGCAGCAATGAATGTGATGAATCACAATCTGATAGTGACAGTGAGTAATTGAAAGATGATATGTTCAAATTCAGTTAGCAGATTTATTGTTTAGCATGTAGGGGACATAAACACAAGCAATCTGATCATTTGTCACTACTTTATTTAGATGTAATGTTATGTTCATTTCATTTTTCATTTGCACATAATTGCATTTTGTCCGCTACCTTCAAGAATGCTGCGCAGACATTGCATAGGCTCAATGCATGGTTGTATCAGTAGTCATGCCCAAACAATGGGATTTCCACAAAATGGGTATTGACATGTTACGAGCCTTCGACTCAAGTAAGATCCTTGATGTAATACGCCAGGCCAGTTACAATGACGATGAGCTGCGACTAGTGAGCATACTGCTCGCAGACACCAAGCTGAGACTACGAGTCAAGTCAGTGATGTCTACAAAGTTTGAGACATTAATCGGCTCCCCACAGGGAGATGGTCTATCTCCGGTGTTTTTCACCTGTTACCTTGCTGCTGCATTGAAATCCGTGCGGGGAAATTCCACAACACCAAACCCCATGCACTGTCCTTATTGCGCATGCCGCTAGAGATGGACTATGCCGACGATGTGGACTTCATAGACGAAGAAAAGAAACCCATTAACGAACTTCTCCAATAGCTGCAAGTAAGCTACAAATTGAGAATCTCTTTATGAATGAATCCAAAACAGAGTTCACTCACATATACCTATCGAGTATCGACAAGGCATGAAATTAAAGAAAATTACGATCCACTTCGTGGCAGGGAACCATGAAGGAAAAGTAAACTCCTGAGCTTACTGCTCTGCAGCACTGCGGACATTGCTGCACACTGCATCGTGGGGAACATAGCTTTCCAGGCACCTTGGAAGCTATGGATTTGTAGATCAAAGATGCCTTTGATGAAGAGGACTACGTTCATACGACGCAAGCTGCGTATTCTTGATGCGGGATAACTGTAACAGCTGGGAAGCTCCAATGACAGCTCTAGAAAACTTGATGACTGCCACCGAAAAAACATACCCACCATCACTGGACACCGATGACCAAACACCATAATGTCCAACGATGCACTATGCAAGATGTGTAATACATGGCCGCTGTCCGTAAAAATCGTCCAGCAATGATGTTCCATGTTTGGCCATGTGCTAAGGATGCCAGAAGAGACACCAGCACAGAGAGCCTTTGAATTCGCCCTACTGGGACCCAGCATATATAACGCAAAGAAAGGGCGTTATTGCATAAATTGGAGGCGGCAGCTTGGTGTAGTGGCTAGCACTCAAGACTACTTCACCGGAGAACCCGGTTCGCGCTTGAACTGTGAACTGTCTCACCGCCATTGGAGACATGGTAAATTTCCTTCGCTTCTTGCTTCTCGCCACACAGGAGCATAAATGGGTGCCAGTGTAAAAGCTGCGGGAGTTACCAATAATAGACTGAAATAAAAACCAGCCTAGATATCCTAGATATGGCGTAAATGCTGTACGGTGTTTCTTCTTCTACAGCTGCAGAATCTGAATCTAAATGGTTTTCGTTGAAGAAACCACTATCTAGTGGTGGAGCGCGCATGTGCTTGATCAGTCCAGTTTTAATCTGGACCGGAAGTCATCCACTGTTGTTGCTTGGATGATCGAGTCGTCTAGCTGCTTCCAATCTATGAGTGTTTGTATGAAAAATGAGTTCCTGTATACAGGGGTGGTGCTTCTGGAGTCGACCACAATAAGATGGCAGAACATACCACTCCGGCAGAGACTTTCAAGAATGGGCATTATGTCAATTGCCATAGTAACACAATTCTTGGATTTAGATTTGTCAGAAGATAACCACCATTCACTTTTCAAGATGTTAGCGCCAACATATTGCTATATTAGCAGTTTATAAACCACACTAATGCGCTATCACCAGATTTTAAGCTGTGGGCAACAACAGCAACCAGTCAAATTGGTTTCAAAATATTCAACAGCTTACCTGTATAGGTTTTTGGAAATTGATAGTCAGGAAGTTCAGAGATCGATCGATCCCAGCACGAGCGAGGTGTGGGTAGAGCTTAGCTAGAGATGGGCGGGGAATAGCTAAAAAATGGAAAGGTCCATTATGCAACTGATTTGTATATGATACGTAGGAAGCATATGTGGCATTTTGAGTGCTCAGTCGTCACTAAGATATCATTTGATTTTTCAGTACCCAATGATTACATTTACCTGCTATTTTCAAATATTGGCATTCTGTCAATTGTCATAGTAAGAATATTTTAACTAATAAAAGACATTGAACATTTTTGATTCATCAGATCGTGTCAAATATTCCTTTAAAAGATGATGCATCAAAATATTCCTTTAAAAGATGATACATCAAAATATTCTTTTAAAATACGATACATCAAAATATTCCTTTAAAAGACGATACATCAAAATATTCCTTTATTAGCGCTTTGATATTCCTTTATTAGCGCTTTGTCCGTCACAACAATACACAGTTTTCCCGATTTTAAGCAGCGGGAACAATTGGTGACCTTTTAACCTCTGGCGCATAGTTCTTGTGATTTGTACATAACATATATAAGAAATTTTGGAGACCATGAAATCAAAATTTTGAGTGGTCTGTTGCTAGTCTATTATGATTCTAGCAATAATTGTGCCCATTTGTCAAACCAATGAAAATTTCAATTTTCTCATAGAAAATGTCAATTTGCAGACCATGAAAAGACTATTTTTTTAAATATATCACTGGAACGACTGGTTCGGTTATCAAGCCAGTTATTCCAGTGGTAAAATTTTTAAAAATAGTCTTCTCTTGGTCTGCAAATTGATATTTCTCGAGACCACTGCGGAAACGGTTTTTGGCTGATATGAGTGTTAAAGGGTTCATAAGGCCAGCTTCGTTGTGTATCAAAACTGACAACAACAACAACAACAACATGTCCTTATTCATTAAATGCAAGAGATTTCAGTATGGTAACCTACCAAATGTTTTACATCAGTGATGGTCATTATAACACAAAATTATACACATAAAATCCTTTTCCAGGTTGCGCTTACCCCACTCACAGTCAGCGCTATAGACATATAAACATTGAAGGACCGGCGCTGGATACAGAAATCTAATCTACCACTCAAGTATTGACGTCATAATCAACTGCGTCAAATATAGGCTGACGCCACAATCCAGTGTCACAATCCACAATCATAATTGACAGAAATAGTCGGTCATAAAACTGGAATAGTCCGCCAAGTTGTACGAATTGTGTGTCTTTACTACTTAATAACCATTCTGTTGAATATTTTAAAACTAATTTGCCTGGGCGCTGTTGCTGCCATAGATATCAACAGCACCAAGTCAAATTAGTTTCAAGATAGTCAACAGCTTACCTGTAGTTGTCTGAAAATTGAGTTTCATAGAGTGCCGGATTCGATCGATCCCAACGCGAGCAACGCGTGGGCGGAGCTTAGTTAGAGATGGGCTGGGCATAGCTAAAACTGGAGTCATCCATTCTCATTCGACACTATAGAACTCTTGGAATGAATTATCGACCTATGATGAACCGCCAGTAATAATTGTATGAATATGCTTAATAAATATCTCAATCAACATGTCGCCTTGTGAATACGCATGCGGTGAATCTAAGATGCCCGGATGCTACACCTGGCTACACTCTATAGCGTGTATAGGCTCTACTGGGGCAGTTAAGTTAGCATAAGTTCTTAGACACCTGCTTCTGTGATTGTGCTATGGCACGGCGTCAACGATTTCACGTCAAACTTATCTCAAAATATTCAATATATTTAAAATTTCTCAGGTTTTAAATGTCACCTTAGCCCGCTTTATTGTTAAAATCTAACATTCTCTTACCAGCTTCCGGATTCTATTTTGTATATAGCGTGATAATTATTAATTTAAACGTACACTCGATATCTATATAATTTGAAACAGATATACCAACTTAAAATGCACGGATCTGAGCTACCGTTTATCAGAAACAACCAGACCTGCCAACAATACCAGTAAGTATTCTATTTTAACTAAATTATGCTTAAATGCAATTTAATTAAGGAATATAATATTTATTATAGGCTAATTCTATTGACCGTTTCTTTTATTAATTAACAAATGTAATCTAATTCTTTAATTTAATTTAGCGTCATTATTTGTTTTCTGACGATGGTAGCCTATAATGTGATTCCTTAAACAATGATTTAATAGGGGATATTTATTCTTGTACGAGTCCCAAATATGGTAAACTGAACCCTAAATTTCGAGAATCTCAATTTCTAGCATATAGGAAATATATTAGTTAGTTATGCTGTATTCTGTGCAATCACGATGCTAAATAAGACAAATAACAATGGACCTCCAGTTTTAGCTATGCCCCGCCCATCTCTAGTTAAGCTCCGATCGATCCCTGAACGTCATGACTATCAATTTCCCGACAACCATACAGGTAACCCGTTGAATATTTTGAAACTAATTTGACTGGGTGCTGATGCTGCCACTGGAACCAACAGCGCCCAGTTAAATTAGTTTCAAAATATTCAACAGCATGTTTATTAAATAGTAAAGACATACAATTCATACAAGCTGACGGACTATTAAGCGTTTAAGATGGACTTAATCGAGTTATTCATGACGCAATGATTATGACGTCACCCTACACGTCATGTAGTTGCTTATGACGTCATACAATGGATGGATAAACTGGAACGGTCAATTATCACCTGAAAAATTTGAACCTCAATAATGTGCATGTCCGTATAGACGAATGCTATCCTGTGCCATGCCTCCATACTGGTCTCAAGTAAGGATTCCAGTTTATCCATCGATCATATTACGTCATAATTCACTATGTGGCGTGTAGGCTGGCGTCATAATCAATTATGTTATGCCTGATGGAACTGAGTTCGTCACAAACGATTAATTGATGACGGACTGAGCTTTGTTATACGAATTGTATGTCTTTACAGACTTTACTATTTAATAAACATTCAACAGCTTACCCGTATAGCTTTCTGAGATTCAGAGATTTCAGTGATCGATCAATCCCAACATGAGCAAAGCGTGGGTGGAGCTTAGCTAAAGATGGATGAGACATAGCTAACACTGGATTCCTCCATTGATCTACAAACGTTTAACTAATATAGGATCCATTTCTAGCTATACCACGCCCATTTCTAGCTATACCACGCCCATTTCTAGCTATACCACGCCAATTTCTAGTTAAATTAGTTTCAAATTATTCAACAGAATAATTAATAAATTGGAAATTCATCAAAGACATACATACAATTCAGAATCTTTCGTGACGGACACTTACCGCTTGCGTGACGGACACTTACCGCTTTCGCGACGGACATACGCCATTTTGATTGGGACAGGTGACAGATCGGCTCCATCCATTGCTCAAATCTACCGAGAACAAACTAATATGCAGGACCGCCACGATGTAGCCATTACAGTAAGATGGGGGTAATTTCACTTATTTAACTTCACCACATAGGTGGTCGAATGGAGGGAGCCAGCTTTAGCTATGCCCCGCCCATCTTCAAATAAACTCCAACCACACATCGCCCGTGTTAGGACCGATCGCTCCCTGAACTCCCTGATCATCAATTTACAAAAAACCTATACAGGTCAGCTGTTGAATATTTTGAAACTAATTAGTCTGAGTGCTGTTGCTGCCTATGGCAACGGCATGTTTATTAAGTAGTAAAGACAGACAATTCGTACAACAACGCTTAGTCCGCCATCAATTAAGAGTCAGTGGCGAATTTAGCCACGTCGCATATAACGTAATTGATTATGACGTCATCATACACGTCACGTAGTTGAGTATGACGTCATATTCAACAGTATGTTTATTAACATGTGGCCAGTGTTAGTCACTCACAGTGACTGTCACACACACGCACGCACGCACGCACGCACGCACGCACGCACGCACGCACGCACGCACGCACGCACGCACGCACGCACGCACGCACGCACGCATGCGCGCGCGCACACACACCTACTCGTTCACACACACACACATTCTGCGACTTCAAGCACTGTAACACCCGTCCAGGTTTTGTGCTGATTACTCGCCAACGCACCCCCCCCCCCCCGGTCGATGGTAATTGTTCCGCTTCTCTGCTCTAATACCTGACAATGAAAGCATAGCGGAACTTCTGACTTAAACCGCTCAGAGTTAGACATCATTTACATAGTCGACAGTGTGACACCCTCCTTTTTGTAACAGCGGTCTAATAACAGCCTAAATTCTTCTGCCTTCAGAGACTTTCTTGTGCTGCTAAAAAGACCTTCGTGAACGGAATATTTGCACCATCTCCTGACACGAAAGAGAAGTCAACACCATTTCCACCATGGCTGAACCCGCTGGCATTTCCCATGCTGTAACATCGTTGGGAAACGCCGCTGCCATCCACCGCTCGCTGTGAAGGAAATCAGAAACCTTCTGCTCAGTGCTAGTTTCTGACCGAGTTCTACTTCTGCTGTATCGTGTCGTCTCATTCTGAAGAACACTTCTCCCACAACTGAAGAACATTTTGTGAAAGCTAACTTCCACTGCACCACCCTTTCGACAGAAACAACTTCCTCCATGCCGTCCTCGCGACAGGAAGCCCTTGTGAAAATTGACTTCCTCTGTGTCAGACTTGTGACCGCTTCTCCACGAGGATCCGCCTGAACTTCCATCTGCTCTGATAAGTTCCGCCCGCCCGGATTTTGTGATCTCTACACATCGAGGATTAAGTCACTGTGTGACGTTGTGTCGCAACCAAAGCTGGTTAAGGCCAACAACGTCCGCAATAGCAAAACCTATACAAACTTTTCCGTGACTGACAACTTTTTTCTACTGCGCTTGTAGGACTTAAACTGTGCATGTTAAATCTTAAATGTACTCACTAATCTAGTTCCCTATTCTTTTAAGGGCGGATTATTTTTCTCCTGCTCTTTTAGCAGCTGTTTTATTTTTCGCTTAGGAAATGCTCTAAAGGAGATCACCCATCTTAGCCATCACCTGCGGACGACGATCTCGCACTATCCTCAACATGAAGACAAATACTTTTTGCCACTTTTCTACGTGGGTGATGCCCTTAGTGCAGCGTAAAAAAATTAAAACAACACTGCAATCGGAGACACCCCCCCCCCCCCCGCACTTCACTTGAACCTCCCTCAAATAGTGCAATGTCCACAGTGCATGTTTCTGCCACCATTTCCTCCGTTTAGCTCCTGTTCGAAACTCCCACAATCAGCGTGTGCCTTTCGACGCCGCGATCTGTGCTGTTTCGGCTGGCCATGAGCTGCTTTGAGTAGGAGACCCTCGTCGCCAACTCCCCGCACCATAGCAAATGGTTTCAATGCTGTGATACCACATCGTGCCACGTGAGACCACTTCCCACGGATGCATTCTTTCTAAGGCTTCGATAACCCCAGCCATCCTTTCGACTGCTCCTATGGGTCCTACGACCCTTGCATCTCTTTTTCTGGTAGAGAAGGTTGCGCTGCCTAATTCCGCGTCACTCACTAGGACACACTAGGCGTATCCCCTAGGAAAAAACCAAACACCATGGTTTAATCTTCTCAGTTAATTTGTGAACCAGTTTTTTTGTTAGACCACTTGGCCAGTGGTCAGGATAAATGCAATGATAGTTAAGTGATACTGTAGTTAACACCGGTTCCTAGCGACTGAACCAGATAACCACCGCATCACCCAGAATCTTTTTCAAGTTTGCCATGCCTTCTCAGTCTTTCATCGCATTAGACCGCAGGGGCATCCGGACTCAACAGCGGTTCCACTAAACTCTTTCCTCTTTAATTACATGAGTCAGTTTGTGTGCCAGCAACTCTGAAGGATGGCCATTTGGAGCATGTCAAAATCTTCTTGAGGTCGCTCAGGTTTAGGGTCTGACCGGGTGACAGTAGAGGTTCTTGCTTAATCTAACCAATCGTGTTCTTCTGCGGCCGCCTGAGGCCTTAAACCGCAAAACATCTTAGGTAACCAACCTACCACCTCGTGCAGGATACCTTTCAAAATCCCACATTCCGTGACCAACCGCTAACAAGTAAAGTTTTATTGTTGATTTTGTTACCTTAGAGAGGTTGTACATTTCAGTCTAGTAAGTGTACACAATAAAATGAATGTAATTTGATATATACTCTTCAGTAATTGTTGAATTCATTGTCAAGGAACTCTAATAAAATTAACAGCTTAAGAAATTGATTCCTCGCCCACAAATTAGTTGGAACAGAAGTATTATTTTGGTTTCTAGAAGCTTTTTACATAACATAACATATGTACAACTTACTAGGACATCATGTCCTATTACCAACTTGTGTGTTTTAGGGCATTATTGTCATTTTTGGCTGAGTCGGTTTACCAAGTGCCCTAAAGTTATAGTATACAGGATCAGAAATGAATACAGTGTCCAATCTAGCTTTGCGGGAATTTAGTGGTGGTGCCACAACGACGGCTTCTGGTAGTACATTCCACCAGTCTAACTCGAATGGAGAAATAGTTCTGTTTGTGTGTGATGCATGCTCTGGTCTTTGCAAGCTTGAATTTATCACCGCGTGTTCTGTCATTTGAACTAAGAGAAAAAGGTTTGGTATAGTTAACTGAATACTGTTTGTTAAGGTATCTATAGATGTTAATAAGATCTCCACGTATCCTTCTATATATTAGTGTTGGAAGTCTTAGTTTTCTAAGCCAATTTTTGTATGGCATGTTTCGGAGACCCGAAACTAGCTTAGTGGCTCGTTTCTATTCTTTTTCAAGGTACTCAGCTAGTTTCCATGTATATGGGGACCAGACTGATGTTTTATAGTTCAGCTGTTGGCCAATTAAACTTAGGTACAGTAGCTTGAAGATGTCTAGATTGATGTTCTGAAACATTCTCCCAATCAAACCGGTAATTTTATTGGCTTTAGATACGATGTTTTGTATATGATTTTCAAATGTTAGGCGGGGGTCTATTAATATGCCTAGGTCATTGGTTACATTTTGTTTGTGCAGTGTTATGGATTCATTATTTTCGTGCCGATTGTAGTTTGCAATGCTCTGGTGATGATGTGGGCCAATGTGCACTACTGAGCATTTTTGGAGTTGAATTTTAACTGCCATATGTGAGACACCTTTTGAACTATGTCCAAATCATTTTGTAGCATTATTCTGTCGCTGACATCAGAGATATATTAGAAACAATATGTACTGGCATATCATTGATGAATATGATAAATAGAAGAGGACAAAGTACGCTTCCTTGTAGGATCCCGCTCTCAACCCTAATCCATTCAGAGGCTGCGCCATTGACCAGCACTCTCTACATTCGTCCTGTTAAGAATGATTTAATCCAATCCAGGGGCATGCCGGTTATACCATGTGCATTTATCTCCCTCCTAGGAACCCATACTGGTGTGGAAAAAAAGTATTATTTTGGATTTTTGCCTATCTCTCACGATTCTCTCAAGGATTTTGGATGGAATGGATGTAAGTCTTATGGGTCTATAGTTATTTGGATTTCTTTTAGGACCTTTTTTTAACTTTTTAAAAAGTTAAATTACCAAGATGGCCATTTTGGATTTTGTGTTCTATCGAGGTTAGCCCAATATACCGTTTTGAAAAACGAATTCACATTTCTCAATTTACTCACATTAGGGGTTTTATTTCAGGGTATACGTTGATAAGTAGGCTACATAAGTTGCATTTTCATCGCTACGAGTGGCGGCCATCTTGGATTACTTTGTCAAGGAGACCTCTAATCACAAAATAACCTCAGAAATGGAATCTTTACCCTCAATTTAGTCGAGAAGGGGGTGATTTTGAGTTTTCCAGAATGTTTTGTCAAAATGTTAATTTGTCCCGTGACAATTCGGGATTTTTCGCTTTACCGCATTTGGCCCAGATCTGTCAGACAGGCATTTGAGCTTATTTTGCCTACCCTAAAGTACCAAAATAAAACATAAAACTTTACTTGCCAGACGTTGATCTCGGAATGCGAGAGTATGCCCCTACTAATACACCTGTGTTATCTTAATATTTAATACTAGTCGAAGCAATTTGTACATATTTGTAAGATCTTACCATGTTTGGAATGTATTCATAATATTAACGCTTATCTTAAGCCCAATAGCTAGCAACACATCTCCCAAATTTGATTTCAAGCCAAAAATGATGAAACATGACATAACCATCACTGCCGCAATCACCAACAACACGGTCAGCAGCACAATCACCACCTCTGAAGCCACCACCACCACCACCACCACCCCAGCCCCAACACGACAATCACCACCACCACCACCAGCACCACCACCACCACCACCACCACCCCCAGCTTCCAACGGCACTGCCACCGGGGTACTGCCACCACCATCCCCAACTACCATCGCCACTATCATATAGAGATAGAACAGAGCGGTCATCTATAAAGCATATATCTGTGTTGCAACAGGTACCCTGGCTCTGGCGAAACCGGTATGGAATACTGCTGCTATGAGTCTGAGCCATACTTTAGTTCTGAAGAGGAAGCCATCATGTACGGATATAGTGAAAAATTCGGCAGGTATAGTAATAGTGATAAAATGTATCTCGTATAAATTGTCGAGCACGCAGAACTCTAGCTGATGATCGGTCAGAGAGAACTCTAGCTGATGATCTGTCAGAGAGAACTCTAGCTGATGATCGGTCAGAGAGAGAGAGAGAGTTCTCTCTGATGATCTGTCAGAGAGAAATCTAGCTGATGATCTGTTAGAGAGAACTCTAGCTGATGATCTGTCAGAGACAACTCTAGCTGATGATCTGTTAAGCAGGAGAGAGAGAGAGAGAGAGAGAGAGAGAGAGAGAGAGAAGAGAGAGAGCGAGAGAGAGAGAGGAGGGAGGGAGGGAGGGGGAGGGAGAGAGCCAGGGAGTGAGGGATGGAGGGATGGAAGGGGGAGAAAGAGAGAGAGAGAGAGAGAGGGAGAGAGAGAGAGAGAGAGAGCGAGAGAGAGAGAGAGAGAGAGAGAGAGAGAGAGAGAGAGAGATGTGAGGGCGAGATGTGAGGGAGAGATGGAAGTAGGGGTGGGGTGGGTGGGGGTGGGGTGGGTGGGTAGGGAAATCCAGCCCTAGCCTTCCACAAATCCCTGACGTCGCCCTAATCTTTCACATATCTGCCTCCTCACAAATCCTGTCGTATCCCTAGTCCTCCACATATCTCCCTCACCCACACACCCACACCCCCTCACAAGTCCTTAGCCTTCTACATCTCAGCCTCCTCACAAATCCCTAGCTGTCCCTGTCGTTCCACATATCTGCCTCCTCACAAAATCCCTGTCGTTCCACATATCTGCCTCCTCACAAATCCTTGTGGCCTTCCACATATCTTCCTCCTCACAAATACATGTCGTCGCCTATGATTTAGGTTAGACTTCGTGTAAAATTCATCTCATAATTGAATAATTGTCCAACATGTGACTCTACGTGTTACAATAATTTATTTAAGAAAATGACTTTAATTTAGTAGCCTCTGCTATGAACAACTGATTTGTGGTTTACTATTACCACTAGTTGTCATCCTTGTATCGTGCCATAAAGATAAAATGGCCGATGCATTTTACTTGACAAGATTTGGCTATAAAACAATGACTACCGTCAATGAATATTATGGCATTCGCTCGTGCGATGACCTGTCATCAATGACCACTTTCCAGCTTCTAGTACTCATAAAAGACGTCGCCTCTGACCGCTGATCTGTACTGGGAAGCGTTAGGCCTATGTCAGTGGTGGTCGGTTTCCTGGCATGGATTTGGCACACATCATTTTTGTTATAAACAAACTTTTCTTTTCACAACACCTATATGCACATTATGTGTATATGCAAATTACTATTTGAAGGTGCATGTTCGCGACAGAATGGTTCAGGGTGGAACTGTGTACTTTTGGAGTCTTAGGTTGTGTGCCTGGATGTGGTGAAGCAGGGTGGATCTTGGCATGTGATGATTTCGTTACGTATATGTTGATATCATTTTTGAGTTGTCAGGTTGAATTAGAGGCACGAGCCCATAATTCAAGTTCACAACTAAACCTATGAAATTTATTTGTATGGAATGGAGTCATCATATGTTGGGATTTGTTTCGTTTTATTGCATTGGGGTACGCAATTTGGGCCTCTAACGGTATATAATTTCGGCAGTTTTATTTTCAGGCATTTTGGTGTTAATATGCACCTTTAATTGGCGGGCGAGTCCTGTCTCGTGGTGGCTTTGTACCCTGTGGTTGATGTATTTAGAAAATTTCACAGAGGAGAGGATTATATGGATTTTTACTGGGTGAGGTCATCATGTGCTGGGATTTGTCTTAGTCCTATTTACATTTGGGGACACAATTTGAGCCTCCGTGGGTCCTCAGATGTCCTTTTGATTACCTAGCTACTTATATTATGTTGAAATAATAATAATAATAATAATAATAATAATAATAATAATAATAATAATAATAATAATAATAATAATAATAATTACTACCATTCCATGTAACCGCCATTGACCGTGTAAATGTATGTATCAATGTACCCCATATGCCACATTGTGGCCTGGGTGTAAATAAATTTAAATAGAATTGAATTGATTACGTATTCACGCCATTTTAAAAACTCTGTGATTTGCCGACATTCATGTCACGCGGTGATGGCCAAGAAAATGTGTCGCACGCAAGTTGGCAATGCACTTTAGCCCTTTAAGCTTTAAAAATGTTCAAGAAAAGTTCAGTTTTCTTAAGTAAAATGCCAATTTGCAGACCAAGAAGACTATTTTTGAAAATTTACCACTGGAATGAGTGATCGGTTATCGAGTTATTCCAGTTGTAATTTTTCAAAGGAATATCTTCTCTTGGTCTGCAAATGGGCATTTCTCAAGACAACTGCAGAAGCCAGTTTGGGCTTGTTTGAGTGTTAAAGAGTTAAAACTATTGCGGAACAACACGTTATCATTAAAAAAACTAACTTTAAAAATACGAAATCTACTTTTCAAATTTTCACCGAGTGTGAGGAGCGGGGGAGGGGGTGTAGTGTCCACAGCGCCCCAGACCAGATCCGCTCCAATACCATTTTGTCGCCCAGTAATATTATGATATAAACAATGTGCCCTGCGGACAGTCAGTCTACCTGTACTTTTTTAAACAATGGTAGTGCCTATTCTTTTATATGGATCAGCAATATGGGGCTTCGAAAACACTAACTTAATAGAATCATGTCAATTGAAATTCTTTAAATGTATACTGAATCTAAAGAAAAGCACAGCTAATGTCATGGTGTATGGCGAACTAGGAAGAATGCCACTTGACATCCAAATTCAATGTAACGTGATACGATTTTGGGCGGGGTTAGTAAACGGAGGTTATGGGAAATTATCGCCAATGCTTTTCTTCACGTGTCTGGATTCTATGTCAAGAACCCAAATCCAAGTTAAATGGATGAACAAAGTGAAAGCCATTTTAGAAATAACAGGACAATCGGACGTATTTTTTGGCAGAAACTGTAAACACAAAACAGGTAGTGCAGCGAACAAGACAAGCTTTAGAGCATCAGTATGTAGAAAAATGGACACAACTCATAAATGATTCAACACGGCTAACGTTCTATAAAGAAATAAAAACAAAATTTGAATTCGAAAACTATTTTAAAATATTACCTTATAGAGAAGCTATAACCTTTTGTCATTTTAGAACATTGAACCATCAACTCGCAATGGAATCTAAAAGGTGGGTGGGTATTGACAGGGAGGAACGACTTTGTAATACATGTAACGTAGTAGAAACAGAAACACATTTTCTTTTCTGCTGCGAAAGATACACAAAAGAAAGAACACAATTTATACCTGATTACTATGTAAGGCAGAACACAACAGAGAAAACTCAAGGCCTGTTTGCGATCTGTAACAAACCAATACTGAATAGGCTATGTAAATATCCGCGGCTCTCAAAGAAAAAGGACAGATCCGCTTCACAACAACAACAACAACAACAACAACAACAACAACAACAACAACAACAACAACAACAACAGCAGCAGCAGCTACAACAACAACAATAACAACAAAAATAACAACAACAACAACTGCAGCAACAACAACGACAACAGCAACAACAATGACAACGACAACTACGATAACGACAACTACGATAACGACAACGACAACTACGACATTAGGAGCACCTCGGACACACACCTCTCTACTACGACCAACGCAACAACCACGGCTCCAGCACCAATATGCTACAATCATCACCACCACCACCACCACCACCACCACCACCACCACCACCACAACAACAACAACAACAACAACAACAACAACAACAACAACGACAATGCAATCGACAAGAACAAAGATGTTGGCAACGACAAAGAAAAAGATGTCAAAACAAAATATTTCAAATACGCAACGGCAGCAGCTAGTCATAAAATAATAATAATAATAATAATAATAATAATAATAATAATAATAATAATAATAATAATAATAATAATAATAATAATAATACTACTACTAATAATAATGACAATACTAATAATAATAATAATACTAATAATAATAATAATAATAATAATAATAATAATAATAATATTTTTATTATTATTATTATTATTATTATTATTATTATTATTATTATTATTATTATTATTATTAATAATAATAATAATAATAATAATAATAATAATAATAATAATAATAATAATAACTACCGCCATAGTATAAATATCTATAATAATAATGTGTACCCCATATGCTGTGTAAATGGCCTGGGTGAATAAGGAAAACTGAAAACTGAAACTGAACTGTATGTACTGGGGCGTCTGGTGTAACACTATACGTTTATTTCATGTAAAACTGTGTATCTTTTCTGAAAATATCTGTGATTCGATGCTGCTTTGTTCGTGTAGACGTTCAGCTAAACTTCTCGGTTAGTTGTACAAGATCTCGCGCGTGACAGGGCGGACATCCGAGAACAGTTCGGGTCAAATAAGTGTGCAGCTCTTACGCTAAGCTTGTCTTGTCCTCTCTCGAGCAAAGCGGCGTTTCCATATACTATTGTTCAGCTATGATCACTGGATATGAAACTGTCCAATGAATTGACCAAATCCTCTTATTCGACAAAAAGAGAACAGACCAGTAGAATCGACCTTTATTTAGGTTTGCAGATGAAAGGCATAAATTCTATGTTGGATATTGGTTACATACTTCACAATATCTGCGCGTGACTAGATTGCAAGGTGATATGACAAGAAACGCGTCGTCTCTGAAACTCTCATTACAATAATTACTCCCGAGGCCACGACGGTTAGGTGGACATCATCTGCTGTTAAATAAAATAAACTGAAACTGTTAAAGTGTGGTGTCATCTTATCATAGGCATAGATCCTATAACCAACAAGGGCCGCCTTTTTTGGAAGTCCACAGCGAGACGCGCTCATTGACATTAATAAAACACACCTCTAAGAGGATTTCGCGTCGCGTACGCGTCAGAGTCTAAAATCAATTTTATGCATTTTAATGTGTGTGATTCAATAGGCGCTGACGCGTCCGCGATTAGCAAGGCGTTTTCGCGAGCAACTTTTTTAACCGCGCTCGTTAGCGATCAAAACCCCGAACGCGAGGAACTCGCGTGGGTCTAATCCGTGAATATGACGTCACGCTGCATCCTGCCATGACTAAGGTGCAACACGAGAAAAGTACTCTTTAAATAGATTTCGAATTCTCATTGCATCCTCACATGTCCTGTTTCCTACTCTGTTAATATCCGCAAGCCCATCCAGTTGCACACCACCATCTACATCCTGCAATACTGACGCGGTAACTTGGTCTGGTGTTGTTTCCATTTGGAGCATATTGTGTAGCACACACGTGGCTTTAACTACATGGTAATATTTTCGGAATGCACTGTCATCTTTGTGTGGTATACTCGCACTGTGGCCAAATGAACCAACGTCAATAAGCCCAATAACACAGTCGAAAATGCTCCTTTATAATTATAATAGAGAGATCCAGAGTTCCATGGAGCTTTCATAACTAGATGCTTCCCGTCTATCGCACAGAGACAGTGAGGAAAACCCCATTTATCTGACAAATTTGCTGCAACTACTTTCTAGTCATCACTGTCCATAGGTAGTGGCGTGTACCGGGATAACAGTTGAGGCAACATTACAGCGCATACTTCGTGCACAATCCTTTCTATAGTTGTTGGTCCCACATCATAACTAATGACAAGGGATCGAAATGACTCACTGCATGGGTGGGTGGATGGATGGATGTATCGGTGGGTGGATTGGTAGATGGACAGGTTGGTTGGCTGGCACGCCGACGGGCGGACGAACAAACAGACGCCGGGTGGATTGATAAGTTAGACAGCACTCAAGGTGGGTGGCATACATTTGGTCACACTTACCTAAGTAGTGATTCACAATACACACGTATGTCCAAATTTGGTGATCTTGTATCTTGTATTATATCTTCACCTCCTTCAAAGGAGAACCGCATCAAGCGTAATATTATTGGTCTAGCCAAAGTGGGACATTCATTAAAATCTCATGTTTTAATCATTATCAATATCATTATTAAGTTGTTATTAGTGATAGCATTGTAATTATTTTAGCATCGTTTATTGATTAAGTTGCTATTAGTGCTGTCATTGTGATTACGTTAGCGTCTCCAGTATAATTATTACAACCATAATTTATATACGAAAATTTAAAGCTCATAACAGGTGTCGTTAATACACACTAGATAGCCTAGCAAAAGATGTATATATGATTATTAGTGCATACTTATTAGTGCATAGTATTTGCACTAAGGTGAACTTATGGTGTGTTTAATCTATATCTAATTGAGTGAAATATAAAGAGCAGTCTTCTAATATGAAATTCTATCGGATACAGCTTATTATGTTTGGCATAACCGTCCTTCAAGAGCGATGTACAATCCATCAGGAAACGTGTGATTTCTGTGCTTGGCCGATTGAATAGGTTTAGCTGCAAGTCTTCGTACATGGCGCGGGTCATCTAATTGAGAATTGAGCTCTAACTTCTTCCAATTCCGGTCAGAGGATAAGGAAGTGCTCCACAGTTTCTGGTTCTTTCTTGCATAGAAGGTATAGTGGATCTGTAGTCCAAACTTGCTCTTTGTGACTGCAAGGTGTATGTGCCTGTTAATAGCTTCAACTTAACAGGAATACGACTTACTTCCCTTGAGCTCTGGCATAATCATAAGGTCACCATACGTTATTGTATGCCAAAACACGATTTCTGGCATATAGCTATTGACCCCGTGAATTAGATATTTCAAATTCTGACCTCAAATGTATCCATTTATAACATTTAATATTTCCAGAGCCATGCCACATCCTTTGAGCATCCCCAACGGGAAAAAGTGACTATAAATACGAAGGTGAAAATTTCACCCAGGAGGTCGCTACGTGACAGTACGGAGGGAGAGGGAGGAATGGAGAAAGCGTTGACAGAACTAATCAATCAACATAATAACAAAGCTCTCAACAATATGAAAATGAAACATCAGCCAATGCATGGCCATCTATTATTTGAAAGTTGTGAAATATTTTCAGTCGCAAATTTCGCAACTCATTTTTAATGTAGGAAACGAGCATTTAACAGCAATCCCTCCTAGCACACCATTGCCCTAAGCAAATCAGCAAACACCCAAAATATATGGTGCCCATTATCAATTTCAACACACGTACAGCAACACAACATTAACTGCACCATCTGCATCCGATGTGTTGTCGGAAGTATTCCGGGCAGAATTTGAATAAACATGAAATTATATAAAAATGCGTATGAAATATACAAGGCTTCGTTATATTTTTATTTTATTTTTTGTTCGAGCCACGGACAGAAACACTCGGGGATTGCGGACCACTGCCATTTCTGCTTTAAGAAATATTTTTAACACGTTGTCTATACCGCTTTAATATCCGGATCCGGATCTTTTCCCTAATCACTATTAAAATTTGGAAATTCAAATTCATGCATCTGAGAACATCCACCATTGTGTTAAAATTTTAATCAAATCGGATCTACAGTTTCCAAGACATACATAAATCGGGAAATTACCCGTACACGTCATTAAGTTTCTCATATGGTATTGCACTAACTTTAAACATATATAACGAGCCTTTGTCTTGGGCAAATCACTTCCCTGCTAAAACAATGTTTAGAGATGTGTTTTTCTACAAGTACCAATACTTGGTTTAAAAAATAAAAACTTCAATATTTAATCGAAAACACTTGTCATCCAATTGCAGTCCTTTATCTATAAGTTGTGGATCCACCGCCTATGTGTATGTTTTCGCAAGGCTTTCTTCTTCTTGTAATTTGTACAATGACAAAATGATGATTAACCTCTCTTCATCGACAAGAGATTTGTCAAGCTTAGAAAAGTGTGGTGCCATCCTTCTCCTTTAATACCGCAAACAAAATGACGGAATAAACTTCACTTACAAACGCTTATATGGACTCACACCTCACGATCAGAACGGCCGGGGAAAGAAACGGGTATATGCAAATCACTATTTAATTGCATTACTCAGATTGGCTAACGGGAGGGAGTTTTGATTTGATTTATTGATTCCACATTAGGCCATAGGCCCTTGATTAACTAGGTACTTATGTTAGTTGAAATAATAATAATAAAAATAATAATAATAATAATAATAATAATAATAATAATAATAATAATAATAATAATAATAATAATAATAACGACGACGACGACGACGACGAAGACGACGACGAGGATGACGAAGACGAGGATGATGATAATAATAATAATAATAATAATAATAATAATAATAATAATAATAATAATAATAATAATAATAATTACCAATATTCCATGTAATCGCCGTTGACCGTGTAAATGTATGTATTAATGGACCCCATATGCCACATTGTGGCTTGCGTGTAAATAAATTGAATTGAATTGAGGTACACCTGTCTATTAATTGCCCCTATAAAATATATCTTTGCACATGGTGATTTCATTCCGCAAAAAATAATATAATTTTTAGCCGTGAATTTGAATTAGGAACTCGTATGTCTCTAATTCAATTTCATAACTTAAAAATTATATTAATTTATATAGAATGAAATTATCATATGTTAAGATTTATTTCATTTCATTATATCAAGGCACGTATCTTAAGTCGCAACAGTATACTATTTTAACAATTTTGTTTTCAAGCAATCTGGTTGAATATAAATCTTCATAGGAAATTAGTGTAGATTTCTGTTTTATCTGCGTTCGTGCATCAACTCAATTTTCTCAAGTGGCACGTCATTCTTATGATATTGTTAAGGGAAGTAACCTCGCTAGTATTAGTTTCTGCAATCTAGCAAACAGTTCCCGCCCCTGAATTATTACTCGGTATACCTGGTTGCAATAGCTATTGCCAGCCTTATGCATGCAGATAATAAACTTGTGTCAATTACTGTTAGATCATAATCTGATTGAAAGTATGTGCTGCACTGCAATCATAGGTAGGCCTGTATCCTATTATACGCCATTTTATCACTCTTAACAGGTCAAAATTGAGGAACCCAGTTTTGGCTATGCCCCGCCCATCTTTAGCTAAGCTCCGCCCACACTTCGCCAGTGTTGGAATCGATCGAGCCGTGACTTTCAATTTCCAAATGCCTTCATGATCTTGCACCACCTTACCTAAATTCACTGATCGTACGAAGAACATCAGCAAGGTCCCTTCGATCAAATTCACAATTACTATGTGTCGTACCACGTTCGAATTTAACCATCGGTGAACGCGCCTTCTCGAGAGCAGGACCAAAATTTTGGAACAATCTACCATCTGACATTCAAAATTATAACAAAATTGAGCCATTTAAATCTATGTTAAAAACTCACCTTTTCACAAGAGCATATTTTTAATTTTTGTAAAGCGCCTTTGAGCGGTTTAGTCCGGAATCAGCGCTATAGAAATTTACATACATACATACATTCCAGAAAACTATACAGGTATGTTGTTGAATATTTTGGTCCTAATTTAACTGGCTGCTGTTACTGCAACAACGTTGTAACAGCAACAACGCCCAGTCAAATTAGGACCAAAATATTCAACAATGATTATGAAATAGTAAAGACATCATCATCAGTCTATGGCAGCAACAACGCCCCGTCAAATTAGGACCAAAATATTCAACAATGATTATGAAATAGTAAAGACATTATCATCAGTCTATGGCAGCAACAACGCCCAGTCAAATTAGGACCAAAATATTCAACAATGATTATGAAATAGTAAAGACATTATCATCAGTCTATGGCAGCAACAACGCCCAGTCAAATTAGGACCAAAATATTCAACAATGATTATGAAATAGTAAAGACATTTTCATCAGTCTATGGCAGCAACAACGCCCAGTCAAATTAGGACCAAAATATTCAACAATGATTATGAAATAGTAAAGACATCATCATCAGTCTATGGCAGCAACAACGCCAAGTCAAATTAGGACCAAAATATTCAACAATGATTATGAAATAGTAAAGACATCATCATCAGTCTATGGCAGCAACAACGCCCCGTCAAATTAGGACCAAAATATTCAACAATGATTATGAAATAGTAAAGACATCATCATCAGTCTATGGCAGCAACAACGCCCAGTCAAATTAGGACCAAAATATTCAACAATGATTATGAAATAGTAAAGACATCATCATCGGTCTATGGCAGCAACAACGCCCAGTCAAATTAGGACCAAAATATTCAACAATGATTATGAAATAGTAAAGACATCATCATCAGTCTATGGCAGCAACAACGCCCAGTCAAATTAGCTTCAAAATATTCAACAATGATTATGAAATAGTAAAGAGATCATCATCAGTCTATGGCAGCAACAACGCCCAGTCAAATTAGGACCAAAATATTCAACAATGATTATGAAATAGTAAAGACATTATCATCAGTCTATGGCAGCAACAACGCCCAGTCAAATTAGGACCAAAATATTCAACAATGATTATGAAATAGTAAAGACATTTTCATCAGTCTATGGCAGCAACAACGCCCAGTCAAATTAGGACCAAAATATTCAACAATGATTATGAAATAGTAAAGACATCATCATCAGTCTATGGCAGCAACAACGCCAAGTCAAATTAGGACCAAAATATTCAACAATGATTATGAAATAGTAAAGACATCATCATCAGTCTATGGCAGCAACAACGCCCCGTCAAATTAGGACCAAAATATTCAACAATGATTATGAAATAGTAAAGACATCATCATCAGTCTATGGCAGCAACAACGCCCAGTCAAATTAGGACCAAAATATTCAACAATGATTATGAAATAGTAAAGACATCATCATCAGTCTATGGCAGCAACAACGCCCAGTCAAATTAGGACCAAAATATTCAACAATGATTATGAAATAGTAAAGACATCATCATCAGTCTATGGCAGCAACAACGCCCAGTCAAATTAGCTTCAAAATATTCAACAATGATTATGAAATAGTAAAGAGATCATCATCAGTAGTGAAATTCGTACAACAACGCTTGGCCCGTCATCACTTAAGCGTTCTTGACCAACTTAGTTATGTTACTGATGACATAATTGATTATGACATCATACAACATGTTGCGTAGTTGATTGTGACGTCATATGAGTGATGGATAAACTGGAATCATCCATTAAAAGTGCATATTCACACCAAAATGCTTCAAAATAGGTTTTTAAAAAAAATTATATACTTTTAGAAGCTTAAATTGTGTAGCTAATTGTTATGAAACGAAATAAATCTTAACATATGACGAGTCCCTAATTCAATTTCACAACTAAAAAAATATATTAATTTCTATGAAATGAAACCATCATATGCTAAGATTTATTTCGTTTGATTACATTTAGATACATAATTTAAGCCTCTGAAAGTATACAATTTTAACAATTTTATCTTCAAGCGCTTTGGTGTGAATATACACCTTGACGAGCTTAAATCAAGGCAGCCGTAATCATGCTTCAAATCTTTGGAATTTTGAGCTATTTAGGACTTTATATTGCGCGAATCTTTCTGATCTTCTCTTCGGATCGCGACTTAAATTGACGGGTCTTAGTGTACGATTTCATCCTTTCTTGTGGTAAAATTGAGCCAAATCTGACCAACAGTTTCTGAGATAGCATCGATCCGGAATTTGATCCAACGCAAATCTCTTGTTTTTGTGTCGCCTGCGAAGCAGAAGCCAGACATATGGAGTATTATTTCCAGCGGCGGGGTCGGAGGCGTCCGTATTTTCGGTTAAGTTATTGTTTAAATTGCTATTTCACAAAAATGGTTCATCGGATCTCAATAAAACTTCACAGATTCGTTCTATTCCATCATTAGAACTACCCTGCAGCAGAATGTAAATTTTCCATACTTTTACAGCGTTTGGACGGTGATTATTTTACTCTTGATTTGCATCCATGTTATGCTTATTATATGGTGGTTAAGGTTTTTGTTTAAATTGCCGTTTCTCATAATATATGTGCATCACTGAATATTGTATTAGAACCATGCCTAGTTTGTATTAGCAATCCACACTATCCATGCCTTTACAGGCGAGACATTGTACGCTTCAGCGTTCTTGTTTAAATTCGGATCACGGATAAAAATGTCTGAAAATCTTCTTTGACGGTAACAGCTTTTATTGTAATAAAATTGGAGCCAAATCGATCCGGTAGTTTCGATATGTTTATAGATCCGGAATGTGATCGGATCGCGATCCAGAATTTTTAATCCGGATCATGGCCAAATGTCCGAATTCCTCTTTGGCGGTAATAGTCCTTGTTGTGTTCAAACTTGAGTCAAATCGGATTATTATTGTTTGAGATACAGCTTTAGATAAACACATAGACGCACATAAATACAGATATACAGGCACAAGAAGACACGTACATACAGACAAAGGCTCACACGCACGCACACACGCACGCACGCATACACGCTCTTCCAGCTACGTGGCAATAGTACGGTAACACGAGTAATCAGAGATCGCAGACCCTCGCCATCCAGCTTTTTCGTATTGTAAAATGTTTTCTGATTTCCGGATTTTTTCCTGATTTTCCGGATTTTTTCCTGATTTTCCGGAGTTTTTTGGATTTCCGGATTTTTAGAATCACACCCTGAGTTATTGAATCATAGTGTATGTTCACAACCTTTCTTGTGTTAAAATTTGAGCCAAAATCGGATCATCAGTTTCCGAAATATCCAGAAATCCAGAATGTGATCCAATCCGAACCAGGGCTCTCTTATCCACATAACGATAAACGTCTGGAAATCCTCTTGCACAACAAGTTCCTCCGTTGTGTTAAAATGTAAGCCAAGTTGGATCAGCAGTTTTGTTAGATACATCTACAAACAGACGGACTGACGGGCGGACGGACTGCAATACATCTTCCCCTTACAAGGGCGACAAGCCGGTCCATTCGCAACTACCTAGTTCATAGAATCAGGACAGGTTATCCCCCATTACCACATTTCCCAATCATGTCTGATGGGTCGATTATTGAAGTTCAGCTTCTTAAATTCTGTTTCTGCCGATGAGATACCGGGGACTCTTGTATGGAATTATGGGACGGTAGAGTTCTCACTAAGTTACTATTACAGAAGTAGGGAGTGAGAACATCTCTAAGTTTTGTACCGAAATGATTTAAAGAGCCATGGCTCAAATACGCCTAGGCGTAAGCAGGCAAAAACAAATGAACAACAACAACAACGACGACGACGACGACGACGACGACGACGACGACGACGACGACGACGACGACGACAACAACAACAACAACAACAACTGGTCTCTACTATATCCGAGTCTTTGTTCACGTCTTCTTCAACCTTCCCGGTGGTGTTGGGTCTTCTTAAGGAGCCGATTCCAGGTCAAGACTGCCACTCGCATTCTTGCAGGCATATGATTCTTAGTGGCCAGAGACCTCCTGCGGAACGTCTCCATCCTTTACTTGAACGGCACAACTTTCCGCGGACTCTTTTGTTGTGCCCCTCTCGCTTTTCCTGGTGACAATCAACCGTTACTACACTATTCCTTCTCCACAGCTGGTTCGTCATTAATTGTCAACAGTAAACGACCATTATTTACGCAATTAAGACACACTCGTAGATGTATAGGGCCTATATATGTGGGTGTTTGCAACAGTGGGTCCACGAACTGAAACATGAAATGTGGGTATGCAAGATGGAATTGGATCCACATGTTGGTTTAGGGATCACACACTGCATGGTAATGAATTCACAAATAGTATTGGATCCCCAAGATTGCATTAGGTGCACAAGCTGGCATGTCGCTTAGACACGTCTGTGGTCTTTCGTAAACGTTAGTTGCATACAATGCAAGCCAATAATTATTTAAAAGAACATCTAAATGGATCATAGCCTACTACGAGGTGCGCCATTGCAGTTCCCACCTTTTCCCGAAATTTGACCTTTGAGTCTCCACAACCTTTTAGTAGTCTGCAATCATATAAGTAACTCGCATGACACATTTGGTTAAATTCCACCAAACTTTTTTTGAGGAAATAGCGTCAATATAGGAATTTTTTATGAGATTTGACCTTTTAACTACCCTCACACCACCTCACCCCCCCCCCCCCACCCCATTCCTAAGGTTGCAGAACCGAATGTAAATATCATCTCGCAATCTACAATCATATGGGTAGCGCATATTTGGTCGGATTCGCCAACATCTTCACCCTGCCACGGTGCCCCACCACTACCACACCACCCCCAACCCCTGTGGCGGAACCAAATTCAACTGCTGAATCATTCTACACAACGTCATGGCTAACTGACATTAATTCTTTGGTCGTATTCCGCTAAATTGTTTCAGAGGAGATAATATGACGTACATAATTTTTATGATATTTCACATTTTGACCCCGTCCCCTGGCCCCCGAGTGGAGGAGCCAATTATAAATGCAATTTTTCAATCCGCAGTCACATAACAAATGTGATTGATTTCTGCCAGGGAGGAGTTAGCCGGGCTGGCAGCCAGTAGGCGATTGACGGGCGGCGACGATTGCAATATCGAAGAAGTTTTCTTGTCAAAAGGTGTGGCGATAATTATTTGTCGGACGTATAAAGATGGTCCTATCAGCCCACCTTGGCCTACAGTGTAGGCAAGCGTAGCATACACACGTGACAATTCTGCAAAGAAATATGACAAGAATTGACATTGTATGGAGAAATGTCTTGATAACAGTAGAGTAGTATAAGGTAAGGCATTGGCTTTCTTTGTTTTAAAATGGTAATTTAACAGGTGTTTATCTACATGTGTTCTGTTGAGATAAACTCATGTAGGCCTACCAAATAAATGGGCTGTCAGATTGTCACTCGGCGGCTTCAAGTTGTACTCTCATTTCCAAAGTATCTCTGAGACGATCGCCTCTCGGTCTCTGTGTTAATAGTGATAATTTGAGTTTAAAATGGCGGATTTTCATTTGTCACGCATTTCATGATTGATACAGGCACAGTGACACGATATTATACCGGTTCTATAACAACTTTACCGTTTATCAACCGCGCTCTGTAATGTCCGCGTGTTCCATATCCGGTCGAATTAAGGTCTTGTATAATCTTGATAGTATTTTTTCGTCAAGATCCTAGGCTGTGGTCAAAGAACCCCGCAGCACGCAATTAATTTTTAAAAAACCAATTTCAGTTCAAATGTTTAATTCGTCATGTGCTCCAGGTTACTTTGACAGCTTATGCTATATGTGACTCTGAAGGGCTTGATTGCTTTCTATGACACCTCAGAGATGTTTCTCTTCGACCACCACATTGATCCTTTAACCCTTTTAACACTTAAATTTGTTCAAGAAAATTTCAATTTCCTCATAGAAAATGTCCATTTGCAGACCAAGAGAAGACTATGTTTGAAAATTTACCACTGGATTGACTGGCTCGGTTATCGAGCCAGTCATTCTAGTGGTAAATTTTCAAACATAGTCTTCTCTTGGTCTGCAAATGGACATTTCTCAAGACCACTGTAGAAGGCATTTTTGGCTGGTACGAGTGTCAAAGGGTTAATGGGCATACTTTGACATAAGAATATAGAGAATGTCAATTTGCTGAGTAAGAGAAGCGTAGTTCTTATACCATTACCAGTGGATTTCCAGTAGTAGGTTTGCTAAAATAGTCTTCTCTCGGTCTGCAAATGGGCCGTTTTTGAAGACCACTGTCGAAGCCATTTGTGAGCGGTCTGAGCATAAATATTATATATAGCATTTGTCATACTGGTGTTTGCGGGTGTCATAGTTTTTAAAGTCACCCTGACGAGAATGACCACCGGCTTCTCTGGGACCACAATACAGCCCACTCTTAAACCAGATGGCATAGTGACTATCTATATTAAAATCCGACTGTCTTGTGGTCCCAGGTATTTCCTTTGGCAAATGACTTATATATTATGGGACCACCTTCATTCACAGCCACTCTGTCCTGTTTCATAAAGTTGCCGTTGTGGCGCGGTTACACCGCATATAGGTCTATCATCAGCGATGCGCCTTCATACATTATTGTACTTATTGTTATTGTCAGTATTATACAACAGTGTCATTCATTATATATAAAACACTTGGGAAGATACGGTATTTTATTCTATGACGTATAGCATGGAAACAACGCCATTACGCTGGGAATTTCAGTGTGCATTCTGAAAGGCATCGGTCTACGCTTATGACCAGAGTTAGAATCAGTGGTTCAGGACATAACGGGATCAAATATTTTTAAGGCATTATTGATCTGCACAAACTGAATTAAAATAACACATAATGAATATATGCGGGCTAAACATATTGATGTGAATCAGATTCCGAACTAATGAAACAATATTTCCAAATTCATTATAAGTTGCTCCATAACATCATGTACCAGTTGATGTGAGGTTGATGACCGCTGAATACTTGACAGTTACTTGGACGCACACGAACCTATCCTATATAAATCTGGTGTAATAGTTCAAATTGCAAGACACCTGGACTGTCGACTCCATTGAAAGATCTACTAAGGATGACCAGCAACAAGTGTTCTGAATGTTCTACAATGCATGCCATCAAGTAGGTAGCTTAGTTTACGATTTATGATATTAATGGAAGATTTCAGTTTCTCAGTCAATCATATAACCTCATAATCAAAGTTACTACGTGATGTATAGGATGACGTCATAATCAATTACATCATGAATGAACGCTGAATTGACGACGAACTAAGTGGTGTTGTACGAATTGTGTGTCTATGTAATAAACATTCTGTTAAATATTTTCAAACTAATTTGACAGGGTCAGTCAATTTTGTTTTCAAAATATTCAACTATGTAATTTTCAAAATATTCAACTATGTAATTTTCTGGAAATCGATAGTCAGCGAGTTCAGCGATCGATCGATCCCAAGACGGGCGAAGAGTGGGTGGAGCTTAGCTAAAGATGGACGGGGCATAGCTAAAACTGTATTCCTTCATTTATGATAATAACTTACTGTAAACAAAGTTTTCAGATGTCACATGGTTGTGTTAGCGCGTTATATAGTGTATCCTATTATAATCATATTGAGTGTGAACAATAATAGCAAAGGCTGAATCCATCATCATTAAATGTAGTCGAATATAATGGACAGATTCGATTTCTAGCTATACACTCGCCAGTTCTAGATATTCTCCACCAATTCTGCGCGCATATTTAAATCGATTTTAGCATTTTGAACCTTCAATTCCTAGAATCCTAGGTAAATGCACGGGTAAGTTATTGAATATTTCGAAAGCAGTTTGACTGGGGGTGGGGTGGGGTGGAAGGGGTCATATGGGGCTGTAAGGTGTTTTACACCCTAAAATTGACATATAATATGTGCTTGGGACACCACGGGCATACCTCCCTCCAAATTTGGAGAAGATCCCTTTAGTAGAACCAGAGTTATTAAAAAATGTCTTTAGAACAACAACAACAACAACAACAACAACAACAACAACAACAACAACAACAACAACGGTTTATCATCTGTTTACGTTGCTTCGCCATGGCATGACATAAAGTTGTTATTTTACAAGAAAAGTTCTGTGCTTGAATGATTAACCATTTAAGGGTCAAATTTTATCAAGAAAATCGAGATATTTGCTTATTGAACGTCAATTTACTGGCCAAGAGAGGAGTAATTTTGAAAGTTTAACACTAGAGCCAGGCATTCCAGTGGCAGATTTTCAAAAATAGTCCTCTAGGCCTGCAAATGGACATTCCTCAAGACCACTGCAGAGACAGGGTTTGGCCGGCTTGACCATTAAAGGGTTAAGCGCTTTAAGATGCAGTAGGCGAAATGCAATCAGATTGCAAGCAAACCTAGTATCATCTCACGCATGGCCAATGTCAGATTATCCCTACTCTAGAATCGGTATGCATGGTGACTGATTTCTGCACCAGCAGCAGAATTAAGCCGATCATTGGAATAAATCACCCTTTTGGGAAAACATATTTCTATGTTAAACCACGATATATGACTGATAACTAACACATTGAGGTGCATACAACATGCCTCTTGAATGGATTAAGACCAAATGCGTCTCTATATTCAAATCCATCTAGCTGCCCGATGCGTGTATGATCTGTGGCCTGGTCTGAGGTGCCATCTCCCAGAAAATCTTTGAAATCTGGACACGCTCAGAGGCCATCTTATGTATTTCTGGACGTAAATATCTAACGATATGGGCCATTGTATTACTGTCAAATTGTCTCCGCATCCACGCGAAGTGAGTCTTAGAAAAACACATTTTCTTTTGTCTGGATCAAGCACGCACGCACGCACGCACGCACGCACGCACGCACGCACGCACGCACGCACGCACGCACGCACGCACGCACGCACGCACGCACGCACGCACGCACGCACGCACGCACGCACGCACGCACGCACGCACGCACGCACGCACGCACGCACGCACGCACGCACGCACGCACGCACGCACGCACGCACGCACGCACGCACGCACGCACGCACGCACGCACGCACGCACGCACGCACGCACGCACGCACGCACGCACGCACGCACGCACGCACGCACGCACGCACGCACGCACGCACGCACGCACGCACGCACGCACAACATGCGGACACTCATGTTCCTGCTCTTGTTAACCGATTTCGAAGGAACACTTTTTAGAACAAGAATCAATAACGGCTTCCAGTCAAACTAGCTTTAAAACGGCCAACACAACATTTCTTACGTCTTACCCCTTGGAACACTGATTTTCCAGAATTTCGATTTAATTGTAATTATACAAGCAAGCTGATGAAACAAACTTGACAAGAACATGGTCTCCCATTCATATCAGGATATAAAATAAGAATGCAGTGTTCCCAAAATGTGCACTGTTCAATCCAATATGTAACTGGTGATCATGGCAATTATGTGCAGTTATAAAATTCTCAATACTAACTCTGATGAACGATGTCAAACATTATTACTTTTCACACAGTTATGGCTGGCTATCTCCTATGTTGTGTGTGCTTCTCTACCACTGTTACAGTGATATATGTCTGGCTATCTCCCGTGTTGTGTCTGCTTCACTACCACTGTTACAGTGATACACGTCTGGCTATCTCCCGTGTTGTGTCTGCTTCTCTACCACTGTTACAGTGATATACGTCTGGCTATCTCCCGTGTTGTGGCTGCTTCTCTACCACTGTTATAGCGATGTAAGGCTGACTATCTCCCGTGTTGTGTCTGCTTCGCTACCCCTGTTATAGCGATGTAAGTCTGGCTATCTCCTGTGTTGTGTCTGCTTCTCTACCACTGCTATAGCCATGTCAGTCTGACTATCTCCCGTGTTGTGTCTGCTTCTCTACCACCGTTATAGCGATGTAAGTCTGGCTATCTCCCGTCCCGTGTCTGCTTCTCTACCACTGTTACAGTGATGTAAGTCTGGCTATCTCCCGTGGTGTGTCTGCATCTCTACCACTGCTATAGTGATGTATGTCTGGCTATCTTCCGTGTTGTGTCTGCTCTACCACTGTTATAGCGATGTAAGTCTGGCTATCTCCCGTGATGTGTTTGCTTCTCTACCACTGCTATATTGATGTAAGTCTGGTTATCTCCCGTGTTGTTTCTGCTCCTCTACCACTGCTATAGCGATGTAAGTCTGGCTAGCTCCCTTGTTGTGTCTGCTTCTCTACCACTGCTATAGCGATGTAAGTCTGGCTAGCTCCCGTGTTGTGTCTGCTTCTCTACCACTGCTATAGTGATGTAAGTCTGGCTAGCTCCCGTGTTGTGTCTGCTTCTCTACCACTGCTATAGTGATGTAATTCTGGCTGTATCCCGTGTTGTGTCTGCTTCTCTACCGCTGTTATATAGTGATGTAAGTCTGGCTATCTCCCGTCCTGTGTCTGCTTCTCTACCACTGCTATAGTGATGTAATTCTGGCTGTATCCCGTGTTGTGTCTGCTTCTCTACCGCTGTTATATAGTGATGTAAGTCTGGCTATCTCCCGTCCTGTGTCTGCTTCTCTACCACTGTTATAGTGATGTAGGTCTGGCTATCTCCCGTGTTGTGTTTGCTTCTCTACCACTGTTACAGTGATGTAAGTCTGGCTATCTCCCGTGTTGTGTCTGCTTCTCTACCACTGTTATAGTGATGTAAGTCTGCCTATCTGCCGTCCTGTGTCTGCTTCTCTACCACTGCTATAGCGATGTAAGTCTGGCTCTCTCCCATGGTGGGTCTGCTTCTCTACCGCTGTTATATAGTGATGTAAGTCTGGCTATCTCCCGTCCTGTGTCTGCTTCTCTACCACTGTTATAGTCATGTAGGTCTGGCTATCTCCCGTGTTGTGTCTGCTTCTCTCCCACTGTTACAGTGATGCAAGTCTGGCTATCTCCCGTGATGTGTTTGCTTCTCTACCACTGCTATAGCGATGTAAGTTTGGTTATCTCCTGTGTTGTGTCTGCTCCTCTACCACTGCTATAGTGATGTAAGTCTGACTAGCTCCCGTGTTGTGTCTGCTTCTCTACCACTGTTACAGTAATGTAATTCTGGCTATATCCCGTGTTGTGTCTGCTTCTCTACCACTGTTATATAGTGATGTAAGTCTGGCTATCTCCTGTGGTGTGTCTGCTTCTCTACCACTGCTATAGTGATGTAAGTCTGGCTAGTTCCTGTGTTGTGTCTGCTTCTCTACCACTGCTACAGTGATGTAAGTCTGACTATCTCCCGTGATGTATTTGCTTCTCTACCACTGCTATAGTGATGTAAGTCTGGCTATCTCCCGTGTTGTGTCTGCTTCTCTACCACTGTTACAGTGATATAAGTCTGGCTATCTCCCGTGTTGTGTCTGCTTCTCTACCACTGCTATAGCCATGTCAGTCTGACTATCTCCCATGTTGTGTCTGCTTCTCTACCACCATTATAGCGATGTAAGTCTGGCTATCTCCCGTCCCGTGTCTGCTTCTCTACCACTGTTACAGTGATGTAAGTCTGGCTATCTCGTGTTGTGTCTACTTCTCTACCAGTGTTATATAGTGATGTAAGTCAGACTACCTCCCGTGTTGTGTCTGCTTCTCTACCACTGCTATAGTGATGTAAGTCTGGCTATCTCCCGTGTTGTGTCTGCTTCTCTACCACTGCTATAGTGATGTAAGTCTGGCTATCTTCTGTGTTGTGTCTGTTCTACCACTGCTATAGCGATGTAAGCCTGGCTATATCCCGTGTTGTGTCTGCTTCTCTACCGCTGTTATATAGTGATGTAAGTCTGGCTATCTCCCGTCCTGTGTCTGCTTCTCTACCACCATTATAGTGATGTAGGTCTGGCTATCTCCCGTGTTGTGTCTGCTTCTCTACCACTGTTACAGTGATGTAAGTCTGGCTATCTCCCGTGATGTGTTTGCTTCTCTACCACTGCTATAGTGATGTAAGTCTGGCTATCTCCCATGGTGTGTCTGCTTCTCTCCCACTGTTACAGTGATGCAAGGCTGGCTATCTCCCATGTTGTGTCTACTTCTCTACCCGTGTTATATAGTGATGTAAGTCAGATTATCTCCCGTGTTGTGTCTGCTTCTCTACCACTGCTATAGTGATGTAAGTCTGGCTATCTTCCGTGTTGTGTCTGCTCTACCACTGCTATAGCGATGTAAGTCTGGCTATCTCCCATGTTGTGTCTACTTCTCTACCAGTGTTATATAGTGATGTAAGTCAGACTACCTCCCGTGTTGTGTCTGCATCTCTACCACTGCTATAGTGATGTAAGTCTGGCTATCTCCCGTGTTGTGTCTGCTTCTCTACCACTGCTATAGTGATGTAAGTCTGGCTATCTTCTGTGGTGTGTCTGTTCTACCACTGCTATAGCGATGTAAGCCTGGCTATATCCCGTGGTGTGTCTGCTTCTCTACCGCTGTTATATAGTGATGTAAGTCTGGCTATCTCCCGTCCTGTGTCTGCTTCTCTACCACCATTATAGTGATGTAGGTCTGGCTATCTCCCGTGTTGTGTCTGCTTCTCTAACACTGTTACAGTGATGTAAGTCTGGCTATCTCCCGTGATGTGTTTGCTTCTCTCCCACTGTTACAGTGATGCAAGTCTGGCTATCTCCCATGTTGTGTCTACTTCTCTACCCGTGTTATATAGTGATGTAAGTCAGATTATCTCCCGTGTTGTGTCTGCTTCTCTACCACTGCTATAGTGATGTAAGTCTGGCTATCTTCCGTGTTGTGTCTGCTCTACCACTGCTATAGCGATGTAAGTCTGGCTATCTCCCATGTTGTGTCTACTTCTCTACTAGTGTTATATAGTGATGTAAGTCTGGCTATCTTCTGTGTTGTGTCTGTTCTACCACTGCTATAGCGATGTAAGCCTGGCTATATCCCGTGTTGTGTCTGCTTCTCTACCACTGCTATAGTGATGTAAGTCTGGCTATCTTCTGTGGTGTGTCTGTTCTACCACTGCTATAGCGATGTAAGCCTGGCTATATCCCGTGTTGTGTCTGCTTCTCTACCGCTGTTATATAGTGATGTAAGTCTGGCTATCTCCCGTCCTGTGTCTGCTTCTCTACCACCATTATAGTGATGTAGGTCTGGCTATCTCCCGTGTTGTGTCTGCTTCTCTAACACTGTTACAGTGATGTAAGTCTGGCTATCTCCCGTGATGTGTTTGCTTCTCTACCACTGCTATAGTGATGTAAGTATGGCTATCTCCCATGGTGTGTCTGCTTCTCTCCCACTGTTACAGTGATGCAAGTCTGGCTATCTCCCATGTTGTGTCTACTTCTCTACCCGTGTTATATAGTGATGTAAGTCAGATTATCTCCCGTGTTGTGTCTGCTTCTCTACCACTGCTATAGTGATGTAAGTCTGGCTATCTTCCGTGTTGTGTCTGCTCTACCACTGCTATAGCGATGTAAGTCTGGCTATATCCCGTGTTGTGTCTGCTTCTCTACCGCTGTTATATAGTGATGTAAGTCTGGCTATCTCCCGTCCTGTGTCTGCTTCTCTACCACCATTATAGTGATGTAAGTCTGGCTATCTCCCGTGTTGGGTCTGCTTCTCTACCACTGTTACAGTGATATAAGTCTGGCTATCTCCCGTGATGTGTTTGCTTCTCTACCACTGCTATAGTGATGTAAGTGTGGCTATCTCCCATGTTGTGTCTACTTCTCTACCCGTGTTATATAGGGATGTAAGTCAGATTATCTCCCGTGTTGTGTCTGCTTCTCTACCACTGCTATAGTGATGTAAGTCTGGTTATCTTCCGTGTTGTGTCTGCTCTACCACTGCTATAGCGATGTAAGTCTGGCTATCTCCCATGTTGTGTCTGCTTCTCTACCGCTGTTATATAGTGATGTAAGTCTGGCTATCTCCCGTCCTGTGTCTGCTTCTCTACCACTGTTATAGTGGTGTAGGTCTGGCTATCTCCCGTGTTGTGTCTGATTCTCTACCACTGTTATAGTGATGGATGTCTGGCTATCTCCCGTCCTGTGTCTGCTTCTCTACCGCTGCTATAGTGATGTAAGTCTGGCTATCTCCCATGTTGTGTCTGCTTCTCTACCACTGCTATAGTGACGTAAGTCTGGCTATCTCCCGTGTTGTGTCAGCTTCTCTACCACTGTTATAGTTGCGTAAGTCTGCTAACTGATGTAAAACTTTTATAGTTTCAATGATGCCACTATTAGCAAATAACCCAATTTAAACACGGTTATAAATTTGCCATACCGCTATGTTGAAGTAAATAATTTTCATTGAGATAGTAAGGGAATTGTTTTATTTCAGTAGAAAATAGGTAAAATAGAATAATTTCATATCCAACAAATTACCAATATTTATCTCCAGATATAGATTTCATTTACAGTGTAGGACACCATTTTATATTCTGAGTCAAATTTATTTCAAAATGTTCAACATAATATTAATTAAGTTGTACTTGAGTTTCCGAATCCAGCCTTTCGGGTTCAAATGGTTAATCAACTATCTCAATGAAAATTATTTACTTCAACTTAAAGGTATGGCAACTTTGTGCCCTTGTTTAAAATGGGGTATTTGCTAATAGTGGCATCATTGAAACTATATATATATATAGGGCCTAACGGTATGGCAAATGTTATCACCTTGCCATATATTGGCAGATAAATCCGCACATTCCACTAGTGAGCTAATGTTTGGTGGCCGGTCCAAGGTCTTACTACCGGTGATTATAGCGCTTTGCGATGTGTAATGCCTATTCCAGGGTGTATGCGTAGAATCAGCTAGCCTATATGTGTCACAATGAAGATAAGTTATTAGACATTTTTCCCATGATATCAATATTTTGTACAAACACATGCACATTCTGCTGCAGCGGGCAGTCCATTCTGCTACACCTGGCAGTTCATACTGCTACAGAAGCAGTCCATTCTGCTACAGCGGGCAGACAATTCTGCTAAAGCGGGCAGTCCATTCTGCTTCATCGGGCAGTCCATTCTGCTGCAGTGGCCAGTCCATTCTGCTACACTTGACAGTCCATTCTGCTACAGTGGGCAGTCCATTCTGCTACCGCGGGCAGTCAATTCTGCTACAATAGGAGGCGATTCTGCTACAATGGGCAGTCCATTCTGCTACCGTGGGCAATCCATACTGCTACAGTTAGACAGTTCATTCTGCTACAGCGGGAAGTCCATTCTGATACAGTGGGCAGTCCATTCTGCTACAGTGGGCAGTCCATTCTGCTACAGTAGGAAGTCCATTTTGCTACACTGGGCAGTCCATTCTCCTATGCCGGTCAGCCCATTCTGCTACACTGGGCAGTCCATTCTGCTACATCAGGCAGTCCATTCAGTTACACGGGCAGCCTATTCCGCTAAAGCGGGCAGTCCATTCTGCTAAATCAGGCAATCCATTTTGCTACAGCGGGCAGTCCATTCTGCTACAGCGGGCAGTCCATTCTGCTACAGCGGGCAGTCCATTCTGCTACAGCAGGCAGTCCATTCTGTTACATTGGGCAGTCCATTCTGATATACCGGGCAGTCCGTGTTCAAACCCACACATTCTGCTACACTGGCCAGTCTGTGCTGCTACACTGGGCAGTCTCTGCTGCTGTACCCGACAGTCCATGTTGCTACACCAGTATGTGTGTGTTGTGTGTTGGTGTACCCGGCAGTCCGTTCATGTTGCCATACCAGGCAGTCCATGTTGCTGTACCTGGCAGTCTGTGTTGCTGTACTGGGCAGTCCATGCTGCTGTACCGGGTAGTCCGTGTTGCTGTACTGGACATCTGTGATGCTACACTGTGCAGTCCGTGCTGCTAGACCACGCAGTCTGTGCTGTTGTACTGGGCAGTCCATGCTGCTGTACCGGGCAGTCCGTGTTGCTGTACTGGACATCTGTGATGCTACACTGGGCAGTCCGTGCTGCTAGACCATGCAGTCTGTGCTACTGTACCTGGCAGTCTGTGATGTGGTACCGGGTAGTCCATGTTGCTGAACTGGGCACTCTGTACTGCTCTACCGGGCAGTACGTGTTGCTGTACCAGGCAGTCTGTGATGCAGTACTGGGCAGTCCATGTTGCCATACCAGGCAGTTCATCTGAGCAGTCCGTGTTGCTGTAATGGGCAGTCCATGTTGCTGCACCTGGAAGTCTGTGTTGCTGTACCAGGCAGTCCATGTTGCTGTACCTGGCATTCCATGTTGCTATACTGGGCAGGCCGTAGTGATGTACCGGGCAGTCCATGTTTCTGTACTGGTCAGTCTGTGATGCAGTACTGGGCAGTCCATATTGCTGTACTGGGCAGTCTGTACTGCTGTACTGGGCTTTCCATTTTGCTATACCGGCAGTCCATGTTGTTGTAGCAGGCAGTTCATGTTGCTGTACTGCACAATCCATACTGCTGTACCGGGAAATCCATGTTGCTGTACCGTGCAGTCCATACTGCTGTACCGGGCAGTCTGTGTTGCTGTACCGGGCAGTCCATGCTGCTGTACCGGGCAGACCATGTTGCTGTACCAGACAGTCTGTGTTTCTGTACCAGGAAGTCCATGTTGCTGTACAGGGCAGTTCATGTTGCTATACCGGGCAGTCCGTGTTGCTGTACCGGGCAGTCCATGTTGCTACACCTGGCAGTCCATGTTGCTGTAGCGAGCAGTCCGTGTTGCTGAAGCGAGAAGTCCATGTTGCTGTACTGGGCGTTGCTGTAACAGGCAGTCCATGTTGCTGTACTAGGCAGTCTGTGTTGCACTACCAGGCAGTCCATGTTGCTGTACCGGGCAGTCTATTTTGCTGTACCAGGCAGTCCATGTTGCTGTACCGGCCAGTCGATGCTGCTGTACCGGGTAGTCTGTGTTGCTGTACCTGGCTGTTCATGTTGATGTCCTCGGCAGTTTGTGTTGGTGTACCCGGCAGTCCGTGTTGCTGTACCAGGCAGTCCATGTTGCTGTACCTGGCAGTCCGTGTTGCTGTACCCGGCGGAGCATGTTGCTATACAGGGCAGTCCATGTTGTACCGGGCAGTCTGTGTTGCTGTATTGGGAAATCCTGGTTGCTGTACCAGGCAGTCCAGTTTGCTGTATTGGTAAATCCGTGTTGCTGTACTGGGCAGTCCGTGTTGTTGTACTGGGCAGTCTGTGTTGTTGTACCGGGCAGTCTGTGTAGCTGTATTGGGAAATCTGGCTTTCTGTACCGGGCAGTGCATGTTGCTATACTGGGCAGACTGCCAACACTGTTCACGGCAGATGCTGGCGAATGAGCTGCTTCTAATACGTTGTTTACTTACCCTGCTCCTCTACGGCATAAAATAAAGAAAGACATATATTATAACTAACTGTAAGGAGATCCGTTCCAGAGATGCTAACTCAACTTACCAGAACGGTCAGTAAACTCAATCAAATCATAATAACCAGACTGTCTAGCTTCTAGGAAGCTCTATTCTCATCTATTAACCGTTCTCAAACACACAAAACGTACTTCCTGGAACAACGAGTCCATCCACATCTCTAAGTTTGTCTTATTCAAGTACAATAGTACGGAATTCCGGAATGAGCGCTTAATCTCCAGTGCCAAACTCTGCGTCAGGAGACCTCTGGATACACCTTAGTACGAGAACACTCCTAGCCGTCTCTTTTTTGCTGGAGCGGCCATTTACCTGACTCTTCAGCCAAGGATAAGTAATTTCTACGAATTTTGTTGGTTGATCAAAATGTGTCCTACTTTGGATAGCCGGAGCTATGCTCTAGTCAATCAGCAATATCAAGAGTTATTAAGGAATTAACACGCTGTTGGTATCACCTTAGTATAAAATAGGTAATGATGGGCTTCTCTTTCTTCCTCTCTCTCTCTCTCTCTCTCTCTCTCTCTCTCTCTCTCTCCCTCCCTCCCTCCCTCCCTCCCTCCCTCCCCTCCCCTCCCTCTCTCTCGCCCTGCCTGCCTCCCTCCCTCCCTCCCTCTCTCTCCCCCTCTGTCTCTCTCTCTCTCTCTCCCTCCCTCTCTCCCTCTCTCTCTCTCTCTCTCTCTCTCTCTCTCTCTCTCTCTCTCTCTCTCTCTCTCTCTCTCTCTCTCTCTCTCTCTCTCTCTCTCCCTCAATGTGAGCACATACACACTAGTTTATAGACGTCCTAGTATTCACCACAATTCAAGGAGACTTAGGCATTAACACTGTGCACTGAAACCGGTATGAACATTTACTAATCCCTCCACTGACTTCACCCGGTCCTTTTATGTAAGAACTTGAACGACCTGATATGTGTTTCAACTATGCCTCTAACAAGAGCATATCTCAGAACCGACAAATGGTCTTTATCTGTTCACACTGGGTCTGTGCCACTTGGACACGTTAATGTGTTCGTTTGGACCGGTTCCTTGTTCCTCATGCTCTATGGATACACATTTGAACCAATTCGGCCGGACGGTTGACGTCTACTTCTAATCGTTACCAAGATATCCCACCTTTGAATAGAAGTGTTCGGACCAGTGGAATGGACATCACACTTCTATGCACAGATAGAGCTCAGAAAAATACATTGAAATTCTGCGATTCTATGTTTCTGACAACAAGAGTATTCTTGCATAACAGATGATATAGTGAACATCTTCTATAGATGAATGCCTACCAATGCAAGCACCGGTAAATTGTCCCATGAACAATATAGCACTTTCGCGAGCATCTGAATACCGGTACCAAGATAAGGACGTTATGCCTTATTTGCCTCCTCCTCTTATAACAATGGCGACCCGCCACATATCTGTACATTATCTTAGCTTTTAGTTAATTAATTTGCAATTGAAAACTGCTGTCCCTAACTTAGCGATATCTTTACTGAAACCTCTGCATGGCTTCCTATGCCCATAGAACGCCATTAAAGTCGCACCAACAGCGTGGTGCATGGCGATAAAATAAATTAAAACCTATCAACGATAGCACCTGGATGTCCAATAAAATAAAACATGAGATGCGAATTAGAGGAAAGCGATCGTGAGTCCAGACCCTAGCATTGGGAACTAGCATATAAACGCCTCAAATATTACAACACACTAGAGGAAAGCTATTTAAGAAATCAAGAAAAACTAAACAAGCGCAAGATGTGGCCAACGCAAGGTGTGGCCAACGTTAAGAAACAGAGACACCTGATCAACACACTAGTTCGGACAGCTAAACAAAAATTTAAAGATACATTATCTGAAAAAATAAAACATGGACGCACTGGCTCCAAACAATAGCGGAAAATATGTAAATCTTTCTTAGTTAACACTAACTCTAATGTTCACGACGTTCCTCCTCTAGAGCGCCAAGATGGTTCGTTTAATTACCAGTCTTCTGAAAAGGCAGATCTACTTAACCTTTACCTTTATAATATCGTCACAATTGACTAAACTAATGCTCACCTACCTCCTCTATCTCCATATACGGAGAATACGAATCTCGATGTCTCAGATGTACTGTCTGATCTGGATACTTCTAAAGCCGTTGGCTCAGATAGACTAAGCCCGAAACTGTTATACGAGAGTAAGGAAGTTTTGGTCCCAAACTGTTAGACATCTACATTGATATCGCTCAGGCTCTCGACGATCAAAAGGAAATACTGTTCTTGTTTTTTGATATTTCTAAAGCATTTGACTGAGTGTAGCATCGTGGCCTTCTAAAAATATTAGAAATTTCGGTAATTGTAGAAATGTACTGTCATGGTTTGAAAGCTATCTCGAAAACCGTTACCAGCGAGTAGTTATAAACGACAGCGAATCTACTTTACTTCACTTAAATGCTGGAGTGCCCCAGGACTCAGTCTTTGGTCCCTTGCTATCTTAGTCTTTAGTAATGATATATGCCCAGCGAAATTTTAAACAATATTAGACTGTTTGCTGATGATACCTGCCTATATGTAATGTCTGATAACTTAGAAGCACACGTTGCAGCAATTGACCATGATATTCAGACATGGCTTGTCGAATTTAATGCCTCCAAAACTACTAGTCTATTTCTTTCTCTGCCTAATGAGCACGTGTCTCTTTCTCTGCCTAATGAGCCTACTGTTTTTCCATTTAAATTTAGAAATTCAGAAATCCTCCCATCATGCAACCATAAACATCTTGGCATTGCCTTCAATAGGAAAGGCACTTGGCTTACTCACGTGGAAAACGTAATAACAAATATCCAGCACAAACATTCTGTACTCAAGGGCCTAAAATATATCCTAGGCAGGGAATGCCTTGAAATTATGTACACATGCTTTATTAGGCCATTATCTAGAATACGCAGATGTTGTCTGGGATAACATACCACAGATTCTTGTAACTCGATGGGAGGACATCCAAAAAGACGCACTCAGGACAGTATGTGGAATGACACGTAGTGCTCGTACGAAAGACTTGTACACAGAAACAGGAATCGAAACGCCTATACATAGACGGGAATCTCATAGATTAGCTATGCTATATAAAATTATCAACGCTCGCCACGCAAATCTATTCACTCCATTTCGTTTCCGTACTGAGCTCTTTCTTGGGTCGTTTTTCTAGCAACAGTCCGCGTATGGAATACGCTATCTGCGCCGGACACGTGTTCCGTCACTCTCCTATAATTCAAGAGCAAACTAAACCATGTCGCCCATACGACCACCTCACTAGTATTAAGTCTGGCAAAGGTTTGCTAATGTAATTTTATGTAGGCTTCGTAATGGTTAAATGTAGTAATTTAAATCGGCATCTATTTGAAAACTTTATGTCAGACTCTGCTAGGTGTCCATGTGGACACAGTGATGAATCCACAAATCACTATCTCATCCATTGCCCTCTTTTTAACGACCAAAGAGGCTCTCTCCAAAATCAGCTCGTCCTAAACAATATCTTTCTTGCCATACTGACACTTAATCAACTTCTATACGATATTAACAATGTCGGCTTGCAAAAGAATATTATGATATGTAACCCCGTATTTCAATATATAGTCAATACCAACTACTTCAAGTAACTTCCCATTTGTGAAATTCACAACCATAAGTGCTAAATGCAAACAGCCCAACATGTACAAGCATGGTGAACACATAAGTAAGAGCACCTCACCACCTTACCTTTCTCACTCTTGCTAAAATTCTTAATTTTATACCTTGTTTCTCCTATTCCCCTCTCCCCTCTTTTTGTCTCTCTTTCCCTAACTTTCTTCCCCCACCCACTCTCCCGCCCATCCATCCCACCCCCACCACCTCTCCCGCTCTCATCATATACATACGTACGCTAACAGGCACGCACGCACACACGCGCGCACACATTCACGCACACATACTCAAGCGTGCGAACTACCTAGTAAAATTGTAATCAGTGGTTGATATAGATGATCAATTAATTAGTTATACATACATTACTTCTATTTAACTATGTTTTATTATACCCCATCTTGGTGTATTTATTGCATAGCATTTGTATGTATGAGAGACACGTGTATAAGATTTATGTCTTACTGTGCTCCCAAAATAAATTCTGTTTAAACCAAAACTTATCACACCCTAGTTAACGTCTCAAACCGGGTCATGCAGTTCATAACCAACGCGAGTCTGGGTTTGTACTTTCCTTTACAGACGTCACACACCGAGACACTATTTTTTGGAAATATCTAATCCCAAAATGGAATGTTCAACTGACCAGTAGTTAATTAGCGTTATCTATTGTCTCTAGTCGAATGCGTTGCCAGTACGCAGATGTGAACAGTTATTATATTTCACTGACCCTCAAATCGCGTATCTGGATTTATATAAAGTGAACTTGAACATGTGTGATTTAAAAAATATTCTGTTTAATATTTTGGGGCTAATATGGCTGGACGCAGATGCTGCCTTAGGTAGCTACAGCGTCCGGTCAAATTAGTTTCCCAAAATATTTTAACAGCTTACCTGTTACCTTGAAGAGACTCGCAACTAGTATAAGTCTGCCTGTCTGCCTCCCTACATGTTTGCCTGCCTGCCTGCCTGCCTGCCTGCCTGCCTGACATATGTCTATTTGTACATACCTGGCGTGTATATAATTATATATTATTGTACATAGTGTATATATGTTTTGAGGGCCTCGGGAACATCAGGCCACTGACGATGTACCCTCTTGAAATAACGATTATTATTATTATTATTATTATTATTATTATTATTATTATTATAATAATTATTATTATTATAATTATTATTATTATTATTATTATTATTATTATTATTATTATTATTATTATTATTATTATTATTATTATTATTATTATCTTGACACTTAGTTTGTCATGATTGGATGCCTAGATACGGAGTTATTGTGTATAATTTACAATTACGGTCAAGATCAGCCACCACAGAATTCCACTGTGTATCAGAAACATACACTCCTGAAAGCCTCGCCTGGTAAGTAGGATTTTTCTCTTGCAACGTTGGCGTGTTGGAAGCGTTGGTGGGTTGCCGCCAGGTGTGGTTTCGATTCTACGTCAGAGTTATCACGGGAATCGATTGGTCAATAATGGCCGTAGGCGGGAGCTAGTTTGCATATTATGCAATTTTGAAGCACCAAATATATGTAAGTATACTTTTAGTATGGTTTTCAGGGAACATCTTGGAAAACCGTTCTAATGAAAGATGTTGCGATTTGTTTTAGGAATCAGAATTTGACCTGACTAATATATAGTTTTGACAAATAATGTAATGTGCCTCCAGCCCACGGACTATGAGTATAAAGCGACAGCTGAAGAAATAACTGGATTGGAAAGAAAGCAGCACAGCTCGTGATCTGTAGAGCTAAATCAGCACATATACCCCATGATAGTCGATGCTGTCATAATTCTAAGAATCTTGGAGTATACGTTGTTTTCAAAAATAATCAGCGAGGTCACACTCTAGTGCGGGCTTTATCTTCACGCGGCCGCCGATAGAGAGAATAAAGAGATAGCTTACAATGTTACGACTTAACAACAGATAAAATCATCGTCAATCAAAATAGTTTGAAGATATTCCACCGTTTTCCAGTATTTCTTTTTTATTTTGAATTACTTTGACGTCATGCACTAAGAGTGTAGTTTATACAAAAGGTATAACTGAGGCCTATATTAACTTATTCTTCAGTAGTAAAGATAAGTGTAGGTTCTTACATGGCGCCATTTTCCGGGTTGCCCTACAGTAAACTCGAATCATTGTATGCACCTAGAAATCTATTAGACAGTGTCCAGGCCCTGTTATAATCTCCGGTACTCTCTAGGTTAAGCTAAGTTTACGTCCAGGTGCGGAGTTAGACATGCCTGGACTTGCCTCATACCAGGTAGCGGGCTCAGGTAGCGGGCTCAGGTAGCGGGCTCAGTTCACCTACTTTAATCCTGGCCTGGTATAAGCCTACGACCGGTTTGCAATAGATAATACACTTATCCAGGCCAGTCATGTGACCTTCACATCTCATATTCATATCTGATAACGTGCCCGACAGGTGCTCAAATTTACAAAACAGTTTATCGTAAACAGGCAAACAGAAAATATAAATCGATTATATTTTGTAAAACGATAGATGTATGCATGGGACACGTATGCAGCGCATGACCTACCAACATGTAAAGATATTACGTTAGCTATTACAATTGGTAGCTTTTCATATTAATATTAAACTATATATAATTGAATCAATGCATACAATTAGCACATGCATATTTTAAAGTATTAAGCAAATACCCGTTATAAACAATGATAATTACGGGATATAGGAGTAACGGGTAGGGCCTATGTTATATATTAGACACTGGCATGAGCTATGCCGGACAGTTAGCTGGTTGGATGCCTATTGTATGCAGATTCAGATTCAGATTCAGATTATTTTATTTACACCCCCAGGCCACATAATGGCATATGGGGAATATGAATTTACAGAAATTATAAATGTTATGGCGATCAGACATTATATATCAATTCATAATTACATATTTTGGTATTTATCTAGTTATATAACCACTGTTTGTGCTTTCGGTAGTAGCAGTAGTAGTAGTAGTAGTAGTAGTAGTAGTAGTAGTAGTAGTAGTAGTAGTAGTAGTAGTAGTAGTAGTAGTAGTAATAGTGGTACTAGTAGTAGTAGTAGTAGTAGTAGTAGTAGTAGTAGTAGTAGTAGTAGTAGTAGTAGTAGTAGTAGTAGTAGTAGTAGTAATAGTGGTAGTAGTAGTAGTAGTAGTAGTAGTAGTAGTAGTAGTAGTAGTAGTAGTAGTAGTAGTAGTAGTAGTAGTAGTAGTAGTAGTAGCAGCAGCAGGAGCAGCAGCAGCAGCAGCAATAGCAGTAGTAGCAGCAGCAGCATCAGCAGCAGCAGCAGCAGCAGCAGCAGCAGCAGCAGCAGCAGCAGCAGCAGCAGCAGCGGCAGCAGTAGTAGTAGTAGTAGTATTAGTAGTAGTAACTTAGAATTATTATGAAAGTTACAGTTATTATTTACACGTACTTCATAATTAGTAATGACAAAATTATTACTGTTATTGTACCGCCATCTCAATAACAAAGTACTAAAATTATAGTGGTCATATTGTGGGGGTCATCAGGATTTAGATTATAATAAATATATAATAACTGATTATAAAAAATGCCATGGTTTATGGTTGGCTTAGCTTATCGAGTCGGATTGACCCCGGATGCGAAACTAATTTGACTGGGTGCTTTTGGCAGCAACAGCGCCCAGTCAAATTGGTTTCAAAATATTCAACAGCATATTTATTAAATAGTAAAGACATACAATTCATACAACCTGACAGACTATTACGCGTTTAAGACGGACTAAATCTAGTCATTCATGACGTAATGATTGTGACGTAATCCTACACGCCACGTAGATCAATTAAGGCGTGTCGTATCTTCTCAGACAATGTAGATAGTAGGTCAACTACTGGCAAATACCCGGGAAGTGATGACAGACGCACGAATGTCTGAAAAGCTGGCCGGTCAGATTTGTCACCGTGTACCCGATTCATTGGCCAAGTTTCTAAACCAACATTTAATCAATTTGCGCCAACCATACAGTGGGGCAGCTATGTGCACAAAAATGTTGGGATTGTGCTATTTTGGAAGAGTCTGCCAAAATTGGCATATATGTTCGACTGTATGCATAGAAGCTTTTCAGATGGGTGGCCACGAGAATATTCGTCTGGAATGACCTCATTTGTATAAATCTGCATAAATTCAAGATGGCCGCCATCGGAAAATGGTATCTTGTTTGAAACATGCATATCTCTGCATATGCTTGGCCGATTAAAACGAACTATGGGTCTATCTTGGTGGTTCTTTAGATGGCGCATCAAATGGCATTGGTTTCATGACCTGCCATGGTCGTGTTCATGAGACAGGTCACGGTCAAGCACTGAAATCCTAATTTTTAGTCATTTTTGGCTTCTACAAGGCCGATTAAGACAGAGTTGGGTTCCATCATGATGGTTTATCTGGTGACCTATCAAATGGATGTGGTTTTTATGGCTTTCAGAGGTCAAATGCACCAGCAAAGTTCAAGGTTAAATACTAACACCCATTACCTCTTAAATGTATCTTAATCATAGATATGCAGGTTTCGAACTGAACTTCATTTTCCCTGTGACCCACTTGGATTTATACAAATGAGGTCATTCCAGATGCAATCTTTCACCACACATCTGAAATGTTTCTATATATAAAAGGCACTGTCATAACAGTGCATATAGCCGTCCCACTTAATAATTTCATTACACATAAAGGTTAATCAATGTTCTCGTCAAAATGTGCATTGCGCTAGTGCTGGAGACGTATTGCACTGCCTGGCCAATAACACAAAATGTGACAACTTAGAAAATGCCTATGAGGTATTTGCTGGGAAAAAATTAATTATGTTGATCTTGCTCCACTGCTATTTCTAAGTCTAAATTTTAGACATTCGGTCTTGATAATGTGGCATTCATTATGCAAAGCCATGATAAAGAAATCCAAGATCAAATGACTACAGCAGGCCACCAAGAACCTCTCTGCCTCAGTTCCAATAGAGTATTAATAGACACGCAGTAAATATGGGACATTTTCCACTGAGTATTTTTTCTTAATTGTGCAACCGAAACAAATGCTGAAAGTCCACCCCGACAAAAGAGCTGGTTCGTCGACTAAGGGAATATGCTAAAGTACTAGGAGATGAGCAGCTATCGCGATGTTGAGTGGCTGATAACCCAAGAGGCGAAATACCACGACTCATGCGAACGCGCTCTGCCCATGAAGTGATTGCTGTTGTCCTCTATACTATCATGCTGAGAGCAGTACACCGAGTATCGACTATCACTTGCACCTGAGGATACCCTGGATGGCATTGATACATGGATTGTAAAGATGTCTGCGTCGAATCCACAGTTTCAGTACATGCATCATGTTCTTCAACTGGAGCTCCTTACTTTGGTGTACACATTTTCAATCAGAGGGGCGAAGTTCGACCTTTACAAATCAAGCCTGACCGGACTTGCGTCCTGGTTCATGATGCTCAACCACACCCAAGGGGCTAGATGGGTGTCAGTCCACATCCGGGACACGATCACACTATCCAAGCTACATCCTGATATCATCTGACCTTGATTATGGGTATTTCACAGGCAACACAACTGGACGCTGATTTTCGACCATGGCAGATGATCAGGATCATGAGCAGAACAACATAACAATCAAAGGGAATGGTGGTGTAATCGGGCAGCCACGCAATGCTGAAGCTCTCAAGCGGTCCTGCATAACATAAGGTTGCACGCGTCATTGCTAATTTAGAAGCATCCATTGACAGCGCCAGCACCACAAAAAACACCTGAAATCATTGGAGCAGGTGATAACTGCTATGTGCTCTTTGCTGACAATGGCAAGGTTCTCTTCCGCTTACACACAATGGGTGTCTTCCCAGAAGTAGCAGTTATATGTACACAAGATGCAGACGTGGCGCAGTACTAGACGCATGTCAACGATCATCGCATGGCAAATTATTCATATTCAAGCCAATCGAGAAGAACAAGCTACACCTCATCGCCCTTACTACCACCAGACAATTCAAAACAACACCGGAGAAGGAATTCCAAGACACGGCATTCCAAGACACTTGTTTACCGCTAGCCTAACTATATGCGGCCAGAGAAATACGTGGATGGAAATTCAGATGCATTCTTCTCATATAAAACGAGATACATATCCCTGGTCTCGATCAGAAAATGGCAATCTCAGGCTAAACATGAAGACTGACCTTGCCACTGTTCTTGAGAAGTTAGCAAACTGTAACCGTATACTCTAGAATCTGTTGAGGTGTTGTTCGTGGATGGGGCAGTGGTTGTCCATTACCTGCCATTGGATAAGTGCAAAACATTTGCTGACTACATACCTGGCACATTCTTCCTCACAGACGCCATGTGAATGATCACCACCTGCATGGGAATATAATGCTCGATGTCTCTAAAAAATGTCAGCTTGAAAGAAGGGACAAGAAAGTCTCGCAGAAAAGGTGCATGCATCAAGGTATCCCTCAGTATACCATTACTGAAAAGCTGGCCTGCATTCCTCAATAAAGCAGAAAACAAGTCCGAGCTTTTTAGGCTTCTTGCTGAAGAGTCCAAGTCGACTGTTCCTGTTAATAAGCAGTTGTTAATGAGTTCAGGAGATGGTGTTACGTGTGTCACACAGCGTAAGGATACAAGTTGTCGCTATGCAACCACGAACAGGCCGATTGAAGGCTGGTGGTGTACCTTACTAAAGCAGTCTCTGTAGGTTACAAAAAGTTCACGCTTAGAACTGTTGATTCTGATGTACTGGCTGTGGGTGTGGCAGAGGTGGCCAAACTAGATCTGTCTGAGTCCAAACCTTTTGGTTTGCCCACAGAAGAACTACCATGATAGACTCTAAGTTTCCCTTAATCGACCATGTAGATGCAGCGGTATGCCATAAATATTCCGAAATTGCTCAAAATTGTGATTTTTAACGCTTGACCTTGGCCTTGACCCATGAATTTGAGATCAGAAGTGCATGAAACTACTGCCATTGGATTCGCCATCCAAAGAACTACCACGAAAGATCACAAGCTTGTCTTAATCCGCCAAATAGATGCGGAGATATGCAAATTTCTGCGATGGGTTAATTTTTCGGTGGCGGCCAACTTGGTTTGTGCAAATTTATGCAAATGAGGTCGTTCCGGGCAAATTATTTTATGGCCACACATCTGAAAGGTTTATATATATATATATATATATATATATATATATATATATATATATATATATATATATATATATATATATATATATATATATATATATATATATATATATATATATATATATATATATATATATATATATAGACGAACATATGTTTCCAATTTTGGCACACTCCTCCAAAATGGCACTATCGTAGCACATAACCGGCCCACTAATATACTGTAGACGCTAGAACTCTGATAGTAATGCTGGGATATATCCACAGCTTCCTCGACCCTCTGACAATGCTATCTTGCATCTGCAGGCGGATACCGGCTATACTTAATTAAATCGAACGTTGACATTCCTTCAATCAACCAGTGTTTGAGTGAAACTCGACATACTCCTGAAAGCATAAATGTTTGAAGAAAGTGGACACGGAAATCATGGCGGATGTGCTGTGGGTACTATACATGAATTCCAGCGTGACGGAATCACAATTTGCACAAATATTAATGAACACTAAAAGCCTTCCAGAAATATTTGAAACAAGATAGCACAGTAATTATTTCTTCATGATACAAATAAGACAAGCACAATCACGTAGGCGCTAGATTGATAACAATCAAATTAATATTTTCTTCGATATGTGCTGTTATATGTTTGTGACGGAATCACAAAGAATAGACAAAGAATTTCATTAAGCATAGAAAAATGTACATTTCTGCTCTTTACACATATGTGTGAATAAAAGGGCAGTCATTTTTGTAACCAAGTATCCTGGCTTCTAAAAGAATATAACATTTTGGCAATATAAACATTTATAACAATTTCAGCCTCTACAATATGTGTGACGGAATCACCTACGTGATTGTGACGGACTCACGAGTGCAAAACTATTCACAAAGGTGCGTAAGATAGGAGTGGTATAGTTCAATAGTTCAATAGTTCAATTACGTAAATCCTTCCTTTACACGGGAGCACCTCCGAATGGAGTAAAGAAAGTTTAACATCCATTACATTGAATTTAAATTAAATTAATGTGACAATATGCAGGACTAAATACTATATATATATATATATATATATATATATATATATATATATATATATATATATATATATATATATATATATATATATATATATATATATATATATATATATATATATATATATATATATATATATATATATATATATATATATATATATATATATATATATATATATATATATATATTGTGATTAGGGTAAAATAGCCAGTGTCAAACTAGATTGTGACATCGGGAAACTACACATGTGACATAATATAATTAATATTACTAAGATTATAACTAGCTTGGTGACATTATGATGTCACATTTGTTAGAGGGTCATTCAATATTATGACGTCATGCTGTCCAAGGTAGTTATGCCACACCTAACTTATGCACCCTTTGTGAATACGGCCCATGGTTTCTAAGCATATTTAATGCAATAATGTAAGCAAACATATGTACACAAAAAGAGAAATGATATTTCAGTAATTTTGATAAATCTATATGTTTAATGTTTAACTTTTAAAACGCCAAAATATGGCATTAATCACAATTAAAGAGGTAATGTAATTAAAATCAGTCAATTATCAAATATTATAAGTTCATTTAAGTTCATTTTGTAAGTTTATAAGTTCATTTTGTAATTTTATCAAACTCCTGGAAAATACTTCTAAGACAAAAGCCAAATGAAGCCATGTGGTCAAAAGGGGTTAAAAGGCCAGACCGTGCTGTTCAGTTCCCAGCAAAATTGTCGAAAATAAAGAACCTTGCAAGGTAGTTAATGTGGCCACTTTTAAATTTTGGATTAGATAGATATAAAGTGAAATTCAGTTGTGTAACCCTAATAACAACTAGATGGATATGAATAAACAAGAAATGATGTCTCCAAACTGCCATCTATATCAGTTGCAAATGTCACAAATAAATTGCGACTGGTTCCTGGACACACCAGCACATTCAGTGTGACACCACTTATAACATGATTGGCACTGTATCCAATCTCCATTTGAATGGGAATACAGTTCTGAACAGAACAAACACTCACAGTCATCATCATCATTAGTGGCAATCCGTTTCTTTCCAACACCTTTCAAATTCGCGTTCCGTTTATTAAGTGAATCCTTTTTTCTCATTGTTCTTTTTACTGGCGCATCACCACCACCATTTTCTTCGATTGTCGTGTCAGCGATATGTGCATTCCAAGTTTCACCCAAAGGTTCATTGGCAGGAACGTTTTCATGTTCATTTGGAACTGTTGGAAAGATAACACTCGTGAACTCTTGAATTGCACTGCTATAATATTTCCTTTTAACAGTCTGTGAATCGGGAATAACGCAGTGTGTATTTATAGTCCCTGGGACAGCAAGTGGAATTTTATTCCAGGCATTCAGAATATCGAGATCAACGCACTTTTTGTCAATATCATGTTGTGTCATGTGAATAAGCTCGATCTGAGATCCAGATGCTTTGATAGCTACAGTTAGGGATTCAGCATCTTTAATAATTCCCTTTCTGGCCATAACATGGCGTCGGGCCATCGCCTTCACGTTTCCCCCGAGGGCATCATTGGGGCCCTTCCCATGGCTTGTCGCAAAGTAATTCCATGATAGATCAATGTTCAAGAATTTATTGTTCATTATAATCATCAAACCAAATATGAATCTGTTTTTATATTGGCTGCTAGGCCCATCTGTCCATATCTTAACTGTCTTTACGGTTGGCATTTGATGCAGAATTCGCTCAATCACTGTGGTAGTAAATGCGGTAACTGACTTCTTTTCGTGTTCTCTTGTGTCTGATGCAATAACGATTGACAACTTTTCATCTCTGTGGTAGGCAATGACTGTATACAAAGTTACCTGATTTTGGTGCCAATGAGCCGATTGTATCTCGTCCTGAAACAGGCAAGAGTAGTTTTCTGCAAAGTCCATCTGGAGTAAGCAACTAGAGCTGTCCAGTAACTGGGCTATTTCCTTGTCATCACTGTACGAACTCGCTTGTTTGTCTTTGATGAAAGCATGCCAAAGAAATTTTGGCATTTGAGCACAAAGTTCATTAATTGCATCCCGTACTGTTCCCTCACATAGAGCTTTTATAACATAGTTATTATGATCGGTATCCCACTGATGCCAATGCATACTGTCATCTATGTTGGATAGATCACTAATCTTTTCAGTGAAGAGTTTGCTGTCCTTGCATTTTGCACAGTTGTTCGACATACACATCTCGTTAGAAATGTCACAGACATACGAAGACAGAAACTCATTCCTTGAATATAACGGAATCGATGGACATGTACGATGCAATGACTCAAGGAGGAGAACTATATTACCATGATACCTACAAACGCACACATTGTGTGGCATTTTTGATGATAAAAGCACATTTTTTGGCCGTAATTCTGAAAACTTTGATTTCTGGATGTTGATATCACTATATTTGGCTTTGAATGATTGAAATGCTTCCATAACTGTCATATTTAGATGATGTTTTTGTTCTGTGGTTTTAACTCCATCCTGACTTTTCACCGCGATGACATCAGCCTTTCCTGGCATTACTATTGATATATCTTCACTTAAATAAAATTCCTTTACTTTACTCATAATGTCATCAGGTATGCCATTACCATGCTGAACCGGACTGTGCAAGATACGCACATTAACGACGGGTGAATTATGTTTATCAATGTCAGTAAGTTTTTCAATAACTGCTATTCGCTTGCTCGGGCTTTTCGGAAGATGCCTTTCGACGCGACACTTTGCTCGACCTAGTGCTGCTGCTGTCTTATATGGAGTTGCTGAACTTCTAGGGAGTGCCACTTTTAATACATTTTGCGATTTACGTTCACGCCATTTTTGTGTACTAATTTTTGTCCGTTGGCGGAGAGCAGACAGTTCATTTTCACGCAACTGGCTTCTCACGTCTCGCTTCCTGCTGCTATCTTTCGCCAAATATGCCGAATATTCTGCATTATTTTGGCGAATTCTAGTCCGCCTCTCCCGCTGTCTTTCCGCAGCCGTCTTCATTTCTTCTGAAAGTGTAAAAATACTTATTAATGGCTTTGTCGTCTAATATATCATCTTTATTGCTTTAACCCTTAACCCTTAGCACTCTAAAGTTTTGAAAATTAAAATTTAATTTAATTTCATATTATAGCTGGTATTCATTTTGGAAACAATGCTGCTGAAAACTGTTGCTGGCTACGACAGCAACAGGGTTCAGCAGCAATTGTTTCCAAAATGTACACCAGCCTTTCTTTTCCAGACTCTATAGCTATCTACTTTTCGACATCAATGTGCTAAGGGTTAACACTTTTACCAGCCAAAAAAATGGCTCTTGCTGTGGTGTTCAAAAGATTGCGAAATGTCCGTTTGTGGGCACATGAGGACATTTCTTTTAACTTTACCACTGGAATGACTGGCTCGAGAACCGAGTCAGTCATCTTAGTGGTAAATTTTCTAAAGGTGTCTTCACTTGCCCTACAAATAGACAGTTTCTGTGAGATCGCACGGTTCGTGAATGCATTTATAAAGGAAATTGTTTTATTATGAATATCTATGTTCACAATGACACATAATAAAGTATAGTAGTTACTTATAAGCTGATCCTATAATTGCTTTTAAATGGACACCAAGAGGTGCGTGATTCCGTCACATGTGATTCCATTACTTAAAATGTGATTCCGTCACGCATAATTGCAATTCCCAGAGCACCAATTACTCCAATATGGTATATTTATTCAAAAGAGTGTTGCATTCTGCTATAGAAAAACTAATTCAGCTTCGTAGACATAAGATTTTGATAATGTTATTCTAATTATTTGTAGTAATTGTGACGGAATCACAAAAATTTGTACACAATGTATTTATTTTAATACCACATTTCGTCATTGTCTCTTATTTAACCATGCTCTCTCACTAAGATGAAATATATGTCATCATGTAGCCTAGATATTCATAATTATAATGATACCAATGATGCATACTTACCTTAACTCCCGAAAACAGATGGTTGTAGATTTTAAATCACGTTTATTAGCAAAATTTGCACGCTGCAGCAGACGCTAAAACAATGCATTATGACGTCAGAAAGGACCGCACAAAATGAATTTAAAGCTGATGTATTGCATGAATTAAAAAAAATACGTAAGATTATGCATTTCTCTTGCATAAAATATTAGTATTGTTGGGGTAAGCAGCATTTAATTATTTTGGGTTCGTGTCTGTATTTTCGTGGAATTCATGTATACCTCTGCTTTGCTCTCCTTTCCCCAGCGCTGGATCACAGTTTTAACACTTACGCATGCGAGGGTTTTTCTTAGCGACTTGACGACGTGACTGTTAGGCCCATTAATCCATAGCGCCATCTGTATTGAATTTATTATTTCTAACAGCAACACGTTATAATTTTAAGTTTTAACTCAGGATTTTTTGTTTACAAAGGCTAGATTTTAAGTTCAGTTTCCCCGTTTTTTGTTTATTTAATCACATGCAATTGTCTTAATTTATTTACTTTTTATTTGATATTATTATCTTTCAATTTCATCTCTTAGCATTTGCTTATTCCAAATTGTGCCCGATTTCAGTCTTTAGATTTAATTCCACAGACTGCCCTCCACCCCATCCCACCTCCGAGAGAAATAAAGTAATTCCCCCCTCCACGGCATACAACACCTACATCCGCCAATAACAGCTCATTAGGCAGCAACAAGCAATGTATACACCGCTAGCAACATCTTATTGTTTAATTATTTCAGTTTTAACTTTTATTTAGAGCAACCCTTCGGGGAAGCAACGCAACCCTTCGGGGAATAACCTGTCTGAATGAGTCATGGCTCAAACACATCTAGGTGTAAGCGGGCAATAAACAAAGACAACAAGTTAACTGTATGAATGTTGATATCGTGTCTATTTTGAAAGCTTTTAATACAATAGGTTGTAACTGTATGAATTGTTAACAGCGTCGAATACGTTGAATACGTTCGAAGATAAATGTATGTTGGCAACTATTAGGAAAGCTTGATCGAATTTGACTGAATATCGTTAGTGCAATGAGTTTCAGCAAAAAAGAATTTTAAAAAAGAAAAAAAATTTCATTATTTACTACCATAAATATGGCCATTAAACTTCAAAGCGAAAATTCTTCTAATCATGGGCCACTGATTCCACACATAGCGTCGGGGTCAATCGCTTTAAATACATTAGTAGTCTGTACTTTTAACAGACTCGGATACATATAGCTAGGTGTATTAAAACGTTCAGACTAACTTAAATGGAATCTTTAAATATATTTAATTTATTTTCGTATTTCAATAATAATGAGTCTTAATTAAGTTCAACTATTACATTTATACGATCCAATATGTATATGAAAAAGCGGGGGTTTCTGGACGCACAATCATTAATATGCATTACGCCTCTGTCATGGTCTAATGCTGCAATGGACTATTGCTTAGAGAAACAGTTATACGTATTTGAATTAAATTATACCCTCCCGTTACATTTATATCATACCGAGATTTAATGCATAAACACTTATTTATTTTAAGGCAACAAATATTCAAATATTTCGCCATGGTCTAATAGTGCCATTTAGAAACTGTGTTTACAAACAAAGACAATATTATTCTGATTGGAATATGCCTACAATTAGAGATAGTCAAATCACGAGCTATAGAGACAACTTCCGTAGTGCATACACGTTCTCAAGTTTTCTGTATGCCTTCCAGGATATGCACTACAGACTACTCAAAAACCACTTCCGAATAAAACCATTAAATCTTAAATCTCTCGCCAAGCTGATCTTTGGAAATTAAAATTATCGGTATTATCACAAGTCCATAATACCATAGTTAATGGACTTCTGGTATTATTGGAAAATCGAAAATTATTGTTCTTTAGGTTTGCATCAGACCTAAACACCATTACTAGACACAAGTACACATATGGCTGCGCGGTCGAACATTTTTTTTTATTATTCCAAACTAATATAACGGTATCAGATTTTGCATCTGTAATATTTGCTGAAGTATCTGGGTCTGTTAAACACGCCATTAATTTTATTCGTGTGATATTGCCAGATGTGAATTGTTACCCAGGTCTTGAACGTGTAGTTGTTTTTGCGCACGTGCGTGTATGTGCGTTTGTGCGTGCGTGCGTGCATGCGTATGTGAGTGTGTGCGTGCTCCGAAGTATAACGGCTTATTAGCTTCAGAATAGATCTTGGATAAACACAATAAGTTATAAAAACAAAGTAAAGTTAACAGGCGTGCAATTTTACATCCACCCTAAGGCGGTAGTACTCATGTTCCAAGATTTCTGGCGTGGTTGCTTAAGTCGGTAGCACTCATGTTCCGGGGGTTCTGGTGTGATTGCCTAATGCAGTAGTACCCATGTTCTAGGTGCTTTGATGTGGCTGCCTAAAGCAGTAGTACCCATGCTCCAGAGTGTCTGCTATGGTTGCTTAGGTCACTATACCCATGCCCAGGGGCTGTAGTGTGATTACTTAACTCGCTAGCATACTCATGCCCCAGGGGCGGCAGTGTGGTTACTTAACTCGCTAGCATACTCATGCCCCTGGGGCTGTAGTGTGATTACTTAACTCGCTAGCATACTCAGGTCCCAGGGGCGGCAGTGTGGTTACTTAACTCGCTAGCATGCTCATGATCCAGGGGCTGTAGTGTGGTTACTTAACTCGCTAGCATACTCATGACCCAGGGGCTGTAGTGTGGTTACTTAACTCGCTAGCATACTCATGATCCAGGAGCTTTGGTATGGTTGCTTAAGGCAGTAGTACTCATGTTTCAGGAGCTCTGGTATGATTGCTTACGGCAATAGTACTCATGTTTCAGGAGCTCTGATATGGTTGCTGAAGGCAGTAGTGCTCGTGTTTCAGGAGCTCTGGTATGATTGCTTAAGGCAGTAGTACTCATGTTTCAGGAGCTCTGGTATGATTGCTTAAGGCAGTAGTACTCATGTTTCAGGAGCTCTGGTATGATTGCTTAAGGCAATAGTACTCATGTTCCAGCGATTCTTGTATGACTGCTGTAGGCAGTAGTACTCATGTTTCAGGAGCTCTGGTATGATTGCCTAAGGCAATAGTACTCATGTTTCAGGAGCTCTGGTATGATTGCTGAAGGCAATAGTACTCATGTTTCAGGAGCTCTGGTATGATTGGTTAAGGCAGTAGTACTCATGTTTCAGGAGCTCCGGTATGGTTGCTTAAGGCAATAGTACTCATGTTTCAGGAGCCCTGGTATGGTTGCTTAAGGCAATAGTAATCATGTTTCAGGAGCCCTGGTATGATTGCTTAAGGCAATAGTACTCATGTTTCAGGAGCCCTAGTATGGTTGCTTAAGGCAATAGTACTCATGTTTCAGGAGCTCCGGTATGGTTGCTTAAGGCAATAGTACTCATGTTTCAGGAGCTCTGGTATGGTTGCTTAAGGCAATAGTACTCATGTTTCAGGAGCCCTGGTATGGTTGCTTAAGGCAATAGTACTCATGTTTCAGGAGCCCTAGTATGGTTGCTTAAGGCAATAGTACTCATGTTTTGGGAGCTCTGCTATGGTTGCTTAAGGCAGTAGTGCTCATATTTCAGGAGCTCTGGTATGATTGCTTAAGGCAGTAGTACTCATGTTTCAGGAGCTCTGGTATGAATTCTTAAGGCAATAGTACTCATGTTTCAGGAGCTCTGGTATGGTTGCTTAAGGCATTGGTACTCATGTTTCAGGAGCTCTGGTATGATTGCTTAAGGCAATAGTACTCATGTCTCAGGAGCTCTGGTATGGTTGCTTAAGGCAGTAGTACTCATGTTTCAGGAGCTCTGGTATGATTGCTTAAGGCAATAGTACTCATGTTTCAGGAGCTCTGGTATGATTGCCTAAGGCAATAGTACTCATGTTTCAGGAGCTCTGGTATGGTTGCTGAAGGCAGTAGTACTCATGTTTCAGGAGCCCTGGTATGGTTGCTTACGGCAGTAGTACTCATGTTTCAGGAGCTCTGGAATGATCGCTTAAGGCAATAGTACTCATGTTTCAGGAGCTCTGGTATGGATGCTTAAGGCAATAGTACTCATGTTTCAGGAGCTCTGGTATGATTGCTTAAGGCAATAGTACTCATGTTCCAGCGATTCTTGTATGACTGCTGAAGGCAGTAGTACTCATGTTTCAGAAGCTCTGGTATGATTGCTGAAGGCAATAGTACTCATGTTTCAGGAGCTCTGGTATGGTTCCTTAAGGCAATAGTACTCATGTTTCAGGAGCTCTGGTATGGTTGCTTAAGGCAATAGTACTCATGTTTCAGGAGCTCTGGTATGGTTGCTTAAGGCAATAGTACTCATGTTTCAGGAGCCCTGGTATGATTGCTTAAGGCAATAGTACTCATGTTTCAGGAACTCTGGTATGATTGCTTAAGGCAGTAGTACTCATGTTCCAGCGGTTCTGGTATGATTGCTGAAGGCAGTAGTGCTCATGTTTCAGGAGCTCTGGTATGATTGCTTAAGGCAGTAGTACTCATGTTTCAGGAGCTCTGGTATGGTTGCTTAAGGCAATAGTACTCATGTTTCAGGAGCCCTGGTATGGTTGCTTACGGCAGTAGTACTCATGTTTCAGGAGCTTTGGAATGATCGCTTAAGGCAATAGTACTCATGTTTCAGGAGCTCTGGTATGGATGCTTAAGGCAATAGTACTCATGTTTCAGGAGCTCTGGTATGATTCCTTAAGGCAATAGTACTCATGTTCCAGCGATTCTTGTATGACTGCTGAAGGCAGTAGTACTCATGTTTCAGAAGCTCTGGTATGATTGCTGAAGGCAATAGTACTCATGTTTCAGGAGCTCTGGTATGATTTCTTAAGGCAATAGTACTCATGTTTCAGGAGCTCTGGTATGGTTGCTTAAGGCAGTAGTACTCATGTTTCAGGAGCTCTGGTATGAATTCTTAAGGCAATAGTACTCATGTTTCAGGAGCTCTGGTATGGTTGCTTAAGGCAATAGTACTCATGTTTCAGGTGCTCTGGTATGATTGCTTAAGGCAATAGTACTCATGTTCCAGCCATTCTTGTAGGACTGCTGAAGGCAGTAGTACTCATGTTTCAGGAGCTCTGGTATGATTGCCTAAGGCAATAGTACTCATGTTTCAGGAGCTCTGGTATGGTTCCTTAAGGCAATAGTACTCATGTTTCAGGAGCTCTGGTATGGTTGCTTAAGGCAATAGTACTCATGTTTCAGGAGCTCTGGTATGGTTGCTTAAGGCAATAGTACTCATGTTTCAGGAACTCTGGTATGATTGCTTAAGGCAATAGTACTCATGTTTCAGGAACTCTGGTATGATTGCTTAAGGCAGTAGTACTCATGTTTCAGGAGCTCTGGTATGATTGCTTAAGGCAGTAGTGCAAATGTTTCAGGAGCTCTGGTATGGTTGCTTAAGGCAGTAGTACTCATGTTTCAGGAGCTCTGGTATGGTTGCTGAAGGCAGTAGTACTCATGTTTCAGGAGCTCTGGTATGGTTGCTTACGGCAATAGTACTCATGTTTCAGGAGCTCTGGTATGGTTGCTTAAGGCAATAGTACTCATGTTTCAGGAGCTCTGGTATGAATTCTTAAGGCAATAGTACTCATGTTTCAGGAGCTCTGGTATGATTGCTTAAGGCAATAGTACTCATGTTTCAGGAGCTCTGATATGGTTGCTGAAGGCAGTAGTACTCATGTTTCAGAAGCTCTGGTATGATTGCCTAAGGCAATAGTACTCATGTTTCAGGAGCTCTGGTATGGTTCCTTAAGGCAATAGTACTCATGTTTCAGGGGCTCTGGTATGGTTGCTTAAGGCAATAGTACTCATGTTTCAGGAGCTCTGGTATGGTTGCTTAAGGCAATAGTACTCATGTTTCAGGAGCCCTGGTATGATTGCTTAAGGCAATAGTACTCATGTTTCAGGAACTCTGGTATGATTGCTTAAGGCAGTAGTACTCATGTTCCAGCGGTTCTGGTACGATTGCTGAAGGCAGTAGTGCTCATGTTTCAGGATCCCTGGTATGATTGCTTAAGGCAGTAGTACTCATGTTCCAGGAGCTCTGGTATGGTTGCTTAAGGCAGTAGTACTCATGTTTCAGGAGCTCTGGTATGATTTCTTAAGGCAATAGTACTCATGTTTCAGGAGCTCTGGTATGGTTGCTTAAGGCAGTAGTACTCATGTTTCAGGAGCTCTGGTATGATTTCTTAAGGCAATAGTACTCATGTTTCAGGAGCTCTGGTATGGTTGCTTAAGGCAATAGTACTCATGTTTCAGGTGCTCTGGTATGATTGCTTAAGGCAATAGTACTCATGTTCCAGCCATTCTTGTATGACTGCTGAAGGCAGTAGTACTCATGTTTCAGGAGCTCTGGTATGATTGCCTAAGGCAATAGTACTCATGTTTCAGGAGCTCTGGTATGGTTCCTTAAGGCAATAGTACTCATGTTTCAGGAGCTCTGGTATGGTTGCTTAAGGCAATAGTACTCATGTTTCAGGAGCTCTGGTATGGTTGCTTAAGGCAATAGTACTCATGTTTCAGGAACTCTGGTATGATTGCTTAAGGCAGTAGTACTCATGTTCCAGCGGTTCTGGTATGATTGCTGAAGGCAGTAGTGCTCATGTTTCAGGAGCCCTTGTATGATTGCTTAAGGCAGTAGTGCAAATGTTTCAGGAGCCCTGGTATGGTTGCTTAAGGCAATAGTACTCATGTTTCAGGAGCCCTGGTATGATTGCCTAAGGCAATAGTACTCATGTTTCAAGAGCTCTGGTATGATTGCTTAAGGCAGTAGTATTTCATGTTTCAGAAGCTCTGGTATGATTGCCTAAGGCAATAGTACTCATGTTTCAGGAGCTCTGGTATGGTTCCTTAAGGCAATAGTACTCATGTTTCAGGAGCTCTGGTATGGTTGCTTAAGGCAGTAGTACTCATGTTTCAGGAGCTCTGGTATGGTTGCTTAAGGCAATAGTACTCATGTTTCAGGAGCTCTGGTATGATTGCTTAAGGCAATAGTACTCATGTTTCAGGAGCTCTGGTATGATTGCTTAAGGCAGTAGTGCAAATGTTTCAGGAGCCCTGGTATGGTTGCTTAAGGCAATAGTACTCATGTTTCAGGAGCCCTGGTATGATTGCCTAAGGCAATAGTACTCATGTTTCAGGAACTCTGGTATGATTGCTTAAGGCAGTAGTACTCATGTTCCAGCGGTTCTGGTACGATTGCTGAAGGCAGTAGTGCTCATGTTTCAGGATCCCTGGTATGATTGCTTAAGGCAGTAGTACTCATGTTCCAGGAGCTCTGGTATGGTTGCTTAAGGCAGTAGTACTCATGTTTCAGGAGCTCTGGTATGATTTCTTAAGGCAATAGTACTCATGTTTCAGGAGCTCTGGTATGGTTGCTTAAGGCAGTAGTACTCATGTTTCAGGAGCTCTGGTATGATTTCTTAAGGCAATAGTACTCATGTTTCAGGAGCTCTGGTATGGTTGCTTAAGGCAATAGTACTCATGTTTCAGGTGCTCTGGTATGATTGCTTAAGGCAATAGTACTCATGTTCCAGCCATTCTTGTATGACTGCTGAAGGCAGTAGTACTCATGTTTCAGGAGCTCTGGTATGATTGCCTAAGGCAATAGTACTCATGTTTCAGGAGCTCTGGTATGGTTCCTTAAGGCAATAGTAGTCATGTTTCAGGAGCTCTGGTATGGTTGCTTAAGGCAATAGTACTCATGTTTCAGGAGCTCTGGTATGGTTGCTTAAGGCAATAGTACTCATGTTTCAGGAACTCTGGTATGATTGCTTAAGGCAGTAGTACTCATGTTCCAGCGGTTCTGGTATGATTGCTGAAGGCAGTAGTGCTCATGTTTCAGGAGCCCTTGTATGATTGATTAAGACAGTAGTGCAAATGTTTCAGGAGCCCTGGTATGGTTGCTTAAGGCAATAGTACTCATCTTTCAGGAGCCCTGGTATGATTGCTTAAGGCAATAGTACTCATGTTTCAGGAACTCTGGTATGATTTCTTAAGGCAGTAGTACTCATGTTCCAGCGGTTCTGGTACGATTGCTGAAGGCAGTAGTGCTCATGTTTCAGGATCCCTGGTATGATTGCTTAAGGCAGTAGTACTCATGTTCCAGGAGCTCTGGTATGGTTGCTTAAGGCAGTAGTACTCATGTTTCAGGAGCTCTGGTATGATTTCTTAAGGCAATAGTACTCATGTTTCAGGAGCTCTGGTATGGTTGCTTAAGGCAGTAGTACTCATGTTTCAGGAGCTCTGGTATGATTGCTGAGGGCAATAGTAGTGCAAATGTTTCAGGAGCTCTGGTATGGTTGCTTAAGGCAATAGTACTCATGTTTCAGGAGCTCTGGTATGATTGCTTAAGGCAATAGTACTCATGTTTCAGGAACTCTGGTATGATTGCTTAAGGCAGTAGTACTCATGTTCCAGCGGTTCTGGTATGATTGCTGAGGGCAGTAGTGCTCATGTTTCAGGAGCCCTTGTATGATTGCTTAAGGCAGTAGTGCAAATGTTTCAGGAGCCCTGGTATGGTTGCTTAAGGCAATAGTACTCATGTTTCAGGAGCCCTGGTATGATTGCTTAAGGCAATAGTACTCATGTTTCAGGAACTCTGGTATGATTTCTTAAGGCAATAGTACTCATGTTTCAGGAGCTCTGGTATGGTTGCTTAAGGCAATAGTACTCATGTTTCAGGAGCTCTGGTATGATTGCTTAAGGCAGTAGTACTCATGTTTCAGGAGCTCTGGTATGATTACCTAAGGCAATAGTACTCATGTTTCAGGAGCTCTGGTATGAATCCTTAAGGCAATAGTACTCATGTTTCAGGAGCTCTGGCATGGTTGCTTAAGGCAATAGTACTCATGTTTCTGGAGCTCTGGTATGATTTCTTAAGGCAATAGTACTCATGTTTCAGGAGCTCTGGTATGGTTGCTTAAGGCAATAGTACTCATGTTTCAGGAGCTCTGGTATGATTGCTTAAGGCAGTAGTACTCATGTTTCAGGAGCTCTGGTAAGATTGCTTAAGGCAATAGTACTCATGTTTCAGGAGCTCTGGTATGATATGCTTACGGCAGTAGTACTTATGTTTCAGGAGCTCTGGTATGGTTGCTGAAGGCAGTAGTACTCATGTTTCAGGAGCCCTGGTATGGTTGCTTACGGCAGTAGTACTCATGTTTCAGGAGCTCTGGAATGATCGCTTATGGCAATAGTACTCATGTTTCAGGAGCTCTGGTATGGTTGGTTAAGGCAATAGTACTCATGTTTCAGGAGCTCTGGTATGATTGCTTAAGGCAATAGTACTCATGTTTCAGCGATTCTTGTATGATTGCTGAAGGCAGTAGTACTCATGTTTCAGGAGCTCTGGTATGATTGCCTAAGGCAATAGTACTCATGTTTCAGGAGCTCTGGTATGGTTGCTTAAGGCAATAGTACTCATGTTTCAGGAGCTCTGGTATGGTTGCTTAAGGCAATAGTACTCATGTTTCAGGAGCTCTGGTATGATTGCTGAAGGCAGTAGTGCTCATGTTCCAGCGGTTCTGGTATGATTGCTGAAGGCAGTAGTGCTCATGTTTCAGGAGGCCTTGTACGATTGCTTAAGGCAGTAGTACTCATGTTTCAGGAGCTCTGGTACGATTGCCTAAGGCAATAGTACTCATGTGTCAGGAGCTCTGGTATGGTTGCTTAAGGCAATAGTACTCATGTTTCAGGAGCTCTGGTATGGTTGCTTAAGGCAATAGTACTCATGTTTCAGGAACTCTGGTATGATTGCTTAAGGCAGTAGTACTCATGTTCCAGCGGTTCTGGTATGATTGCTGAGGGCAGTAGTGCTCATGTTTCAGGAGCCCTTGTATGATTGCTGAGGGCAGTAGTGCAAATGTTTCAGGAGCCCTGGTATGGTTGCTTAAGGCAATAGTACTCATGTTTCAGGAGCCCTGGTATGATTGCTTAAGGCAATAGTACTCATGTTTCAGGAACTCTGGTATGATTTCTTAAGGCAGTAGTACTCATGTTCCAGCGGTTCTGGTACGATTGCTGAAGGCAGTAGTGCTCATGTTTCAGGATCCCTGGTATGATTGCTTAAGGCAGTAGTACTCATGTTCCAGGAGCTCTGGAATGATCGCTTAAGGCAATAGTACTCATGTTTCAGGAGCTCTGGTATGGTTGCTTAAGGCAATAGTACTCATGTTTCAGGAGCTCTGGTATGATTGCTTAAGGCAATAGTACTCATGTTCCAGCGATTCTTGTATGATTGCTGAAGGCAGTAGTACTCATGTTTCAGGAGCTCTGGTATGATTGCCTAAGGCAATATTACTCATGTTTCAGGAGCTCTGGTATGGTTGCTTAAGGCAATAGTACTCATGTTTCAGGAGCTCTGGTATGGTTGCTTAAGGCAATAGTACTCATGTTTCAGGAGCTCTGGTATGATTGCTGAAGGCAGTAGTACTCATGTTTCAGGAGCTCTGGTATGATTGCTGAAGGCAGTAGTGCTCATGTTTCAGGAGGCCTGGTACGATTGCTTAAGGCAGTAGTACTCATGTTCCAGGAGCTCTGGTATGGTTGCTAAAGGCAATAGTACTCATGTGTCAGGAGCTCTGGTATGGTTGCTTAAGGCAATAGTACTCATGTTTCAGGAGCTCTGGTATGATTGCTTAAGGCAATAGTACTCATGTTCCAGCGATTCTTGTATGATTGCTGAAGGCAGTAGTACTCATGTTTCAGGAGCTCTGGTATGATTGCCTAAGGCAATAGTACTCATGTTTCAGGAGCTCTGGTATGGTTGCTTAAGGCAATAGTACTCATGTTTCAGGAGCTCTGGTATGGTTGCTTAAGGCAATAGTACTCATGTTTCAGGAGCTCTGGTATGGTTGCTTAAGGCAATAGTACTCATGGTTCTGGAGCCCTGGTATGATTGCTTAAGGCAATAGTACTCATGTTTCAGGAGCTCTGGTATGATTGCTTAAGGCAATAGTACTCATGTTCCAGCGGTTCTGGTATGATTGCTGAAGGCAGTACTGCTCATGTTTCAGGAGCCCTGGTATGATTGCTTAAGGCAGTAGTGCAAATGTTTCAGGAGCCCTGGTATGGTTGCTTAAGGCAATAGTACTCATGTTTCAGGAGCTCTGGTATGATTGCCTAAGGCAATAGTACTCATGTTTCAGGAGCTCTGGTATGGTTCCTTAAGGCAATAGTACTCATGTTTCAGGAGCTCTGGTATGGTTGCTTAAGGCAATAGTACTCATGTTTCAGGAGCTCTGGTATGGTTGCTTAAGGCAGTAGTACTCATGTTTCAGGAGCTCTGGTATGATATGCTTACGGCAGTAGTACTCATGTTTCAGGAGCTCTGGTATGGTTGCTGAAGGCAGTAGTACTCATCTTTCAGGAGCCCTGGTATGGTTGCTTACGGCAGTAGTACTCATGTTTCAGGAGCTCTGGTATGATTGCTTAAGGCAATAGTACTCATATTCCAGCGATTCTTGTATGATTGCTGAAGGCAGTAGTACTCATGTTTCAGGAGCTCTGGTATGATTCCCTAAGGCAATAGTACTCATGTTTCAGGAGCTCTGGTATGGTTGCTTAAGGCAATAGTACTCATGTTTCAGGAGCTCTGGTATGGTTGCTTAAGGCAATAGTACTCATGTTTCAGGAGCTCTGGTATGATTGCTGAAGGCAGTAGTGCTCATGTTCCAGCGGTTCTGGTATGATTGCTGAAGGCAGTATTGCTCATGTTTCAGGAGGCCTGGTATGATTGCGTAAGGCAGTAGTACTCATGTTCCAGGTGCTCTGGTATGATTGCTAAAGGCAATAGTACTCATGTGTCAGGAGCTCTGGTATGGTAGCTTAAGGCAATAGTACTCATGTTTCAGGAACTCTGGTATGATTGCTTAAGGCAGTAGTACTCATGTTCCAGCGGTTCTGGTATGATTGCTGAAGGCAGTAGTGCTCATGTTTCAGGAGCCCTGGTATGATTGCTTAAGGCAGTAGTACTCATGTTCCAGGAGCTCTGGTATGGTTGCTTAAGGCAATAGTACTCATGTTTCAGGAGCTCTGGTATGATTGCTTAAGGCAGTAGTACTCATGTTCGAGCGATTCTTGTATGATTGCTGAAGGCAGTAGTACTCATGTTTCAGGAGCTCTGGTATGATTGCCTAATGCAATAGTACTCATGTTTCAGGAGCTCTGGTATGGTTGCTTAAGGCAATAGTACTCATGTTTCAGGAGCTCTGGCATGGTTGCTTAAGGCAATAGTACTCCTGTTTCAGGAGCTCTGGTATGGTTGCTTAAGGCAATGGTACTCATGGTTCAGGAGCCCTGGTATGGTTGCTTAAGGCAATAGTACTCCTGTTTCAGGAGCTCTGGTATGGTTGCTTAAGGCAATAGTACTCATGTTTCAGGAACTCTGGTATGATTGCTTAAGGCAGTAGTACTCATGTTCCAGCGGTTCTGGTATGATTGCTGAAGACAGTAGTGCTCATGTTTCAGGAGCCCTTGTATGATTGCTTAAGGCAGTAGTGCAAATGTTTCAGGAGCCCTGCTATGGTTGCTTAAGGCAATAGTACTCATGTTTCAGGAGCCCTGGTATGATTGCTTAAGGCAATAGTACTCATGTTTCAGGAACTCTGGTATGATTTCTTAAGGCAATAGTACTCATGTTTCAGGAGCTCTGGTATGGTTGCTTAAGGCAATAGTACTCATGTTTCAGGAGCTCTGGTATGATTGCTTAAAGCAATAGTACTCATGTTCCAGCGATTCGTGTATGATTGCTGAAGGCAGTAGTACTCATGTTTCAGGAGCTCTGGTATGATTACCTAAGGCAATAGTACTCATGTTTCAGGAGCTCTGGTATGAATCCTTAAGGCAATAGTACTCATGTTTCAGGAGCTCTGGCATGGTTGCTTAAGGCAATAGTACTCATGTTTCTGGAGCTCTGGTATGATTTCTTAAGGCAATAGTACTCATGTTTCAGGAGCTCTGGTATGGTTGCTTAAGGCAATAGTACTCATGTTTCAGGAGCTCTGGTATGATTGCTTAAGGCAGTAGTACTCATGTTTCAGGAGCTCTGGTATGATTGCTTAAGGCAATAGTACTCATGTTTCAGGAGCTCTGGTATGATATGCTTACGGCAGTAGTACTTATGTTTCAGGAGCTCTGGTATGGTTGCTGAAGGCAGTAGTACTCATGTTTCAGGAGCCCTGGTATGGTTGCTTACGGCAGTAGTACTCATGTTTCAGGAGCTCTGGAATGATCGCTTAAGGCAATAGTACTCATGTTTCAGGAGCTCTGGTATGGTTGGTTAAGGCAATAGTACTCATGTTTCAGGAGCTCTGGTATGATTGCTTAAGGCAATAGTACTCATGTTCCAGCGATTCTTGTATGATTGCTGAAGGCAGTAGTACTCATGTTTCAGGAGCTCTGGTATGATTGCCTAAGGCAATAGTACTCATGTTTCAGGAGCTCTGGTATGGTTGCTTAAGGCAATAGTACTCATGTTTCAGGAGCTCTGGTATGGTTGCTTAAGGCAATAGTACTCATGTTTCAGGAGCTCTGGTATGATTGCTGAAGGCAGTAGTGCTCATGTTCCAGCGGTTCTGGTATGATTGCTGAAGGCAGTAGTGCTCATGTTTCAGGAGGCCTGGTACGATTGCTTAAGGCAGTAGTACTCATGTTCCAGGAGCTCTGGTATGGTTGCTAAAGGCAATAGTACTCATGTGTCAGGAGCTCTGGTATGGTAGCTTAAGGCAATAGTACTCATGTTTCAGGAGCTCTGGTATGGTTGCTTAAGGCAATAGTACTCATGTTTCAGGAGCTCTGGTATGATTGCTTAAGGCAGTAGTACTCATGTTTCAGGTTCTCTGGTATGATTGCTTAAGGCAATAGTACTCATGTTTCAGGAGCTCTGGTATGATATGCTTACGGCAGTAGTACTTATGTTTCAGGAGCTCTGGTATGGTTGCTGAAGGCAGTAGTACTCATGTTTCAGGAGCCCTGGTATGGTTGCTTACGGCAGTAGTACTCATGTTTCAGGAGCTCTGGAATGATCGCTTAAGGCAATAGTACTCATGTTTCAGGAGCTCTGGTATGGTTGGTTAAGGCAATAGTACTCATGTTTCAGGAGCTCTGGTATGATTGCTTAAGGCAATAGTACTCATGTTCCAGCGATTCTTGTATGATTGCTGAAGGCAGTAGTACTCATGTTTCAGGAGCTCTGGTATGATTGCCTAAGGCAATATTACTCATGTTTCAGGAGCTCTGGTATGGTTGCTTAAGGCAATAGTACTCATGTTTCAGGAGCTCTGGTATGGTTGCTTAAGGCAATAGTACTCATGTTTCAGGAGCTCTGGTATGATTGCTGAAGGCAGTAGTGCTCATGTTCCAGCGGTTCTGGTATGATTGCTGAAGGCAGTAGTGCTCATGTTTCAGGAGGCCTGGTACGATTGCTTAAGGCAGTAGTACTCATGTTCCAGGAGCTCTGGTATGGTTGCTAAAGGCAATAGTACTCATGTGTCAGGAGCTCTGGTATGGTTGCTTAAGGCAATAGTACTCATGTTTCAGGAGCTCTGGTATGATTGCTTAAGGCAATAGTACTCATGTTCCAGCGATTCTTGTATGATTGCTGAAGGCAGTAGTACTCATGTTTCAGGAGCTCTGGTATGATTGCCTAAGGCAATAGTACTCATGTTTCAGGAGCTCTGGTATGGTTGCTTAAGGCAATAGTACTCATCTTTCAGGAGCTCTGGCATGGTTGCTTAAGGCAATAGTACTCATGTTTCAGGAGCTCTGGTATGGTTGCTTAAGGCAATAGTACTCATGGTTCTGGAGCCCTGGTATGATTGCTTAAGGCAATAGTACTCATGTTTCAGGAACTCTGGTATGATTGCTTAAGGCAGTAGTACTCATGTTCCAGCGGTTCTGGTATGATTGCTGAAGGCAGTACTGCTCATGTTTCAGGAGCCCTGGTATGATTGCTTAAGGCAGTAGTGCAAATGTTTCAGGAGCCTTGGTATGGTTGCTTAAGGCAATAGTACTCATGTTTCAGGAGCTCTGGTATGATTGCCTAAGGCAATAGTACTCATGTTTCAGGAGCTCTGGTATGGTTCCTTAAGGCAATAGTACTCATGTTTCAGGAGCTCTGGTATGGTTGCTTAAGGCAATAGTACTCATGTTTCAGGAGCTCTGGTATGGTTGCTTAAGGCAATAGTACTCATGTTTCAGGAGCTCTGGTATGATTGCGTAAGGCAATAGTACTCATCTTTCAGGAGCTCTGGTATGATATGCTTACGGCAGTAGTACTTATGTTTCAGGAGCTCTGGTATGGTTGCTGAAGGCAGTAGTACTCATCTTTCAGGAGCCCTGGTATGGTTGCTTACGGCAGTAGTACTCATGTTTTAGGAGCTCTGGTATGATTGCTTAAGGCAATAGTACTCATGTTCCAGCGATTCTTGTATGATTGCTGAAGGCAGTAGTACTCATGTTTCAGGAGCTCTGGTATGATTGCCTAAGGCAATAGTACTCATGTTTCAGGAGCTCTGGTATGGTTGCTTAAGGCAATAGTACTCATGTTTCAGGAGCTCTGGTATGGTTCCTTAAGGCAATAGTACTCATGTTTCAGGAGCTCTGGTATGATTGCTGAAGGCAGTAGTGCTCATGTTCCAGCGGTTCTGGTATGATTGCTGAAGGCAGTATTGCTCATGTTTCAGGAGGCCTGGTATGATTGCGTAAGGCAGTAGTACTCATGTTCCAGGTGCTCTGGTATGATTGCTAAAGGCAATAGTACTCATGTGTCAGGAGCTCTGGTATGGTAGCTTAAGGCAATAGTACTCATGTTTCAGGAACTCTGGTATGATTGCTTAAGGCAGTAGTACTCATGTTCCAGCGGTTCTGGTATGATTGCTGAAGGCAGTAGTGCTCATGTTTCAGGAGCCCTGGTATGATTGCTTAAGGCAGTAGTACTCATGTTCCAGGAGCTCTGGTATGGTTGCTTAAGGCAATAGTACTCATGTTTCGGGAGCTCTGGTATGATTGCTTAAGGCAATAGTACTCATGTTCGAGCGATTCTTGTATGATTGCTGAAGGCAGTAGTACTCATGTTTCAGGAGCTCTGGTATGATTGCCTAATGCAATAGTACTCATGTTTCAGGAGCTCTGGTATGGTTGCTTAAGGCAATAGTACTCATGTTTCAGGAGCTCTGGCATGGTTGCTTAAGGCAATAGTACTCATGTTTCAGGAGCTCTGGAATGATCGCTTAAGGCAATAGTACTCATGTTTCAGGAGCCCTGGTATGATTGCCTAAGGCAATAGTACTCATGTTTCAGGAGCTCTGGTATGATTGCTTAAGGCAATAGTACTCATGTTCCAGCGATTCTTGTATGATTGCTGAAGGCAGTACTACTCATGTTTCAGGAGCTCTGGCATGGTTGCTTAAGGCAATAGTACTCCTGTTTCAGGAGCTCTGGTATGGTTGCTTAAGGCAATGGTACTCATGGTTCAGGAGCCCTGGTATGATTGCTTAAGGCAATAGTACTCATGTTTCAGGAACTCTGGTATGATTGCTTAAGGCAATAGTACTCATGTTCCAGCGATTCTTGTATGATTGCTGAAGGCAGTAGTACTCATGTTCCAGGAGCTCTGCTATGATTGCTAAAGGCAATAGTACTCATGTGTCAGGAGCTCTGGTATGGTAGCTTAAGGCAATAGTACTCATGTTTCAGGAACTCTGGTATGATTGCTTAAGGCAGTAGTACTCATGTTCCAGCGATTCTGGTATGATTGCTGAAGGCAGTAGTGCTCATGTTTCAGGAGCCCTGGTATGATTGCTTAAGGCAGTAGTACTCATGTTCCAGGAGCTCTGGTATGGTTGCTTAAGGCAATAGTACTCATGTTTCGGGAGCTCTGGTATGATTGCTTAAGGCAATAGTACTCATGTTCCAGCGATTCTTGTATGATTGCTGAAGGCAGTAGTACTCATGTTTCAGGAGCTCTGGTATGATTGCCTAAGGCAATAGTACTCATGTTTCAGGAGCTCTGGTATGGTTGCTTAAGGCAATAGTACTCATGTTTCGGGAGCTCTGGCATGGTTGTTTAAGGCAATAGTACTCCTGTTTCTGGAGCTCTGGTATGGTTGCTTAAGGCAATGGTACTCTTGGTTCATGAGCCCTGGTATGATTGCTTAAGGCAATAGTACTCATGTTTCAGGAACTCTGGTATGATTGCTTAAGGCAGTAGTACTCATGTTCCAGCGGTTCTGGTATGATTGCTGAAGGCAGTAGTGTTCATGTTTCAGGAGCCCTGGTATGATTGCTTAAGGCAGTAGTGCAAATGTTTCAGGAGCCCTGGTATGGATGCTTAAGGCAATAGTACTCATGTTTCAGGAGCCCTGGTATGATTGCTTAAGGCAATAGTACTCATGTTTCAGGAACTCTGGTATGATTGCTTAAGGCAGTAGTACTCATGTTCCAGCGGTTCTGGTACGATTGCTGAAGGCAGTAGTGCTCATGTTTCAGGATCCCTGGTATGAGTGCTTAAGGCAGTAGTACTCATGTTCCAGGAGCTCTGGTATGGTTGCTTAAGGCAGTAGTACTCATGTTTCAGGAGCTCTGGTATGATTTCTTAAGGCAATATTACTCATCTTTCAGGAGCTCTGGTATGGTTGCTTAAGGCAGTAGTACTCATGTTTCAGGAGCTCTGGTCTGATTTCTTAAGGCAATAGTACTCATGTTTCAGGAGCTCTGGTATGGTTGCTTAAGGCAATAGTACTCATGTTTCAGGAACTCTGGTATGATTGCTTAAGGCAGTAGTACTCATGTTCCAGCGGTTCTGGTATGATTGCTGAAGGCAGTAGTGCTCATGTTTCAGGAGCCCTGGTATGATTGCTTAAGGCAGTAGTGCAAAGTTTCAGGAGCCCTGGTATGGATGCTTAAGGCAATAGTACTCATGTTTCAGGAGCCCTGGTATGATTGCTGAAGGCAGTAGTGCTCATGTTCCAGCGGTTCTGGTATGATTGCTGAAGGCAGTATTGCTCATGTTTCAGGAGGCCTGGTATGATTGCGTAAGGCAGTAGTACTCATGTTCCAGGTGCTCTGGTATGATTGCTAAAGGCAATAGTACTCATGTGTCAGGAGCTCTGGTATGGTAGCTTAAGGCAATAGTACTCATGTTTCAGGAACTCTGGTATGATTGCTTAAGGCAATAGTACTCATGTTCGAGCGATTCTTGTATGATTGCTGAAGGCAGTAGTACTCATGTTTCAGGAGCTCTGGTATGATTGCCTAAGGCAATAGTACTCATGTTTCAGGAGCTCTGGTATGGTTGCTTAAGGCAATAGTACTCATGTTTCAGGAGCTCTGGCATGGTTGCTTAAGGCAATAGTACTCCTGTTTCAGGAGCTCTGGTATGGTTGCTTAAGGCAATGGTACTCATGGTTCAGGAGCCCTGGTATGATTGCCTAAGGCAATAGTACTCATGTTTCAGGAACTCTGGTATGATTGCTTAAGGCAATAGTACTCATGTTCCAGCGATTCTTGTATGATTGCTGAAGGCAGTACTACTCATGTTTCAGGAGCTCTGGCATGGTTGCTTAAGGCAATAGTACTCCTGTTTCAGGAGTTCTGGTATGGTTGCTTAAGGCAATGGTACTCATGGTTCAGGAGCCCTGGTATGATTGCTTAAGGCAATAGTACTCATGTTTCAGGAACTCTGGTATGATTGCTTAAGGCAATAGTACTCATGTTCCAGCGATTCTTGTATGATTGCTGAAGGCAGTAGTACTCATGTTTCAGGAGCTCTGGTATGATTGCCTAAGGCAGTAGTACTCATGTTCCAGGAGCTCTGCTATGATTGCTAAAGGCAATAGTACTCATGTGTCAGGAGCTCTGGTATGGTAGCTTAAGGCAATAGTACTCATGTTTCAGGAACTCTGGTATGATTGCTTAAGGCAGTAGTACTCATGTTCCAGCGATTCTGGTATGATTGCTGAAGGCAGTAGTGCTCATGTTTCAGGAGCCCTGGTATGATTGCTTAAGGCAGTAGTACTCATGTTCCAGGAGCTCTGGTATGGTTGCTTAAGGCAATAGTACTCATGTGTCAGGAGCTCTGGTATGGTAGCTGAAGGCAGTAGTACTCATGTTTCAGGAGCTCTGGTATGATTGCCTAAGGCAATAGTACTCATGTTTCAGGAGCTCTGGTATGGTTGCTTAAGGCAATAGTACTCATGTTTCGGGAGCTCTGGCATGGTTGTTTAAGGCAATAGTACTCCGGTTTCAGGAACTCTGGTATGGTTGCTTAAGGCAATGGTACTCTTGGTTCATGAGCCCTGGTATGATTGCTTAAGGCAATAGTACTCATGTTTCAGGAACTCTGGTATGATTGCTTAAGGCAGTAGTACTCATGTTCCAGCGGTTCTGGTATGATTGCTGAAGGCAGTAGTGTTCATGTTTCAGGAGCCCTGGTATGATTGCTTAAGGCAGTAGTGCAAATGTTTCAGGAGCCCTGGTATGGATGCTTAAGGCAATAGTACTCATGTTTCAGGAGCCCTGGTATGATTGCTTAAGGCAATAGTACTCATGTTTCAGGAACTCTGGTATGATTGCTTAAGGCAGTAGTACTCATGTTCCAGCGGTTCTGGTACGATTGCTGAAGGCAGTAGTGCTCATGTTTCAGGATCCCTGGTATGAGTGCTTAAGGCAGTAGTACTCATGTTCCAGGAGCTCTGGTATGGTTGCTTAAGGCAGTAGTACTCATGTTTCAGGAGCTCTGGTATGATTTCTTAAGGCAATATTACTCATATTTCAGGAGCTCTGGTATGGTTGCTTAAGGCAGTAGTACTCATGTTTCAGGAGCTCTGGTCTGATTTCTTAAGGCAATAGTACTCATGTTTCAGGAGCTCTGGTATGGTTGCTTAAGGCAATAGTACTCATGTTTCAGGAACTCTGGTATGATTGCTTAAGGCAGTAGTACTCATGTTCCAGCGGTTCTGGTATGATTGCTGAAGGCAGTAGTGCTCATGTTTCAGGAGCCCTGGTATGATTGCTTAAGGCAGTAGTACTCATGTTCCAGGAGCTCTGGTATGGTTGCTTAAGGCAGTAGTACTCATGTTTCAGGAGCTCTGGTATGATTTCTTAAGGCAATATTACTCATCTTTCAGGAGCTCTGGTATGGTTGCTTAAGGCAGTAGTATTCATGTTTCAGGAGCTCTGGTATGATTTCTTAAGGCAATAGTACTCATGTTTCAGGAGCTCTGGTATGGTTGCTTAAGGCAATAGTACTCATGTTTCAGGAGCTCTGGTATGATTGCTTAAGGCAGTAGTACTCATGTTTCAGGAGCTCTGGTATGATTGCTTAAGGCAATAGTACTCATGTTTCAGGAGCTCTGGTATGATATGCTTACGGCAGTAGTACTTATGTTTCAGGAGCTCTGGTATGGTTGCTGAAGGCAGTAGTACTCACGTTTCAGGAGCCCTGGTATGGTTGCTTACGGCAGTAGTACTCATGTTTCAGGAGCTCTGGTATGGTTGGTTAAGGCAATAGTACTCATGTTTCAGGAGCTCTGGTATGATAGCTTAAGGCAATAGTACTCATGATCCAGCGATTCTTGTATGATTGATGAAGGCAGTAGTACTCATGTTTCAGGAGCTCTGGTATGATTGCCTAAGGAAATAGTACTCATGTTTCACGAGCTCTGGTATGGTTGCTTAACGCAATAGTACTCATGTTTCAGGAGCTCTGGTATGATTTCTTAAGGCAATAGTACTCATGTTTCAGGTGCTCTGGTATGGTTGCTTAAGGCAGTAGTGCTCATGTTTCAGGAGGCCTGGTATGATTGCTTAAGGCAGTAGTACTCATGTTCCAGGAGCTCTGGTATGGTTGCTTAAGGCAGTAGTACTCATGTTTCAGGAGCTCTGGTATGATTTCTTAAGGGAATAGTACTCATGTTTCAGGAGATCTGGTATGATTTCTTAACGCAATAGTACTCATGTTTCAGGAGCTCTGGTATGGTTGCTTAAGGCAATAGTTCTCATGTTTCAGGAGCTCTGGTATGATTGCTTAAGGCAGTAGTGCTCATGTTTCAGGAGCTCTGGTATGGTTGCTTAAGGCAATAGTACTCATGGTTCAGGAGCCCTGGTATGATTGCTTAAGGCAATAGTACTCATGTTTCAGGAACTCTGGTATGATTGCTTAAGGCAATAGTACTCATGTTCCAGCGATTCTTGTATAATTGCTGAAAGCAGTAGTACTCATGTTTCAGGAGCTCTGGTATGATTGCCTAAGGCAATAGTACTCATGTTTCAGGAGCTCTGGTATGGTTGCATAAGGCAATAGTACTCATGTTTCAGGAGCTCTGGTATGGTTGCTTAAGGCAATAGTACTCATGTTTCAGGAGCCCTGGTATGATTGCTTAAGGCAGTAGTACTCATGTTTCAGCGGTTCTGGTATGATTGCAGAAGGCAGTAGTGCTCATGTTTCAGGAGCCCTGGTATGATTGCTTAAGGCAGTATGGCTCATGTTTCAGGAGCCCTGATATGGTTGCTTAAGGCAATAGTACTCATGTTTCAGGAGCCGTGGTATGATTTCTTAAGGCAATAGTACTCATGTTTCAGGAGCTCTGGTATGGTTGCTTAAAGCAGTAGTACTCATGTTTCAAGACCTCTGGTATGATTTCTTAAGGCAATAGTACCCATGTTTCAGGAGCTCTGGTATGATTTCTTAAGGCAATAGTACTCATGTTTCAGGAGCTCTGGTATGGTTGCTTAAGGCAATAGTACTCATGTTTCAGGAGCTCTGGTATGATTGCTTAAGGCAGTAGTACTCATGTTTCAGGAGCTCTGGTATGATTGCTTAAGGCAATAGTACTCATGTTTCAGGAGCTCTGGTATGATATGCTTACGGCAGTAGTACTTATGTTTCAGGAGCTCTGGTATGGTTGCTGAAGGCAGTAGTACTCACGTTTCAGGAGCCCTGGTATGGTTGCTTACGGCAGTAGTACTCATGTTTCAGGAGCTCTGGTATGGTTGGTTAAGGCAATAGTACTCATGTTTCAGGAGCTCTGGTATGATAGCTTAAGGCAATAGTACTGATGATCCAGCGATTCTTGTATGATTGATGAAGGCAGTACTACTCATGTTTCAGGAGCTCTGGTATGATTGCCTAAGGAAATAGTACTCATGTTTCACGAGCTCTGGTATGGTTGCTTAACGCAATAGTACTCATGTTTCAGGAGCTCTGGTATGATTTCTTAAGGCAATAGTACTCATGTTTCAGGTGCTCTGGTATGGTTGCTTAAGGCAGTAGTGCTCATGTTTCAGGAGGCCTGGTATGATTGCTTAAGGCAGTAGTACTCATGCTCCAGGAGCTCTGGTATGGTTGCTTAAGGCAGTAGTACTCATGTTTCAGGAGCTCTGGTATGATTTCTTAAGGGAATAGTACTCATGTTTCAGGAGCTCTGGTATGGTTGCTTAAGGCAATAGTACTCATGATCCAGCGATTCTTGTATGATTGATGAAGGCAGTAGTACTCATGTTTCAGGAGCTCTGGTATGATTTCTTAACGCAATAGTACTCATGTTTCAGGAGCTCTGGTATGGTTGCTTAAGGCAATAGTTCTCATGTTTCAGGAGCTCTGGTATGATTGCTTAAGGCAGTAGTGCTCATGTTTCAGGAGCTCTGGTATGGTTGCTTAAGGCAATAGTACTCATGGTTCAGGAGCCCTGGTATGATTGCTTAAGGCAATAGTACTCATGTTTCAGGAACTCTGGTATGATTGCTTAAGGCAATAGTACTCTGTTCCAGCGATTCTTGTATAATTGCTGAAAGCAGTAGTACTCATGTTTCAGGAGCTCTGGTATGATTGCCTAAGGCAATAGTACTCATGTTTCAGGAGCTCTGGTATGGTTGCATAAGGCAATAGTACTCATGTTTCAGGAGCTCTGGTATGGTTGCTTAAGGCAATAGTACTCATGTTTCAGGAGCCCTGGTATGATTGCTTAAGGCAGTAGTACTCATGTTTCAGCGGTTCTGGTATGATTGCAGAAGGCAGTAGTGCTCATGTTTCAGGAGCCCTGGTATGATTGCTTAAGGCAGTAGGGCTCATGTTTCAGGAGCCCTGATATGGTTGCTTAAGGCAATAGTACTCATGTTTCAGGAGCCGTGGTATGATTTCTTAAGGCAATAGTACTCATGTTTCAGGAGCTCTGGTATGGTTGCTTAAAGCAGTAGTACTCATGTTTCAAGAGCTCTGGTATGATTTCTTAAGGCAATAGTACCCATGTTTCAGGAGCTCTGGTATGGTTGCTTAAGGCAATAGTACTCATGTTTCAGGAGCTCTGGTATGATTGCTAAAGGCAATAGTACTCATGTTTCAGGAGCTCTGGAATATTCGCTTACGGCAATAGTACTCATGTTTCAGGAGCCCTGGTATGATTGCTTAAGGCAGTAGTACTCATGTTTCAGGTGCTCTGGTATGGTTGCTTAAGGCAATAGTACTCATGTTTCAGGAACTCTGGTATGATTGCTTAAGGCAGTAGTACTCATGTTCCAGCGGTTCTGGTATGATTGCTGAAGGCAGTAGTGCTCATGTTTCAGGAGGCCTGGTTTGATTGCTTAAGGCAGTAGTACTCATGTTCCAGCGGTTCTGGTATGATTGCTGAAGGCAGTAGTGCTCATGTTTCAGGAGGCCTGGTATGGTTGCTAAATGCAATAGTACTCATGTGTCAGGAGCTCTGGTATGGTAGCGTAACGCAATAGTACTCATGTTTCCTGAACTCTGGTATGATTGCTTAAGGCAGTAGTACTCATGTTCCAGCGGTTCTGGTATGATTGCTGAAGGCAGTAGTGCTCATCTTTCAGGAGCCCTGGTATCATTGCTTAAGGCAGTAGTACTCGTGTTGCAGGAGCTCTGGTATGGTTGCTTAAGGCAATAGTACTCATGTTTCAGGAGCTCTGGTGTGATTGCTTAAGGCAACAGTACTCATGTTCCAGCGATTCTTCTATGATTGCTGAAGGCAGTAGTGCAAATGTTTCAGGAGCCCTAGTGTGGTTGCTTAAGGCAATAGTACTCATGTTTCAGGAGCCCTGGTATGATTGCTTAAGGCAATAGTACTCATGTTTCAGGAACTCTGGTATGATTGCTTAAGGCAGTAGTACTCATGTTCCAGCGGTTCTGCTATGATTGCTGTAGGCAGTAGTGCTCATGATTCAGGATCCCTGGTATGATTGCTTAAGGCAGTAGTACTCATGTTTCAGGAGCTCTGGTACGGTTGCTTAAGGCAGTAGTACTCCTGTTTCAGGAGCTCTGGTATGATTTCTTAAGGCAATAGTACTCATGTTTCAGGAGCTCTGGTATGGTTGCTTAAGGCAGTAGTACTCATGTTTCAGCGGTTCTGGTATGATTGCTCTGAAGGAAGTAGTGCTCATGTTTCAGGAGCCCTGGTATGATTGCTTAAGGCAGTAGGGCTCATCTTTCAGGAGCTCTGGTATGGTTGCTTAAAGCAGTAGTACTCATGTTTCAAGAGCTCTTGTATGATTTCTTAAGGCAATAGTACTCATATTTCAGCGGTTCTGGTATGGTTGCTTAAGGCAATAGTACTCATGTTTCAGGAGCCCTGGTATGATTTCTTAAGGCAATAGTACTCATATTTCAGGAGCTCTGGTATGGTTGCTTAAAGCAGTAGTACTCATGTTTCAAGAGCTCTTGTATGATTTCTTAAGGCAATAGTACTCAATGTTTCAGGAGCTCTGGTATGATATGCTTAAGGCAGTAGTACTCATGTTTCAGGAGCTCTGGTATGGTTGCTGAAGGCAGTAGTACTCATGTTTCAGGAGCCCTCGTATGGTTGCTTACGGCAGTAGTATTCATGTTTCAGGAGCTCTGGAATGATCGCTTAAGGCAATAGTACTCATGATTCAGGAGCCCTGGTATAATTGCTTAAGGCAATAGTACTCATGTTTCAGGAACTCTGGCATGATTGCTTAAGGCAGTAGTACTCATGTTCCAGCAGTTCTGGTATGATTGCTGAAGGCTGTAGTACTCATGTTTCAGGATCCCTGGTATGATTGCTTAAGGCAGTAGTACTCATGTTCCAGCGGTTCTGGTATGATTGCTGAAGGCAGTAGTGCTCATGTTTCAGGAGCCCTGGTATGATTGTTAAAGGCAGTAGTGCTCATGTTTCAGGAGCCCTGGTATGGTCGCTTAAGGCAATAGTACTCATGTTTCAGGAGCCCTGGTATGATTGCTTAAGGCAGTAGTACGCATGTGTCAGGAGCTCTGGTATGGTTGCTTAAGGCAATAGTACTCATGTTTCAGGAACTCTGGTATGATTGCTTAAGGCAGTAGTACTCATGTTCCAGCGGTTCTGGTATGATTGCTGAAGGCTGTAGTACTCATGTTTCAGGATCCCTGGTATGATTGCTTAAGGCAGTAGTACTCATGTTCCAGGAGCTCTGGTATGGTTGCTTAAGGCAGTAGTACTCATGTTTCAGGAGCTCTGGTATGATTTCTTAAGGCAATAGTACTCATGTTTCAGGAGCTCTGGTATGGTTGCTTAAGGCGGTAGTAGTCATGTTTCAGGAGCTCTGGTATGATTTCTTAAGGCAGTAGTACTCATGTTCCAGCGGTTCTGGTACGATTGCTGAAGGCACTAGTGCTCATGTTTCAGGAGCCCTGGTATGATTGCTTAAGGCAGTAGGGCTCATGTTTCAGGAGCCCTGGTATGGTTGCTTAAGGCAATAGTACTCATGTTTCAGGAGCTCTGGTATGATTGCTTAAGGCAGTAGTACTCATGTTTCAGGAGCTCTGGTATGATTTCTTAAGGCAATAGTACTCATGTTTCAGGAGCTCTGGTATGGTTGCTTAAATCAGTAGTACTCATGTTTCAAGAGCTCTGCTATGATTTCTTAAGGCAATAGTACTCGTGTTTCAGGAGCTCTGGTATGGTTGCTTAAGGAAATAGTACTCATGTTTCAGGAGCTCTGGTATGATTGCTTAAGGCAATAGTACTCATGTTTCAGTAGCTCTGGTATGATATGCTTAAGGCAGTAGTACTCATGTTTCAGGAGCTCTGGTATGGTTGCTGAAGGCAGTAGTACTCATGTTTCAGGAGCCCTCGTATGGTTGCTTACGGCAGTAGTACTCATGTTTCAGGAGCTCTGGAATGATCGCTTAAGGCAATAGTACCCATGTTTCAGGAGCCCTGGTATGATTGCTTACGGCAATAGTACTCATGTTTCAGGAACTCTGGTATGATTGCTTAAGGCAGTAGTACTCATGTTCCAGCGGTTCTGGTATGATTGCTGAAGGCAGTAGTGCTCATGTTTCAGGAGCCCTGGTCTGATTGCTTAAGGCAGTAGTGCTCATGTTTCAGGAGCCCTGGTATGGTCGCTTAAGGCAATATTACTCATGTTTCAGGAGCCCTGGTATGATTGCTTACGGCAGTAGTACTCATGTTTCAGGAGCTCTGGAATGATCGCTTAAGGCAATAGTACTCACGTTTCAGGAGCTCTGGTATGGTTGCTTAAGGCAATAGTTCTCATGTTTCAGGAGCTCTGGTATGATTGCTTAAGGCAGTAGTATTCATGTTTCACGAGCTCTGGTATGATTGCTTAAGGCAATAGTACTCATGTTTCAGGAGCCCTGGTATGATTGCTTAGGGCAGTAGTACTCATGTTTCAGGAACTCTGGTATGATTGCTTAAGGCAGTAGTACTCATGTTCCAGCGGTTCTGGTATGATTGCTGAAGGCTGTAGTACTCATGTTTCAGGATCCCGTGTATGATTGCTTAAGCCAGTAGTACTCATGTTCCAGGAGCTCTGGTATGGTTGCTTAAGGCAGTAGTACCCATGTTTCAGGAGCTCTGGTATGATTTCTTAAGGCAATAGTACTCATGTTTCAGGAGCTCTGGTATGGTTGCTTAAGGCAGTAGTACTCATGTTTCAGGAGCTCTGGTATGATTTCTTAAGGCAATAGTACTCATGTTTCAGGAGCTCTGGTATGATTGCTTAAGGCAATAGTACTCATGATCCAGCGATTCTTGTATGATTGATGAAGGCAGTAGTACTCATGTTTCAGGAGCCCTGGTATGATTGCTTACGGCAATAGTTCTCATGTTTCAGGAGCTCTGGTATGATTGCTTAAGGCAGTAGTACTCATGTTTCAGGAGGTCTGGTATGATTGCTTAAGGCAATAGTACTCATGTTTCAGGAGCTCTGGTATGATATGCTTACGGCAGTAGTACTCGTTTCAGGAGCTCTGGTATGATATGCTTACGGCAGTAGTACTCGTTTCAGGAGCTCTGGTATGGTTGCTGAAGGCAGTAGTACTCATGTTTCAGGAGCCCTGGTATGGTTGCTTACGGCAGTAGTACTCATGTTTCAGGAGCTCTGGAATGATCGCTTAAGGCAATAGTACTCATGTTTCAGGAGCTCTGGTCTGGTTGCTTAAGGCAATAGTACTCATGTTTCAGGAGCTCTGGTATGATTGCTTAAGGCAATAGTACTCATGTTCCAGCAATTCTTGTATGATTGCTGAAGGCGGTAGTACTCATGTTTCACGAGCTCTGGTATGATTGCCTAAGGCAATAGTACTCATGTTTCAGGAGCTCTGGTATGGTTGCTTAAGGCAATAGTACTCATGTTTCAGGAGCTCTGGTATCGTTGCTTAAGGCAATAGTCCTCATGTTTCAGGAGCCCTGGTATGATTGCTTAAGGCAATAGTACTCATGTTTCAGGAATTCTGGTATGATTGCTTAAGGCAGTAGTACTCATGTTCCAGCGGTTCTGGTATGATTGCTGAAGGCAGTAGTGCTCATGTTTCAGGAGCCCTGGTATGATTGCTTAAGGCAGTAGGGCTCATGTTTCAGGAGCTCTGGTATCGTTGCTTAAGGCAATAGTACTCATGTTTCAGGAGCTCTGGTATGGTTGCTTAAGGCAATGGTACTCATGTTTCAGGAGCCCTGGTATGATTTCTTACTGCAATAGTACTCATGTTTCAGGAGCTCTGGAATGATCGCTTAAGGCAATAGTACTCATGTTTCAGGAGCTCTGGTCTGGTTGCTTAAGGCAATAGTACTCATGTTTCAGGAGCTCTGGTATGATTGCTTAAGGCAATAGTACTCATGTTCCAGCAATTCTTGTATGATTGCTGAAGACGGTAGTACTCATGTTTCAGGAGCTCTGGTATGATTGCCTAAGGCAATAGTACTCATGTTTCAGGAGCTCTGGTATGGTTGCTTAAGGCAATAGTACTCATGTTTCAGGAGCTCTGGTATCGTTGCTTAAGGCAATAGTCCTCATGTTTCAGGAGCCCTGGTATGATTGCTTAAGGCAATAGTACTCATGTTTCAGTAATTCCGGTATGATTGCTTAAGGCAGTAGTACTCATGTTCCAGCGGTTCTGGTATGACTGCTGAAGGCAGTAGTGCTCATGTTTCAGGAGCCCTGGTATGATTGCTTAAGGCAGTAGGGCTTATGTTTCACGAGCTCTGGTATCGTTGCTTAAGGCAATAGTACTCATGTTTCAGGAGCTCTGGTATGATTGCTTAAGGCAATAGTACTCATGTTTCAGGAGCTCTGGTATGATTTCTTAAGGCAATAGTACTCACGTTTCAGGAGCTCTGGTATGGTTGCTTAAGGCAATAGTTCTCATGTTTCAGGAGCTCTGGTATGATTGCTTAAGGCAGTAGTACTCATGTTTCAGGAGCTCTGGTATGATTGCTTAACGCAATAGTACTCATGTTTCAGGAGCTCTGGTATGATTGCTTAAGGCAATAGTACTCATGTTCCAGCGATTCTTGTATGATTGCTGAAGACAGTAGTGCTCATGTTTCAGGAGCTCTGGTATGATTGCTTAAGGCAATAGTACTCATGTTTCAGGAGCCCTGGTATGGTTGCTGAAGGCAATAGTACTCATGTTTCAGGAGCTCTGGTATGGTTGCTTAACGCAATAGTACTCATGTTTCAGGAGCTCTGGTATGATATGCTTACGGCAGTAGTACTCGTTTCAGGAGCTCTGGTATGGTTGCTGAAGGCAGTAGTACTCATGTTTCAGGAGCCCTGGTATGGTTGCTGAAGGCAATAGTACTCATGTTTCAGGAGCTCTGGTATGGTTGCTTAACGCAATAGTACTCATGTTTCAGGAGCTCTGGTATGATTGCTTAAGGCAATAGTACTCATGTTCCAGCGATTCTTGTATGATTGCTGAAGACAGTAGTGCTCATGTTTCAGGAGCTCTGGTATGATTGCTTAAGGCAATAGTACTCATGTTTCAGTAGCTCTGGTGTGATATGGTTAAGGCAGTAGTACTCATGTTTCAGGAGCTCTGGTATGGTTGCTGAAGGCAGTAGTACTCATGTTTCAGGAGCCCTCGTATGGTTGCTTACGGCAGTAGTACTCATGTTTCAGGAGCTCTGGAATGATCGCTTAAGGCAATAGTACTCATGTTTCAGGAGCCCTGGTATGATTGCTTAAGGCAATAGTAATCATGTTTCAGGAACTCTGGTATGATTGCTTAAGGCAGTAGTACTCATGTTCCAGCGGTTCTGGTATGATTGCTGAAGGCAGTAGTGCTCATGTTTCAGGAGCCCTGGTATGATTACTTAAGGCAGTAGTGCTCATGTTTCAGGAGCCCTGGTATGGTTACTTAAGGCAATAGTACTCATGTTTCAGGATCCCTGGTATGATTGCTTAAGGCCGTAGTACTCATGTTTCAGGAGCTCTGGTATGGTTGCTTAAGGCAATAGTACTCATGTCTCAGGAACTCTGGTATGATTGCTTAAGGCAGTAGTACTCATGTTCCAGCGGTTCTGGTATGATTGCTGAAGGCAGTAGTGCTCATGTTTCAGGAGGCCTGGTTTGATTGCTTAAGGCAGTAGTACTCATGTTCCAGCGGTTCTGGTATGATTGCTGAAGGCAGTAGTGCTCATGATTCAGGAGGCCTGGTATGATTGCTTAAGGCAGTAGTACTCATGTTCCAGGAGCTCTGGTATGGTTGCTAAAGGCAATAGTACTCATGTGTCAGGAGCTCTGGTATGGTAGCGTAAGGCAATAGTACTCATGTTTCCTGAACTCTGGTATGATTGCTTAAGGCAGTAGTACTCATGTTCCAACGGTTCTGGTATGATTGCTGAAGGCAGTAGTGCTCATGTTTCAGGAGCCCTGGTATGATTGCTTAAGGCAGTAGTACTCGTGTTGCAGGAGCTCTGGTATGGTTGCTTAAGGCAATAGTACTCATGTTTCAGGAGCTCTGGTGTGATTGATTAAGGCAACAGTACTCATGTTCCAGCGATTCTTGTATGATTGCTGAAGGCAGTAGTACTCATGTTTCAGGAGCTCTGGTTTGATTGCCTAAGGTAATAGTACTCATGTTTCAGGAGCTCTGGTATGGTTGCTTAAGGCAATAGTTCTCATGTTTCAGGAGCTCTGGTATGGTGGCTTAAGGCAATAGTACTCATGTTTCAGGAGCTCTGGTATGGTTGCTGAAGGCAGTAGTACTCATGTTTCAGGAGCCCTCGTATGGTTGCTTACGGCAGTAGTACTCATGTTTCAGGAGCCCTGGTATGATTGCTTAAGGCAATAGTACTCATGTTTCAGGAACTCTGGTATGATTGCTTAAGGCAGTAGTACTCATGTTCCAGCGGTTCTGGTATGATTGCTGAAGGCAGTAGTGCTCATGTTTCAGGATCCCTGGTATGATTGCTTAAGGCAGTAGTACTCATGTTCCAGGAGCTCTGGTACGGTTGCTTAAGGCAGTAGTACTCCTGTTTCAGGAGCTCTGGTATGATTTCTTAAGGCAATAGTACTCATGTTTCAGGAGCTCTGGTATGGTTGCTTAAGGCAGTAGTACTCATGTTTCAGCGGTTCTGGTATGATTGCTGAAGGAAGTAGTGCTCATGTTTCAGGAGCCCTGGTATGGTTGCTTAAGGCAGTAGTACTCATGTTTCAGGAGCTCTGGTATGATTTCTTAAGGCAATAGTACTCATGTTTCAGGAGCTCTGGTATGGTTGCTTAAGGCAATAGTACTCATGTTTCAGGAGCTCTGGTATGGTTGCTTAAGGCAATAGTACTCATGTTTCAGGAGCTCTGGTATCGTTGCTTAAGGCAATAGTACTCATGTTTCAGGAGCCCTGGTATGATTGCTTAAGGCAATAGTACTCATGTTTCAGGAACTTTGGTATGATTGCTTAAGGCAGTAGTACTCATGTTCCAGCGTTTCTGGTATGATTGCTGAAGGCTGTAGTGCTCGTGTTTCAGGAGCCCTGGTATGATTGCTTAAGGCAGTAGTACTCATGTTTCAGGAGCCCTGGTATGGTTCCTTAAGGCAATAGTACTCATGTTTCAGGAGCTCTGGTATGGTTCCTTAAGGCAATAGTACTCATGTCCTAGGGGTTATGGTATGGCTCCGTAAGGCCGTAGTATTCGTGTTTCAGGGGCTCTGGCATGGCTCCCTAAGGCAGTAGTACGCATGTTCCCAGGGCTCTGGTGTGGTTGCTTAAGGCAGCAGTACTCATATTTCAAGCGCTCTAGTTTAAGTCTGATAAGATAATGAGAGGAGGTCACCTGGTAAGCAAGACAATCATGTAACCCTCTCAAGTGGCATTGCCAGTGTCTGAGGTATAGCGCATTGGTAGTTAAATTCGATGCGTGTCTAAAAATGGAAATTAGTCAAAAGATTTTGAAATAAAAGATATTAAAGAAGAAACTGAAGACAATACTATCTGTCAAATGTGATTAAATAAACATAAGTAAATTAAAGTCATGGCATGTGATTAAATAAACATAAGTAACTTAAAGTAATGGCATGTGATTAAATAAACATAAGTAACTTAAAGTAATGGCATGTGATTAAATAAACATAAGTAACTTAAAGTAATGACATATACACAAAACTTAAAATTATAATCCGTTGCTCTTAGAAATAATAAGTTGAATGCAGATGGCGCTATTTGGGGATTAACGAGGGAATGTCACGTCGCTAAGTCGCTAAAAACTCCCTTTCATACTTATGCTAAAATCTTGATCGAGCGCTAGGCAAAGGAGAGAAAAGCAGGGCGACAGAGTGTGTAAAAACAGTTGCTTTTATATCACACGGCTGGTGTAATCTTGCTTACTATTGCGTCAGCTAATCATGTTCTTGAAGTTTCTCTCTTACGTCAGCTTCCTGTGCGCATGCGCAAATTGTTCTTCATTCCCGAATTCGCGTTCGCCACCTTTCGGCGAAAATTGGAACCCGTCACTCATGACTTCCCGTTTATTTGACATAATTTAACATGTGCGCTTAAATATGTAAACAACGTCCAATACAACTGCTAAACAGCTATTTGGCACAAAATATTATTGTTTTCGCGCGAATTCAATTTAAATATGTGAAAATGAGTACCGTAGCTGTTAACACGATTGCGTCTAGATTTATGCTCTAATTTGCACTCTAGCGCCGTTTTTTGTAACACGGAAATAGGTAACTATATATACAAACTACTTAATAGTAGTATAATAACGGTTATAGTCACACAGTGTGGGTAGAAATGGCTTTGGATTGGATATAGACCGTATGATGATGCTATTGACTTGAACGCTTTACTTAGGCGTCATATATAGATACGTAATGTACCTAATTAATCTTAGCGGTGTGTGGGTGTTAGCAGAGGGGTGGGTGATTGTAAACTTGACCTACCCACTTGAAATCAGCCAGTAAATTGGCCTTAGGTTAATGGTACCAGATACTTATATTTTTTATCAATCCAACACCATTCCCCACCCCAAACTTCGTGCACATGCACGCGCACGCACACGCACACGCACACGCGCGCGCTCACCCACCCACCCACCCACCCACACACACACACACACACACACACACACACACACACACACACACACACACACACACACATGGCGTCTTATCAAATTATTTACTGGGGGTATGAGGGTATATATAGATAGAGAAACGGGGAAGCTATGTATTGACGCGTTCCAAAATGTGGAAGTAGAATATTGTATAACCTATCTATCCCACCCCAGGATTCATATCTCTGCTCTGCTCCACCATATTCTAAGTATGGTTTCTAGGAAATACTTCTACGTGAGCATTGAGCTGACACATTCTTGCATGTTGTCCAGTTCTTCAGAGACCACCTACCCACTTGGCAATTAGTTTTCTAGAATAACTCTCGTGATTGGCTAATAAAATCCCAAAATAAGCCAATTTCCAGGCAAAGAGAGTTAAATAAAAAGGAACCTCACGTTTCATGTTTCATACGCATAAGCTGTTGAATATTTAAAAATAAATTTGAGTGAAATCTGTTACTGTTCTAGACACTGAAGAACATGGGATCTACGTATTATATTAATCTATCAACCAACAGACCAGGCTTTCACAACTTATTAGCCAATTAGCCAACAAAACTTTCTTACCCAAATCTTAGTCTTTCACCGACAAACCCCTAAAAAGCATATTCATTACGATATAAAACTTATTCTGTTAAGTATTTTGAAATTAATTTGACTGCCAGTCGTTGCTGCCTAACTTCCAGTCAAATTAATTTCAAAACATTAAAAGGTTTTCCTGTATGGCAGCTTTGAAAATGAGATATGGGGAATTCATCGGTGAAAGGGCTAACCTTTTTAGTCCGGTGTAGCGCGGATTGGCCGGATGGGTACGGACCGTCCCAGCTTGGCTGGGTACGGAACGACCACTCCGGGTATGTTCCAAGCGCCGCCCCCCCCCCCCCCCCCCTTGGGTAGGATAGTACGCGTGTATGAAGCCATATGAGAGAGGTTTCTACAAAACGACTAAGTCCGTAGGATCGCGTAGCGCGCAGCATCAGAGCTTACCTGACAACACGTGTCAGCGTTGGGAGAGAATGCATACGAAATTGTATTGAGTTGGTGCACATAATTTCCTTAGATTACACAATCTTCGTAGCCATCAGGACCGGAATGAGACGAGGATTCCAAAAACTATTTACCTTTTAAAAATCGGATCAGAAATGGCCGAGTTATTTTCAAAATAGTGCTGGGATGTCGTATCATAATCGTGTGTATGTATTTTAGCGAGAGAGAGAGAGAGATAGAGAGAGAGAGAGAGAGAGAGAGAGAGAGAGAGGGAGGGAGGGAGGGAGGGAGGGAGGGAGGGAGGGAGGGAGGGAGGGAGGGATAGGCAGTCTGGCCAGAGCAGTGCTAGACGTGGGCAAATGCTTACTGACTGTGGCTCCCTATTAACTGCAGCAATGCCTTTCGGAATTCAGTTCTCATTCTCTGGCCAGCAATCGGACATCCGCAATCACAAGTTCTTGTAAGCCCTCGGACGGCCATCCGGGGTCAACTAAATAAATAGAAGAGACTTCCTCACTACCAACACCTCAGAGGAGCCTTCCTGCGGATGGGCCTCGCGGCCCATATGTAATCTCTTCAGCATGTAGAACAAGTGGTGATTCTTGGTGGACAACGCGTCAGATCTTCCGGACCACGCTGAAAAGTGGTATTAAGACCTCCTCGCAGCATGTCGTGTGTTTAATTAACCTTCAGGCCACAGTCTGGTGGGACTCTGCCTGGTACACCGCAAGAGCTATGCGATGTATCATGTACGGTGCACCCAGTAATGTACATGCAATATTTAATTACAACTGTAGCACTTCATGTTACTGGCAGCTTTCAAACTTCCGTTACCTGACGGACATTTTAACACTCTGCGTAATTATTGTATTCGCTATTATGACTATCTAGTAGACATCCGACTACAGTCATTCTTCTTCACTGTCCTTGAGAGTGAGCCGCATCAACAGTTCGTCTGCGGAGACTTTCCAGCAACTTCAGAATCATGCCATCTCGCGTTCCTCATCTGTAATACAGCATCCACAGGGATTTATGAACTTTTCCGTACCGATGACTAATACGTGCTCATTTAGCTCTTGTATTCATTTATTTATTTCTTTACAGGTACTGATGACTAATAGGTACCGCCCCCGTCGTCTGAGACGGCATCTTATAGTTTATATCCTTTTAACTGTAAATATTATCCTTATCTTTGTGCTTACAACTAGCGGGCACCATACTGGCCTATGACCTGATTTCTGTCATTACTGTAATAGGTAGTTATGGCAAGCAGTCATCCTAGTTATTTTGTTTTGTTTATATAAAAACTCTAGGACCGCGGTACGCTAGGCTATACCATACAGCAACATTAAATCTGCGTCACTTTCCCCCCAGCATCAATTTTACACTGATGTCACTGTTCATGCTCACATTATTCGAGCCTAACACGTGATCGACTAAATCTGGCTATTCTAACTCGATAGGATAGGTTTAAAGTAGTTAGGGACAACCTCTCCGTAGGAGGCATTTGTGTACGCCTCTTTTCCGGCTGTAGCAGATATGTAACACCGCACACTAGCTAGATTGTGTAAAATTGGCCAAAATACCTTAGGGCCTCTTATTATATTGAGTGATTGTCTCTTTCTATGCTCCTTCAGTCGCAAGGCTTATAAATTGTTTGGAACTCCCATCGACACGCTAGCATGATCCGACTTAGGAAACTATTGGGGTTTCTGAGCGGTGAAGACTAAAGTGTCGATTTCGCATACACTCCCTTTGTATCTTCGAATACTAGTTAGCATAGATAACCCTGCCAAAGAAGGAAACACTGCAAAAAGATATTTATGTAAAACCGGCCAGCAGTGCATCTCTGGGCATTCTGAAACTTAGCCCTAACGACAGGCAAACGTTAGTTCCCCGGAATTGAATCTGAATTAATCCTTCCCCGACACACAGGTGACGGGTGGGACGCAGATCTCCATCTAACTCTGCACAGCGACTGAATGCGGTCTTAGAACTCACCACGCGCTCACGGGAAGGTCACTGGAGATAGCTATCTGCCTCTTACTCCCAGCCATAAAAGTCCCCGCCATAAAACTTTTATGCACTTTCCAAACTGCTTATGTAAATGATAACTTGTCCTAGTGATGCTGTATGTGCTTCTTCGCCAGTTAGGCTCATGTGTCAAAAGATAGGTAGAACTCCCTGACACTTGCGGCCAAAGCTTGGAAGCAAATCTAAATGGTAGGTTAGAATTTAGCAGAAGGACCGCATGAATAAAGCAGCAACTACCAATGCAGTATCTTGGACCTACCTAGATGTCGACGTTTGAATTCTTCGGAAATCATCCGCCCCATCATCACGTAATACAGCGTGCATCACATTAATTATAATTTCACTAGGTTGACTCACACTACACTTAGCTTATGTTTGAACAAGAGAGTGGCCCTTTTTGCCATCTCTCTTCCTCTGCTTCGGCGTTGAAGGCATTTTCCTGTGACAGAGGCCCGCGCGAGGCACTTTCCTCTCGCAACAATAACATTTTTGTTAGAGGTATAATGGTTTATATTAAACTACACAAGTGACCTCGTTAGGATACTCCCTTGCAGGGATACCTCACGGATATATACGGATCGGCGAGGTACCTCTGACGAAGCCACGTAAACAAGACACCAACTTGGTTCTATGTACTGTATATTTCTCTCGCCTACTAGCAAACGAGTACCATTGTTTGTATAGTTACTTTTAGATTTATTATCATGTCCAGACTCCTAAATTGAGTTATGGACCGCCATATCGGTGACACTAATAGTTGGGATGAAACAGTGAGGTTCAATCTCGGCGGCAATGGTCGCACTAGAACGTTATCATTCCACCAGCTCTAGAAGTTGGTCTTTGTTCTTTTCGGAGAGTCGCGATACGAGATCCGTTACCCAGAGAACCACAGCTAACCAGCCCTCCTGCGCATCCTGTACATGCGGTGCAACGAAGTGGAGCAGCAGAACGGACCAGCGCGTACCCCCGCGAGCTACACCCATGTTTTGAAATGTATACAATCTATCACCACCAAATCTTGGCAACCATTTCAACTGAACACGCGATACCATTAATACAAGATTATATTTAATATGTTAAAACTAATCTGTCTAGAAGCTGTTACTTCCTAAGGCAGCAACAGCTTCTAGTCAAATTAGTCTCAAATATTCCACAGTGGACCTATATATGCGTACTTTTAATTTGAAATATTAGGAATTCAGGGTTTATTTGGTCACGTATTTAACCATACTATAAGTACTAGTTACATAAATATTTACCTTAAGACACTCTTCAAAATTAATTTTAATGTTTCCCTACTTAGAGGGGTCAAGGGGGCAGTTGGCCCCCACTGCCGTTTGCAAAGTGTACTTTTGAAAATACTCATTGCACTGGATAACCTGGGAGTACAGTATTTCTAACAGTCCACTGATTACATTTGTGTGGCCTTTACGTGGCAAGCAACTTTTTGGCCTTTATGACTGTGTGGCAAGCGGCCCATGACCTAATTCGAGTTCCGAGCAGGATGCAATGCCTGGATACTCTCGGAGAATGAATATTTCTCAAGATCACTACAGCGGTCGTTTCTGACCAAGTTGATTATGTATATAAAATCTACCATCATGAAATATAGTATCAACTGTACCTCATATGCCTATACAAGACCTGAGTGTAATAAAGTGAACTTGAACTTGGAGGGCGTTTCCTGCACATCTGGATGTAAATATGAATCATCTCCAGTGTCAAGATTTACTGCCGGAAATGCGGGAGTTGGCCTCTGGGAGCATCCAGACATTCAACATTTTCCAGGGTTGTTTTGATTTAATCAAATTGATTAAATCATATGATTAAATCAACAATTATATCAAACTTAAATAATCCACTTTTTGATTATTTTACTTTTTCCTTCTCAACTCCTTTCATTTGCACTATAAAATTTCTAAGATTTTTTTTGCTTGTTAAAAGTTATTGTAGCTATTGCTTCAGATATTTAATAGGCATGTATATACAATATTATGCTAATATAAGAACTGAGAAGCTTTGTTTCTATCAGTACAGTTAGTGGAATCTCTCCGTAGTTATTTGACACGTAAACACTGCACTGACCAATAATATTTATAACAGTTGTGTGGATATTGTTTTTAACTAACTTGACTTTGACTGCTGCCAGCCACTATATACAATAATTTCAATAGACAATAAACACTCTAGACCACCTGAATATATTCAAACTAATTTGAATGACAGTAATTACCGACTACAGTCAGTTAAATTGTTTTCAAAATATTTTATACCATATCCAGAGTTATCCCACCCTGCCACGAACCCCCTGCAATGTTGTTGCCAACCCACCCCCCCCCACCCCGAACTTTAGGCCCACGCTACGGCCATGAATTCCTGCTGTTTATTAGCCAGATCTCAATTGTGCTAGCATTTGGCTAATTGCGGAATGAGAAGATCGGTCCCTGCTATCAGTGCAGTACAACATTTGAGACAAGATCAGTATCCCTTTAACATAAGTTGGCTTTTAAAATCTCCAAATAGGCTAATTTACTAGCTAATGATTTCAGGTGGGTAGGTCAGCCCCTTCCTCCTACCCTTCATGACATGGATACATCCCCACAACTCCCAGACGCCGGAAGCTATATATATGCTCTCAGATATCATAATCAGTTAGTATATTTTTAGCTCACCTGGGCTGAAAGTTTATGCCGTGCTGACTGTCCGTACGTCAACTTTGCTTTGAAAATTTACTCTGTAACCAAGAGGCAGAATTTAACCAAATTTGGGTCAAAGGATCCTATCATCCACGACTCCAGAACTGTCATTCAGAATTTTGATCCATCAATTTTTTGGGTCAAAATTTTAGATTTTACTGGATATTGTCAAATTGCTTCTTTTTACTATTTTGAGCAATTTCAACCAGATTTGTCAATTTTTCCGGCGGCCATCTTGTTTAACTCTTTAACACTTATACCAGCCAAAAATGCCTTCTGTAGTGGTAACCAACTCGATAACCAAGCCAGTCATTCCAGTGATAAATTTAAAAAAATAATCTTCTCTTGGTCTGCAAATGGACAGTTTCTGAGAAAATTTGACTTTTCTTGAACACTTTCGGGGTTAGAGGGTTAATGTGAAGAGTCGTGTAAATTTAAATGCAAATGTTTCAAATGCTAATGGTCCAGGTGGGCGTCACAGGCCCGTGGGTCTTTTGCTATGTACACAGTTGACAGTCATCAGTTGCTTGGACAGCTGTTTATACGCTATTCCCTGTATAACACCTTCATTATCTGTGTTCAATCCCAATCTGATCTGCTAAGATCTAGGAGTAATTGTTCACGTGTTATAGCAATTACTAATAATCAGTCCCTCTTTATTCTAAATTCTCAGAAGCAATACTTCAGTTCAAGAAATAAATATGAAAACAGAATATTTCAAAACATGATTATTCAGCTGAAACAATAGTCATTAAAATCATTCCATCAATAAATAATATGATGTTCACTGGGGAATGTGGATTACACCGAGTGGCACCTTTTATTCAAGATTTTCTCCAAATTAGAGTGAAAAACTAATTTAAATCGTACCAGGCCATTTACTTAATATTTTTCTGGATTTTCTCACAATTGGACTGAAGAACAGTCCATGTAGGTAACTAGTATCTGAGGGCAATTTACGTAACTTTTAAATCAAGATTCTATGAAAAATGGTTGAAAAAATCTTGAGTAAATGGTGTCTGGCACATTTATTTAACTTTTTATTGAAGATTTCCTGAAAGATTGTTGAAAACCTTAGGTAAATGGTACTAGCTGATCATTTACATTAATTTTTCTTCAGAATTTACTCAAAAGTGCACTGAAAAAGTTGGGTTAGATAGTTAAGCAAACGGCCATCAGATGCAATTTACTTAAGTTTGCAGTCAATTCTTTAGAAAATATTAAACAAAATGTTACGTAAAACAGCAGGCAGACACAATCCACTTAGGTTTGCTCATCTAATTTTAAGGAAATCTTGAATAAAAAGTTGTTAAAGTTGTTTCTAAATTCCAAGAGCATGATACTTACACTCAGAGATGCAGGAGAAGGCTTCTAAGCACATCCACCTTTTACCTTCTTCCGAGTTAGACCCCCAGATACATCCTACTATTGTTTTCTAGGAGGAGTGGAGAGGGTGGAGGTAGGAGGGGGGGGGGGGGCGGCTGTCGGACAACAAATCATAGATGCATCCCTCAGCTGGCCCACCGACATCGAGTCCGCACTTCGGCTATGTGTATACACATTATTTCTACCTTTGCACACGGTTCACACGTCAATTACAAATTTGATTTTGAGAGTTACCAATTCTGGTATGCCATGAGCGTCGCAGGGAATAGCTCTTGTTATAGTGGTACCACATGGCTGTGCCCAGCCGCCCATCAACACAAATATATTCTATTCTATCCACCAATGCATCAATGGAGAGTGGGCCACTATCAGTTCAAAATTAACATTTGTATCTTACTTTTACTTGCAAAGATGCGTGAGGCGTCTTCAGATAATAAATTAGTCAATATGTCACATGCAACTGCCACTACATTAATAAGGGTACATTGATGATTTGATTCCTTGCTAAGGCCGATCAGTTACGAGTTAACACCAACATTATTGCATTATTCTCATTTTGTCCATCACAATAATACATAGTTGTTAACACCAACATTATTGCATCATTCTCATTTTGTCCATCACAATAATACATAGTTGTTAACACCAACATTATTGCATCATTCTCATTTTGTCCCTCACAACAATACATAGTTGTTAACACCAACATTATTGCATCATTCTCATTTTGTCCATCACAACAATGCCTAGTTGTTAACATCAACATTATTGCATCATTAGCATTTTGTCCATCACAACAATGCCTAGTTGTTAACACCAACATTATTGCATCATTAGCATTTTGTCCATCACAACAATACATAGTTGTTAACACCAACATTATTGCAGTATTAGCATTTTGTCAATCACAATAATGCATAGGTGTTAACACGAACATTACTGGATCATTCTCATTTTGTCCATCACAACAATGTATAGTTGTTAACACGAACATTATTGCATCATTCTCATTTTGTCCATCACAACAATGCATAGTTGTTAACACCAACATTATTGCATTATTAGCGTTTTGTCCATCACAACAATGCATAGCTGTTAACACCAGCATTATTGCATTATTAGCATGCTGTCCATCACAACAATACATAGTTGTTAACACCAGCATTATTAGCATGTTGTCCATCACAACAATACATAGTTGTTAACACCAACATTATTGCATCATTCTCATTTTGTCCATCACAACAATGCCTAGTTGTTAACATCAACATTATTGCATCATTAGCATTTTGTCCATCACAACAATGCCTAGTTGTTAACACCAACATTATTGCATCATTAGCATTTTGTCCATCACAACAATACATAGTTGTTAACACCAACATTATTGCAGTATTAGCATTTTGTCAATCACAATAATGCATAGGTGTTAACACGAACATTACTGGATCATTCTCATTTTGTCCATCACAACAATGTATAGTTGTTAACACGAACATTATTGCATCATTCTCATTTTGTCCATCACAACAATGCATAGTTGTTAACACCAACATTATTGCATTATTAGCGTTTTGTCCATCACAACAATGCATAGCTGTTAACACCAGCATTATTGCATTATTAGCATGCTGTCCATCACAACAATACATAGTTGTTAACACCAGCATTATTAGCATGTTGTCCATCACAACAATACATAGTTGTTAACACCAGCATTATTGCATTATTAGCATGCTGTCCGTCACAACAATGCATAGCTGTTAACACCAGCATTATTGCATTATTAGCATGCTGTCCATCACAACAATACATAGTGTTAACACCAGCATTATTAGCATGTTGTCCATCACAACAATACATAGTTGTTAACACCAACATTATTGCATTATTCGCATGTTGTCCATCACAACAATACATAGTTGTTAACACCAGCATTATTAGCATGTTGTCCATCACAACAATACATAGTTGTTAACACCAACATTATTGCATCATTAGCAATCACAAGAATACTTAGTTGTCTGATATTATGCAGTGGGAAAGATTGGCGACCTTTTTTAGCTTACTCAACTGATTTGCATGTAAAATGGATCAAAGTGTAAATGCCAATTTATTCTAATATACAGTTTCCAATTCTAAGCAGAGCACAAAATTCTTGCCCCTTTGACCTTAGTGCACTAATTGATCAACTGATTTGCAGATAACACCTATGCGTATGTGATAGAGATCACTAGAAGAGACATTCTGAGTGATCAGTCATTGCTATAGGTTGTGGAGATGTGGTGCTATACTCATTTCATTTGTTCAAGATCGAATAATTGCATTTTCCGGCCATTTTCAAAGGCGGACATTCGGGCAGTTGCCATAGTAACAACAGTACAGGAAATAGATTAACATTAGCACGTTAGACTCGTTAAAGAATGTGTGATACTCACCTTAGAAGTTGTTGACATCAAAATATTCTTTCATTAAGACTCTGTTAGTCACAACAATTCAGTTACCCGATTACAAGCAACTGGAAAAATTAGTGTTATTTAACTGGTATTATATAGCATACGGAAAATCGTAGAGGGTCGTAAAAGCAACATCTCTGATATTGTAACGCAGCTTATTGGGCCAATGCTGGTCCGATACCGGGTCGATACTGAAAGTATCGGCACGATATCGGCCCAGCATCGGCCAAGTAGGCTGCGTTATCTGGGATGTCACTTGGTCATTTGCTTGTTTATGATGATTGTATCGAACGTTGTGTCCATTTTCTTAATCATACCCCTTCATATGGCCGACCTCGCTGTGGATCAGAACTCGCAAAGACATGTTGATAAACGCAAGCGGCTTAATGGTACCTATTACCAAACTTTTTCATCACTGATGTTGATATCTAGAATCTGACAGCACCACCATATACAATATTTTCATAATTGCTGTTAAAATTGACCTCTCCATTTTAGCTATGCCCCGCCCAATTCTAGCAACGCTCCACCCACACCTCGCTGATGTTGGAATCGATCTCTGAAATCCCTGACTATGAATTTCCAGAAAACGATATAAATAGTAAAGACATACAATTCATACAACGTGTCAGACTATTTAAGAGTTAAAGACGGGCATAATGGCATACTGATTATGACGTAATCCTACACGTCGCTTGACGTCAAATTACCGATGGATACTCTGGAAAGGTGAATTGTTGCCAGATTAAAATTTGCACATATATTTGATGATCATGGCATTTCTGATGATATTTTCCATCCCTTTGAGAATGACTCCGGGTTTCTTTAGTACAGACAGGGCCATATTGGTCAAAACGAACTTTTAAATATGATGCATAATTATGTTGCCATTGGTTTATAAGCTTCATCGACGATGCCCATATGTACGATATATGTTACAAGCGTGTTAGCATATGTTACAAAAAAATATGTTTTACAAAAAGAATATGCGCGTAAGGCATGCATGGATACCATATAGGGCTCGGTAGTTGCTCTTTCTTGTCTGTTGGGCTATTTTAATTAGACAGAGAATTAAAATTTCTTGCAAGCAATCCGAGCTTTTGATATTTATTAAACAATTAATAGTTTTACACAGACTAATTGATAGTGCCCTGCGATAATCCAAACATGCGCAGTATGTGGGTATCACAGGATGTATCGTGGCCATCTTCCCATCTTCTTGATGGGTCAGGCAGCACTTTCCGTAAGATGGCATCACTTCTTCTAGGTTACTTCTAGGTGTTGAGTGGTCGCAAGACTAGTCTTCTGTAACCACGTCCTCTTCATCTGACTTTCTAACAACTTGGTAACCTCCGGTAGATAGGGGTGCTTTATAATCAAACAAAACATCTTTGTTTTTCCCAGATCTATCTAATCTATTTTTAAACGCATTTGGACTACATTATTACTACATTTGCGGGTGAACTATTCCAGATATTTACAATTCTAGATGTGAATGCCTTGTGTCTTATGTTTTTATTTGCTCTTTTTTACTTGATTTGCAGTTGTGTCCTCTCAGGTAGCTTGATGTCACACTTGATAGTTTTAATTTTAGTGCTACCTCTTAATCACGTGATATCTCAACGTCAATAAATATGTAGATAGGTGTTTGTTTTCTTGTTACCCCTTTTATCGATAACTCGTGTCAAAAAAATCTAAATATTTGCTTATTGAATGTCCATTTGCACGCCAAGCGAAGGCAATTTTGAGAATTTACCACTGGAATGACTGTCTCGGTAATTTGTATGTCTTTACTATTTAATCCACATTCTGTGCCATAGGGAGCAACAGTGTCCAGTCAAATTATAGGTTCAAAATATTCAACAGCTTACCTGCATAATTAAATTGAAATTGGGATGCTGTGAATTCATGGTTCGAAGTATATGAATCAATCCCAACACGCGCACAGCGTGGGCGGAGCTTAGCTAGAAATGGGCGGGGCATATCTCGAAATGGATCCCTCAATTGTTCCTAAGCATATTTTCAAGACCCCACTCATGTCGGAGGAAGTGGTGCGAATGACAATGGACTAGTTATTATTGTCATCATTGTTTGTATCATGTTCTTGTTATTGTGGAGAACAGCAATATCCTATTTATACTATTGTCAATATTGACTTTACTATGTTTGTGTTATTGAATACTAATGTTATTCTCATTAGTATAGCATAAACCCTCTCTCCAATCGCTTCCTCTCTTGCCCACCTCTCGGCCCCCACCCCACCACTCTCCCTATAATCTATCTACGTCCCCACCCCACCCTCCCTCTCTATCTGTCTCCCTCTCTCAAAGTGGTGTGGGTATTGCATGGGCAGAAATATGTACAGATCACCTTCAATCAAAATAAAGCAGGTGTATAACTGCACGGGAGCTGTGATGTAGGCGGCATTGGCAAAAAAGTAAGCAAATACCTGACAAACTGATCGACGAGTAGTTGCAACTAAAACACGGGCGCGCCATTTTATGCCATTTTACATTCATCTTTTTTTCGGGAAACTGTTTAGTAGTTCTTCCCGAAAAACACACTATTTTAGTTAAATTCTATATTCCAGATTAGATTGATTTGTGTCTGCGAAGTAATATCAAATATCGCCTGTAGGCTATCTCAATTTAAAGACAAGCGTAGGCTAAAGGCTGAACCTTTAAAACCTAATTATAGTAGGCCTATAACCTGTCCGCAGCAACAGCTCAGGGTCAAATTAGTGTGTGGAATTATTCATCAGAATATTCCTTATATCATAAACAAGTCATTTCTGGCCTTTTGATCTTGGGCGGGGTAGAGATGGGCTGGGGTGTGTGGTTGTTGGGGGTGGGGGGGGGGGGGGGAGGGGGGGGGGGGTGGGGTGGGGTGAGTGGAGGTGTTATGTGACCGGTGTAAATCTATTCATTATGCATTCAATAGGCCAGCATAGAAAAAGAAACCGTGTTGGATAATATATGATATTTGAATAATTGCATAATATATTATATAATACTCGTGTAAATAATTGTATAATATACACTTGCTGTCTACAGATTACTGTGAGATACAGAAATGTTCCCATATAACTTGTAAAGAGGTCTGGGTGTAAATGCTTTGCCCGTGTTGAGATCACTCGTACCCTGATCTCTCTGAATCTCAATTTCTAGAACACTATAGAACTAACCTGGTGAAAATTTTGAAACTAATTTGACTGAGTACGGTTGCTGTATTTAACATAATGGCTATTAAGTAGTAAAGCCATAGATTTCGTATAAATGACAGACATTTAAAGATTCATGACAGAATTAAAATTTTGATTGTGACGTAATTCTTTATGACGTCATAAACTGGAATGAGAGATCGGATCTATCCATGGAGACAACTAATTCATGCATTCCTTTTAATTTTCATATTTTATAACACCATCAACCAGCCTGAGTAAATTACGCTCAGAATTTGATTGTGATGCTTCTATGCTTGGCTAAGCTATAATAGCGTTATCTCTCAAAGATCCCATTTAGTAGTGGTGATTGTTTATTGGTCGCTAATAGTTGCTATGTATTACAGTTTGTAGTGATAACTGTTTACTAGTGGCTAATAGTTGCTATGTGTAACTGTTAGTAGTGATGACGGTTTACTGGTCGCTAATAGTTGCTATGTATCACAGTTAGTAATGATGGATATTCACTAGTCGCTAACAGTTGCTATGTATCACAGTTAGTAGTGATATAGTTGCTATGTATCACTGTTAGTGGTGATGACTGGTTAATGGTCGCTAATCGTTGCTATGTATCACAGTTAGCAGTGATGCCTGTTTACTGCTCGCTAATAGTTGCTATGCATCACATTTAGTAGTGATGTAGTTGCTATGTATCACTGTTAGTAGTCATGACGGTTTACTGGTCGCTAATAGTTGCTATGTATCACAATTAGTAGTGATGACTGTTTACTGGTCGCTAATAGTTGCTAATATATCACAGTAGTGATGACTATTTACTGGTCGCTAATAGTTGCTATGTATCACAGTTAGTAGTGTTGTAGTTGCTATGTATCACTGTTAGTAGCCATGACTGTTTACTGATCGCTAATAGTTGCTATGTAGAACATTTAGTAGTGATGTATTTGCTATGTATCACTGTTAGTAGTGATGACTGGTTAATGGTCGCTAATCGTTGCTATGTATCACAGTTAGCAGTGATGGCTGTTTACTGCTCGCTAATAGTTGCTATGTAGCACATTTAGTAGTGATGTATTTGCTATGTATCACTGTTAGTAGTGATGACTGTTTACTGGTCATTAATCGTTGCTTTGTATCACAGTTCGCAGTGCTGACTGTTTACTGGTCGCTAATAGTTGCTAATATATTACAGTTAGTAGTGATGACTATTTACTAGTCGCTAATAGTTGCTATGTATCACAGTTAGTTGTGATGTAGTTGCTATGTATGTTAGTAGTGTTGACTGTTTACTGGTCGCTAATAGTTGCTAGTATCACAGTTAGTAGTGATGTAGTTGCTATATATCACTGTATATCACAGTTTATAAGCAGGAACAATCAGAGAATTCAGACCCTTGTGGTCATACGTTTTTACCACATTATAAAATGTGTTCGGATTTTCTGAATCTTTTCGGATTTCTAGGATTTTTCCCCGAATCTTCTGGATTTTTAGGATCAGGACCACAGTTGTGGAATTCTACTGTACAGCCACACCCATTCTTGTGTTAAAGTGTGGGCCAAATCGAACCAATAGTTTCCATGATATCCCTAAATGCAGGATTTAATCCGATTCGGTGTTCTTATCCGCATCGCGGCCAATGTCGAGAAATCATCTGTCATGGTAAGATCCTATGTTCCGCAAAAATTTTAGCCAAATCGGATAACTAGGTTTTAGTTTGACCGACCGACCGGCTGACCAACAGACTGACCGAACGAATGAACGACCGAACGACTGAACGACTGAACGACTGAACGACCGACTGACATGACCGACCGACCGACCGGCAGCCAGGCAGGCAGGCAGGCAGGCAGGCAGGCAGGCAGGCAGGCAGGCAGGCAGGCATGCATGCATGCTTGCAGGACTGGTAGACAGAGGCAGGCAAGCAAGTGAGCGAGCTGAGGGCAGGCTGGCAAGTAAACAGGTAAGCAGGCAGGTAAGCAGGCCCGGGCGCAGTAACCTCTTCCCCTAACGGGCCGAGGGAAATGAACATCGCGGCGCACTAATTACCATAGTATTAGCATATGGCTACACTGCAATATGCTTAGGTTGCTACTTATACAACTTTGTAGAAAAAATTGGCAGATATAGGCCTATCAACAGACAGACAGACACACAGACACTACTAAACATTTTTTTTCTTTAAAGAATAGAAAGAAAAAAAAGAAGACAAATAAACGACCAGGTTTCTTGCTTTCAATATTCACATATATTTGTGTATATAGACTTATGCTGTGTAAACATGTGGCGATATTTTACGATCTGTACTGTTTATTAGGCATAGACATATAATACATTATACATACATGTGATCAACGGTCCGTGGCGCTCTTATAAGCTCAGCCAATCACCGCACGGTGCACGTCACGTGCCGCGAACTATATTAGCGCGCTGTACGGCGAACTACGCCAATATTGAACTTAGAAAGCGCTGGTCGTTCTTCTACAACGTTAAACCTGCAGCTGGTCTGTGGGGTATACAGAGAAAATCTTTTATTTTTGTATTAGATTTTAGTTTTTATATATTTCTATAAATGTAACAAACATGGGAATAATGGCCCTTACCGATGACTTATGTAACGGGATGTTTGACTTCAACAGGTAAGATTACTATTACCTTAATTAGTTATAGAGACATGTGCGTACGTTGGCCACTGTGGGGCGGGGGTAGGGCGAGTACATAAGTTTGCGGGGAGATTTTGCCCATGATCATCCCGGAGGAGTGGGGGTGTCACGGCGTGGTTACAATGGCCGAAAAATGTATTTCAAATCTTCAAGTTCCAAGTGAAACTTGAAAGGTGGGATAAGCAATGTATTTAATGAAAATTTCCATTCCCAAAACCAACGATACGCTTAAATATAATGTGTTTTCACGCCGAATATAATTAAAACAGCTCTGATCCGCCATACGTATTATAGTAACCATTTGCTTCTTTATTAAAACCCCCCAGCTTTTTTGTATTGAGTATTGTAGAAATAGTAGTAGTAGTAGTAGTAGTAGTAGTAGTAGTAGTAGTAGTAGTAGTAGTAGTAGTAGTAGTAGTAGTAGTAGTAATGGTGGTGGTGGTAGTAGTAGTAGTAGTAGTAGTAGTAGTAGTAGTGGTGGTGGTGGTGGTGGTGGTGGTGGTGGTGGTGGTGGTGGTGGTGGTAGTAGTAGTAGTAGTAGTAGTAGTAGTAGTAGTAGTAGTAGTAGTAGTAGTAGTAGTAGTAGTAGTAGTAGTAGTCGTCGTAGTAGTAGTAGCAGCAGCAGCGGTGGCAGTAATGGTACCAATAAGAGCAGTAGCAGCAGCAGCAGCAGCGGTGGCAGTAATGGTACCAATAAGAGCAGCAGCAGCAGAAGACCAATAACTTGGAAAAATACTTTGACTTGGAGTATGGCCGTAACAGATTCCAATCAAATTACTTTCAAAATATTCTACAGATTTCCTGTATAGTTGTCTTGAAATGGAGGCATTGGTATTACAGAGGTTAAAGTGTTAACTAGGTGGTGTCTCTGTCTTAAAAGAGCCACAATCCTTTTGAAACCGTATTGCTGCGCTATCTCTGTAACAAGCATGCCTCAGTGTAGGATACGTGAACTGCTGCTTACAGATATCTAGCTCATACTGTTTACTGACGGTGGATGGCTATTTTATGAAAGTCTCGGTTCAATAATCTGGTAGTTTTTTTTCTAGGTCTCCCAATCAATATGATATAGGCTATGCGAACACTTTCTCCAATCTGTTCTGCGCAACGTGTTTTTATCATTGTCGTTAATACAATTGGTTTATCTAGGTCCCATGACTGATAACTGTTGCGCATATTCGCGCTTACATTGCAATGGAGGGAGACGAAAACTGGCTACGTTCTTAAATGGCGGTTCTAAGACGCTTTTGCGACCTTCAACCGTTTAACACTCTTGAGAAATGTCCATTTGCAGACCCAGAGAAGACTATTTTTGAAAATTTACCACTGAAATTACTGGCTCGATAACCGAGTCAGTCATTCCAGTGGTAAATTTTTTAAAATAGTCTTCTCTTGGTCTGCAAATGGACATTTTTATGAGAAAATTGAATTTCTAAAGACAAATTCGGGGGTTAAATACCATTCTCAGGACGAGCAGCGGTTAGTGTTAGAGAAGGACCTACACAATGAAAGCTGACCATTCACAGTTAATCTCAGAGACAGTATAATGGTAATTCCATGCACAATTCAACGGTTAAGTCTACAATAGAAGAGCTAATACTACAATAGAAGAGTTAATTCTACAATAGAAGAGTTGATTTTACAAATGGAAGGGCTAATTCTACAATAGAAGAGTCGATTCTACAATAGAAGAGTTGATTCTTACAATAGAAGAGTTGATTTTACAATAGAAGAGTTAATTCTACAATAGAAGAGCTAATTCGACAATAGAAGAGTTGATTCTACAATAGAAGAGTTAATTTTACAATAGAAGAGCTAATACGATAATAGACGAGTTGATTCTACAATAGAAGAGGTGATTCTACAGTAGAAGAGTTGATTCTACAATAGAAGAGGTGATTCTGCAATAGACGAGTTAATTCCACAATAGAAGAGTTAATTCTACAATAGAAGAGTCGATTCTACAATAGAAGGGTCGATTCTACAATAGAAGAGTCGATTCTACAATAGAATTTTTGATGAGACAATTTAATTTTTAAAGACAAATTCGGGGGTTAAATACCATTCTCAGGACGAGCAGCGGTTAGTGTTAGAGAAAGACCTACACAATGAAAGCTGACCATTCACAGTTAATCTCAGAGACAGTACAATGGTAATTCCCTGCACAATTCAACGGTTAAGTCTACAATAGAAGAGCTTATACTACAATAGAAGAGTTAATTCTACAATAGAAGAGTTGATTCTACAATAAAAGAGTTGATTCTACAATAGCAGAGCAAATTCCACAGTACAATAATTTCCACAGTGCGTGGGTTAATTCTAAAATACAAGAGTTGATGCCAAAAGAGAAGAGCTGATTCCACAACTCAGTGGTTAATTCTACAATACAGCGGTTAATTCCACAATAGAAGAGTTAATTTTACAATAGAAGAGTTAATTCTACAATAGAAGAGTTAATTTTACAATAGAAGAGTTAATTCTACAATAGAAGAGTTAATTCTGCAATAGAAGATGTAATTCTACAATAGAAGAGCTAATTCTACAATAGAAGAGTTGATTCTACAATAGAAGAGTTGATTCTACAATAGAAGAGTTGATTCTACAATAGAAGAGTTGATTCTACAATAGAAGAGTTGATTCTACAATAGAAGAGTTGATTCTACAATAGAAGAGGTGATTCTACAATAGAAGAGTTGATTCTACAATAGAAGAGGTGATTCTACAATAGAAGAGTTAATTCTACAATAGAAGAATTTATTCTACAATAGAAGAGTTGATTCTACAATAGAAGAGGTGATTCTACAATAGAAGAGGTGATTCTACAATAGAAGAGTTAATTCTACAATAGAAGAGTTAATTCTACAATAGAAGATGTAATTCTACAATAGAAGATGTAATTCTACAATAGAAGATGTAATTCTACAATAGAAGATGTAATTCTACAATAGAAAATGTAATTCTACAATAGAAGATGTAATTCTACAATAGAAGATGTAATTCTACAATAGAAGATGTATTTCTACAATAGAAGATGTAATTCTACAATAGAAGATATAATTCTACAATAGAAGAGCTAATTCTACAAGAGAACTGGTTTTACAATAGAAGAGTTGATTCTACAATAGAAGAGTTAATTCCACAGCATATGGATTATTATTATTATTATTATTATTATTATTATTATTATTATTATTATTATTATTATTATTATTACACTGCGGCAGAATATGAAGAATTAACATGATAGTGGTATATTTAATCTTACTAAAATGGCTGTGTTATCCTGTCACATCCGTCTTAAGGCTTATCATCTTAGCCAGTCGTTTTCACTTCCTCTTCATCCATTGCGAAAACATAAGCCTCGCATCAGGAAGCTAAATGTGAAAGCTAATGTGTATCTTGAAAACTATTTGACTGCGCGTTGTTGCTGGCCGAGGCACAAACAACTTTGAGAAACATTATTCTCTACTCATCATGAAGTTACTGGTAGACTGTAGTAGGTCTGCTAATCCGATGTGACTCACATACCGTAACTAAATAGGTCCGAGGCTGATAGGTACTAGAAAATATAGAGATTGTGTATCCAATTGTTTGAAAGATTTAGACAAAACTAGGCATATATGTTGCAATGTAGTCACTCCCACAGTGCGCGAAAATGCTATATGTTCATATATCAATGCTGTGATGATATTAACACCTGATAATAATAGATAGATAGATAGATAGGGTGGGTCTGCCAGTAATTCGTGTAATAATAGGCGTATTAATACTGATTTATTACGATAACTGTTCGCGAGAAGAGGTGCTGTGAAAATGGATCCGGTTCTTCCGGTGACTTGTAGATTACCGGTCCCTGTTGTTAATGAGTGTGGCATGTAGGCATCTGTTGCTATATAATTTGCTAGATAGATGGCGCGAAATTATTCATGATATCTTTACCAGTAACACGCCGCTTATTTTCTTTTCATATACGCCTCATATAGTTGTTAATTGTGCAAACTATTTTCGTGACAGTTATTCCTCTTTAACGCATCAATAACACTCAGTCAAATTATTTTCAAAATACTCATTAGATTCCATCGTTAATTTCCTTGGCTAGTTATCGGAGCATTTAAATGAATGTGTTCTAGGAAGAAGGGGTTGATGATAAGTAAGTGAATACGGTCTTACATAAAGTACTCGGTATTAGTAAACTATTATGCTCCAATTTCAGCTTGATGTATTCTCATAAAATCCAACTCATCATCATCATCATCATCATCATCATCATCATCATCGGTAGCAGCAGCAGCGACACTTCAATTCACCTTTCGAGAGTATCCATCCATCATCTGCTCTCGTATGACGTCATAATCAGCTCAGCGCGTGTATGATGACGTCACAATGATTACGTCACAAAGGGTTCCATATAGATCGTCATCAAATCTCAAATTCTCTGACACGTTGTATGAATTGTGTCTGTAATTCTTTGCTATTTAATAAACATGCTGTTGAATATTTTGAAACTAATTTGACTGGGCGCTGTTGCACAACATCACACAGTCAAATTTGTTTCAAAATATTTAACAGCTTACCTGTGTAGTTTTTTGGAAACACGAGCGAGGCGTGGGTGGAGCTTAGCTAGAGATGGGCGGGGCATAGCTAAACATGGAAAGGTCCATTGCTCTAGTTGCGTCTATTTTCTGTGGAATAATTGTCTCGTAATCGATAGACGATCAAGAGAGAGAGAGAGAGAGAGAGAGAGAGAGAGAGAGAGAGAGAGAGAGAGAGAGAGAGAGAGAGAGAGAGAGAGAGAGAGAGAGAGAGAGAGAGAGAGAGAGAGAGAGAGGAGAGAGAGGGAGGGAGGGAGGGAGGGAGGGAGGGAGGGAGGGAGGAGGGGGGGGGGGAGGGAGGGAGGGAGGGAATTGATTGGCTTTTAATATTTATGTTTGATACAGTTAATGTTTAAGTTTATGTTCACGTTCGGTTAATGTGCATAAATTTGTTTGCAGTGGGATAAAAAAAATAAAGCTGTGGAAAACACTGAGAAGGAATCGTTTAGCGTTTCCAAGTATTTTCCTAGGCATATAAGAGTTTAGGTGGAAATTAATCCAAGTTTATCGGACAAAGGGGAAAATATTAAATTTAACACCGCATTCACAATAAATGCAAATCGATTTTTGCCACCAAAATCTATCAATGAAAAAAATCCAATATGTCTGGCCAAGACAAAATTTTGATTGGTAGATAGCGGCCATGTTTTTTTTATATATTCCATTGGTGACGATCCTCATAAGACTGTTTCCCATGCGAAAGATGTCCGGATGCACTATAGTAACTACACTGTGTCTTTGTTCGTGTGCCCATCCGTTCGGCTGTCCATCCATTCGGATGCCCATCCATTTGCCCGTATGTCCGTCCATCTGTCCGTCTGGCTGACAAGATGTACTTATTCAAAAAGTTCTTTCTGCAGATAAGACAGGCTGCTGTCTTAAGAAAACATTTAAGAATGTGTACTTTAATTTCCCTCGACTCTCGAAACAGATCACTGGGACATTTTCACTTTTCAGTATTTAATGAACCAGAAAACCATGATTTTATTGGGCGTTGAGTCGTCTCTGTTTGGATATTTATGTAATGGACATTTCCATTTTTAGCTATGCCCCGCCCATGACTAGCTAAGCTCCACCCACACCTCGCCGTGTTGGGATTGATCGATCCCCGAATGCCCTAACAATCAATTTCATGAAAACTATACAGGGAAGCTGTTGAATAGTTTGTAACTAATTTGACTTGGTGCTGATGCTGCCTGTCGCAGCAGCAGCGCCCAGTCAAATTAGTTTCAAAATATTCAACGGCATATTTATTAGATAGTAAAGGCATACAATTTATACAACAAAGCATATACCGTCTTCAAATATGCGTCCGTGACGTACTTATCGACATCATTTATGACGTCATTCATTATGATGTCATTCTACACATGACGTAGTTGATTATGACGTTATTTGATGGGTGGGTACTCTGGAAAGGTGACTTGAGCACGTCATTCATTATGATGTCATTCTACACATGACGTAGTTGATTATGACGTTATATGATGGATGGGTGGGTACTCTGGAAAGGTGAATTGAGCACGTCATTCATTATAATGTCATTCTACACATGACGTAGTTGATTATGACGTTATATGATGGGTGGGTACTCTGGAAAGGTGACTTGAGCACGTCATTCATTATGATGTCATTCTACACATGACGTAGTTGATTATGACGTTATATGATGGATGGGTGGGTACTCTGGAAAGGTGAATTGAGCACGTCATTCATTATAATGTCATTCTACACATGACGTAGTTGATTATGACGTTATATGATGGGTGGGTACTCTGGAAAGGTGAATTGAGCACGTCATTCATTATGATGTCATTCTACACATGACGTAGTCGATTATGACGTTATATGATGGGTGGGTACTTGGAAAGGTGAATTGAGCCTGTAGTGACGTAGGGACTATTTTCGATGTACTTTGTTTCCACGTTTAATTACTACTCTCGCGGATTCCGAGTTAAGCTGTTCAATTCTTAGGTAATCAGACAATAACAACTTCTAATCAAAATAGTTTCAAAATACTTAACACATATTTCTTACACTATAGAACATTTGTCTACCTGGTCGTTCTGCTTTAAGTGATTAATTCGTGCGCATCCAATATCCAGGTTCCCTTGTTTATTAGGATAACTTTAACACAATAACACGCAAGCCGATCAAACGCGGCTTTTGGAGTGTTCTGAGAAATGTCATTTGGCGGGGCAAAAGAAGACCATATTTGAAAAGTTATCACTGGAATGACTGACTCGATAACCGAGCCAATCATTCCGGTGATAAATCTTAAAAAATAATCTTCCCTTGGTCTATAAATGGACATTTTTATGAGAAAATTGAACTTTTCTTGAACAGATTTGAGTATTATAGGGTTAATGTCCGCTTTTCTGTGCCTTGGATATCAAGATTCGGATTTTATTAAGAGAATTTATGTCCACTTTAATGTCGGTGTAATGAGCGTCACCAGAAACTAATCTGCTCAAAATGGCAAAATAAGAGGTGTTTGCGATAAACAACATAATGAAGGTGATACTTATGGTTACAGACACGGAGTCCAGGCACATACTTTGCTTCCGTGTTACCATGATGTTCCTATGGCAACCGTCACAGTTGTTCCGGTTATGTCGAGAACTCGTACTAAACAACTAATTGATTTAATAATGTCCTCTTACTAAGACCATATACGACATAGTGTGTTATGCACATATACACCAACATATACACCAACCATGTGCAGAATCGAGCTCCGCTCGGGTATTGTTTCAGCTCGCCCATCTCAAAACTAAAATCCTTTCTAATGTTAATTTGAACCACAATTTCCCAGCCCACACATATCAACAACTATTGCCAGATCTACCAATTTCAACAACTATTGACAAATCCACCAATTTCAACAACTATTGCCAAGATCCACCAATTTCAACAACTATTGCCAAATACACCAATTTAAACAACTATTGACAAATCCACCAATTTAAACAACTGTTGACAAATCCACCAATTTCAACAACTATTGCCAAGATCCACCAATTTCAACAACTATTGCCAAATACACCAATTTAAACAACTATTGACAAATCCACTAATTTCAACAACTATTGTGGACTTTATAAAAAAAAAAAATTGGATGGTTCACTTTTGAAATACAATGTGTTCAAATCATTAGGATATTAGCATCAATCGCGTATGTCATCTGGTAATATAGACACCCATTGGTGACGAACTCGTTACTGGCCGTCTAATTGGTTAGCAATTGAGGTCAGTTTTCATTGGGTGTCTTCCTGTTACAAATAGTACAGAAATAGCTTTCTTGTCATCTGATCTATAAGATAACCATCTTTTTGATACCTAATTTGGTATCTAGGCCCTACAGTTTAAATTGATAGAATAGTCTCAGTTCCCGCCAGTTTATGACGCGCATAATTTATTTTCTGCCATATACCTTAATCCCTCTCATGTCAACAGTGCATTAAAGCGCTCAAAATACTATTTGTTTCAATTAACCAATTAATTGCCAATACAAGGAAATGTTGATGTTTGCAGCCAAAAAGAGTATATTTGTAAATTTAAAGCGGAAATTTGCGCAAAAAAATAAATTTCTGTTACCCTTCAAATGGACATTCATCAAAAGTGTAATGGTCAATAAAATTCAAATTTCTGCTTATCCTGTGTCCAATTGCAGACCAAGAAGAGTTTTTTGAAACCGAGCAATTATTCCAGTGGTTAATTTTCAAAAATATTCTTCTCTTAGCCTACAAATGGACATTTCTCAAGATGACTGAAGAGGCAATTTTTTACCAACTTGACCATTAAAGGGGTATGTTGACACAAGAGGGGTTAATAAAGCTTATATTTAACATCTTAAGTTACCAGTGGCATTTAGAAGTGCATTAGGCTACTCAACATAGACACATATAGCAACACGCGCACAATTAAAAGCTATATACAGAATACGCTGACCATACCAGGCGATAAAACCTACATTGTTTCTAAGATAATGTGAGATAATGCATTCCCAAAATGACTCGGTCATTTGCGCGAGAGAGGGGCATGCCACTTTATGTCATGTGTCTCGTTTTTACCCGCATTCCCCTGAATTGTGTGTCTTTTGTGAATTTACACGTTAATAAACATTCTGTTTAATATTTTGGAACTAATTTGATTTTTCATAGCTAGAAATGGATTTCTCTGTTATATTGAAAGCGGTCAGCGAGATTTTAAGCATGGCCTGAACTATTAGTGTACACGTTTAGACTGCCCAAATACCATTTAGAGGCATATTTGGTACAGGGTCTATATTCTGTATATTTATTCCTTTTTGCTGCAGATCCACCAAAGGTGCCTCTAAACTACGCCGAGATCACATTAATGGCGAGATAGCAACGATGCGAGATCTCCTTCCGCTTCCGGAATCATCACGTCTCCGACTGTCCCAGCTCCAAGTCATGTCGCTTAGCTGTGTGTATATTCGCAAATGTACGCTACTCCAAAAAGGTAAATAACCTTTCATTGTATAATTCCACATGTATGATGCCAGTTAACCATTTAGCCCTCCAATTCTCATAGAAAATGTCCATTTGCAGACCAAGAGAAGACTATTTTTGAAAATTTAACATTGTAATGACTGGCTCGATTATCGAGCCAGTCATTCCAGTGGTAAATTTTCAAAAATAGTCTTCTCTTGGTCTGCAAATGGGCATTTCTCAAGACCACTGCAGAAGCCGTTTTGTCATATAAAGTGATAAATTCCAGATAACGCAGCTTACTGGGCCGATGCTGGGCCGATACCGTGCAGATACTTTTAGTATCGGCCCACTAAGCTGCGTTATCAGGGATGCAATATTAACTGTCTGACTGGTGCATGCCACCAGACAATAATTTCAATGAGCAATAACTCTGGACCTACTGAATATTTGGAAAAACAATTTGACCAACCGCTTTCAGTCAAATTGTTAGTTTTCAAAATTTCCAGCATATTAGAGTTAAACGCCATGGAAATTATAGTCTGCAGAAATCCAACAGGCAGACAGGTAAATAACAGGTAAATAAGGTGAACGTAATAATATACCTGTAGGCTATTCTTCTTTTCTTACCAGTCAAATCAAGTCGTAATTCATTGATATAATCTGGCCATCAAGCCGGTTGACCACTATTCAACTGATCACTTTAAATAATAATAATAATAATAATAATAATAATAATAATAATAATAATAATAATAATAATAATACGGTTGTTCACGCTTTCTATTTTAGCATTCGGAGGTTCACAGTATAACATCAACACACCTTTCGATTTCTTCCAGGTAAGACATTAAAATCTCTGCATAATTAATTAACCACGTGATCGTCGTAAGCTACACTTCTCGTCCCTAAGACAATGATTAAACCGCTTCATCGTGTTTAAATTACTATACCTGCTCAATATTTTGACAACAATATGACTGGAAGTCGTTGATGTCATTTAGACCTACAGCACAGGTCAGAAATCTTTTAACTTGTTTCGAATACAAAATAAAGAGTACTGTTGAATATTTCGAGCACAAGTAGATTGCAAAATCTTCCCATACAATTATGTCCAAACTATTTAACAGAACATTTCATACAAACTAACATTTTTCTCGTTTTGATTTGATTTGGGAACATATTGTTATTTCTGAGTTAGACTGTCTGTAGCAACGACTCTCAATCAGATCACTGTCGCGATACTGAGCAGATTCTATATTTGAATCCACCTGGAAAACTGTCAGTCGTATATATCATCTTAATGTCTGCGTTAATGTTCGTGAAGATAGACATAGGCTGCCTCAATTTATGCAATCTGTCATCCCGCGGCAGAGGTGGGTGCGCGGGAATAGGACCACTGAAACGCTCTTTACTAATAAATAAATCGTTATTAGTTTTCGCATGAATGATTTCGGGGAGTAAACTATTAAATCTGTTAAACATTTCCAAAGAAAATTGATTGAGAGTTCTAGTTGTATGAGAAAGAAACAAGCTTCAGGCAAATTGTTTCCAAGTTAATTCATAGTTACTCGATCACGTGAATAACATTATTATCAATGTGTTCATCGACTGGAATGGGTTAACTCGATCCTCTTATATCTAGTGATCCAGTTTGTTGAAAACAGTTTGTTGAGAGTTTCGACATTTTTTTTGTCAATGTTCTAAAATAAGATCTATGACGTCAGCAAGTTTTGGAACCTTTTATTGAAAGCAGTGAAGCGGTTATAGTGCGTCAATCGGGTGCACTTTATATTATTGTGAATTTTATCCCACGAGTAAGTAAATATACCTAGGCTTTTATTGCTTCGTCCTTCACAAAAAGCTAATATAACCCCCCCCCCCCCCCCCCCAATATTGGGTCTACATAATATTAGAGTGACTGGTAGTTTTTGTCTAATCATTTTGTTCGAATGTACTTGTATGAAAACTTATTCAAAAAGACCCAGATACCGAACTAATCTAATATGACTAATCTATTCTTCACCGTCACAAAATAGGTCAGCCAGCTCGAGAACACAGTTATCTTACTAGCTTGATCATTTATCAGCAAACAGTATTGAGACATATTAGACTAAAGTTTACCCGCCATCAGATCTTATCATTATACTGTATATAATTATTAAAATATGTTAACAACATTACCCTATACACAACACCTATCCATGGCGATCTATTAGTGCCATGTCCACACTGGTGGTAACTGCGGTATGTCCTAGATGCCTTAGATTCCGTATGAATCTTGTATACGGTCTAATACAGACACAACGCCGTCTAGTATAGGCATACATATACATGCTTTTTCGGCAAAAAATGGGGACATGGTTTTAAAGAAACACCATCTTGTCTTCCCCAAATGGATTTCATCTTGTAACCAACTTGTATTAAGAGAGCACGTGTCCGTAGCCAAACACCACCTGTTTTAAAACAACCAATTTGAGAAGTGTGGCCACCCAAATTTAAGCAACAGCTGATTATGAACATTCTTGTATTAATTTTAGCTAAGTGATCTTTTGAGACAGATACTTTATGGAGTCAGAAGTGTGTGTGTGTGTGTGTGCGCGCGCGTGCGCGCGTGCGTGCGGGTGGGTGGGTGTGTGTGTTTGTAAGAATCTGGTTGGTCAACCAGAAGCTTTCTCTTTGCACACATACGCATCTTTTTAAGACCATGATTAGTCTTTGAGAAGCTTTCGCAATGTGTCCACATGCAGTTTTTAAGACTATGATTGGTCTTTGAGAAGCTTTCGCAATGTGTCCACATGCAGTTTCTAAGACTATGATTGGTCTTTGAGAAGCTTTCGCAATGCGTCCACATGCAGTTTTTAAGACTATGGTTGGTCGTGGAGAAGCTTTCGCAATGTGTCCACATGCAGTTTCTAAGACTATGATTGGTCTTTGAGAAGCTTTCCCAATGCGTCCACATGCAGTTTTTAAGACTATGGTTGGTCATTGAGAAGCTTTGACACTTTGAGCTTTATCATGTCGCTGAATAAGCAAGCTTGCTATGTTTGCCGTCATACACATGTAATTGTCATTCATTGTTGACCATTTACCAATCTCCTATCCCTGTAACCATTAAATAGCAGAAATGATAAATTCGTTACGTGATGTACGGGACACTCTTTTGAATATTAATATTCAACCTTGTTCCTGTAAAAGTGTCTTGAAACTGAGGCACTCACTGGCACTTCCTAATCATGTTATCATTCTCACTCCCGACTCACTAGCATCTCCTAATCCTATTAGCATTCTCACTCCAGACTCACGGGCACCGCCTAATCGTGTTACCATTCTCACTCCCGACTCACTGGCACCTCCTGATCATGTTACCATTCTCACTCCCGACTCACTGGCACCTCCTAATCTTGTTACCATTCTCACTCCCGACTCACTGGCACCTCCTGATCATGTTATCATTGTCACTCCCGACTCACTGGCACCTCCTAATCATGTTACCATTCTCACTCCCGACTCACCGGCACCTCCTGATCATGTTACCATTCTCACTCCCGACTGACTGGCACCTCCTAATCTTGTTACCATTCTCACTCCCGACTCACTGGCACCTCCTGATCATGTTATCATTCTCACTCCCGACTGACTGGCACCTCATAATCCTGTGACAATTCTCACTCCCCTCTCATTAGCATCTCCTAATCATGTTACCATTCTCACACCAACTGACTGGCACCTCCTAATCATGTTACCATTCTCACTCCCGACTCACTAGCACCTCCTAATCCTGTTACCATTCTCACTCCCGACTCACTGGCACCTCCTAATCCTGGTACCATTCTCACTCCCGACTTACTAGCACCTCCTAATCTAGCAGAATGATGGGCGTTACCTGAGCTGTGTTGCCTTTCTGGTGTCGTGCTGTATATATGTAATATCTGTCTCGATGAGTCACGGGTTGTATCATATCTGTGATACCAGTGTGTCATTGTATACATGAGCGACACCTGATAGCTATCTATCAATGACTGTTGTGTGTTATTGATTTCGTTGCTATCGGTGACTAATGTATTGATCAGTTATCATTATTGGCGATCACTGATCATGGCAGTGATCGATTTCATGAGTTAGCAAATACTTGTGTTGACTTTGGGCATTTTTTGTGAATGAGTACCTCATATTTTTTCATTGTGAATGGTCGACTAGAATTGTTTTAGTAACCCATTTCTTATGAAATACGTATGCAGTTTTATCTAATTTCTTTACCATATCCATTTTATACACACTGGATATGTTTGTCTGTATTTGCACATGTGCAAATAACAGCTTCCAGTGTTCGGCACTGTTACTGAAACTATGTCAGCAGTTGTTCTTTCTAACTACGAGTAACAGCTAACAGAATGATCCGTTTCTAGCTAAGCACCGCCCATCTATAGCTAAGCTCTGCCCACTTTTTGCTCATTTGAATTGCGTTTTGAATCCGGGGTTCTCAGAATCTAACTTTCACGGTAACTATGGCAGCAACTGCTCCCAATCAAATTTCGTTAAAAATATTTAACACAATTTTTATTAAATTGTAAATTCACGAAAGCCATACTACAGCTCAGACATTTACTGTTGGACCGTTACTACGTTCGTGACTGACATACGTTATTTGATTGTGACGTCAGCTAACAAGTGACGTATTTTTACTATGGCTTCGGAGACTTGAGCGACGGTTGAGATCTCTCGATTATCAATAGGTAAATACTAGATAAGTGATGTGGTTCTAGCCCTCGGTCACATCCACACCTCCACATTCTCTGTCTCCGTATCAACAGTAAAACCATGAACCTTTTAAATAGCGTAATGATTATGGGATAAGTATACCTACTTTTGAGTCACATGAACAGGGTTAGAAGAAATTGTTTAATCTGTCTATGTTGTGTACTAGTGTGTATGACATCTATATGTATGGCTAGTCAGCGCTGCCACCTGTCACATCAGCCCCAGGTGTGTTATTTGCAGCCAAATGCAGCTCAAGGCGTGTAAGGCGCAGCCTGATATGTAGGCTAATACGCATGCCAATCTAAGAATGCTCTAATCTCAAACAGAGGACAGGTCTGCTTAGCGTTAAACAGTGTCAGCTTTTTAGCTAATCAGTGTAATTTCCGAGAGAGATGGTTGCATTGATCCATTATTAACTATGGAGCAACAGATGTACTTTAGGACACTATTAATGGCCATTGGTCAGAATCGGACATGTTATGCAAAATTAATGTTTAAAACATTAAATTCTCCATTTAATTAATGTCCTATGTGTCAAGCAATCTTAAGTTCCAACAACGTAGAAACGTGTAGCGATTAACGAACATGAATGAAAAATATGAAAAACAACAAAATGAAATTCCCATAAGATATTAATTTCCATCTTTATGCCGCGTTACTATGGGAACACAATATAATATCCTGGATATCTGCTAAATGAGCGAGTATTATCGACGTCAATATTTCTCAGGTAGGCTGTCTCTCAGGTAGGCCGTCGTCGTCTACCTGTTGAACAGCATATAGCGACTATCGCTCTCCCGCCCGTCTGTGCACAGTCAAGCAAAACGCGAGACCAGCGCCACATGCCACTTATTGCTCGACACATTTTTCCCGTACTCAAGATGATTTTCATACATGATCTAATTAACCGCCCATTCGATATTTAATTGACATTTTGATTCGAAGCTGTTGCTCTTTATATTTATATTTACAACGCCATCCAATCAGGTTATGTGCAACAAATTAGCAAGTTGTTTTTTTGCATTTGATACCATCTTTTGACAATTCACACCGACGACGATTAGGACGACCCGCACGTATACATACAGACATCTTATCCAGTACAATGTCACTATTTGGAAATCTTCCACGCCCTTCAAGAAGAAAGGTATCCTACGTCACGACTCACCTGCTATGAGATGGCTGAGACTTGACAACCACTTTACCGACACTCAATATTGTGTATATACGGGCTCACAGAATACATATTCAAATGTGGTATAAAGTAATCCTTTTTTACAAATACACGGAACGGAGAATTAAGAGAAATGTTGTATTTATATAAACTATGTCGACCAATTGTTGCATAAAAGTTGTTGCTGTATAAAATGTTACTGCATTACCATTTAACGGTCTCCCTGCTGTAAGCCGCTAGATAATAAGTTCAATGAGCAAAAACTCTCGACTTACTGAAACAATTTGACTGAAAGTTGTTGGTGGCTTAGCCACCAACAACTTTCAGTTAAATGTTTTCAAAATACTTAGTAGGTCCTGATATATAAGCCATGGAATATTTCGTCTGCAAAGATTAAGCAGTCAGCCGGTTAAGCAAGAGGCGACTGGAGCTGTAAATACAAACATTTCTGTAGCGAGCATGAAAACTTGCAAATGTGGGGCTGATGAGCATGTAGGTCAGGAATATATATAGGTATAGGTATAGGTCAGGTTTATAGTCTGCTTCCACTTGCGTGCTCAGCCGACTTTCCAACTTTACCCCCTGGTCATTGGGCCCATTTCACTCCTTGACAATCTCAACTCCCTTTTGGGAGCATACAGCCCGGCTGCCGTTTTATAGGCGCTCAGAGGCTTTGACATTCCACATTGCCGACACTGCCCTCACAGGTACCTATTTTACAGACAGGTGAACTGGAACAACGCAGAGTGAAGTGTCTTGCTCAAGGACACAACGCCGCAGTCCGGCGAATAACGGAATTTCTATCCAAAATGCACACGTAATCTGTGTCTGAAACAAAAGAAGTTATGATTACTACTGACCCAATCGATCAATGAGATTGACAAGTACCAATTTTCTATTCAATGGGTCCCAAGACAATATAACATCACTTTAGATATCAAAGTCAATCAGTTAACAATTTCTCAATTTTGATTGGCCATATTTTGGCCACGCCCTTTTCACATATCAAAATCTTTTGAACAAACTTAAATTACCCTTAGTTTAGTCCCTAATTATAGTTACCAACGTTTGGCCCGAGCCCATTCGGCGATTCAACTCCTTACCATATAGATGAAGTTTCTTGAGGTTCAGGTCAATCAGACAAGCAGTTTACAAAATGTTTATAAAGATGCTTCTAAAGCAAATGCAACAGGCGGTAGATTCGGCATAGACTACTGTGTAAGACACGTCATCTGCAACAACGAACCCGCCTAAAGGTCTCCAAACGCTCTTTCTTCCCGAGCACAATACACTTGTTGAACCAATTAGACACAAACACGCATAACTCGGCAACACTATCGCAGTTTAAGAAAAGTATAAATTCAAATTACTAACATATTTCTCCTATTGAGAACGATGCCTGAAGATTATACAAACAAAATTAACAAATAAATGTAGCCAGTTAAATGCTCATTTGTTTCGTTATAAAAACACCAAAATTGTCCACACTGTAACGAAATATAAGAGAACAACCACTACCTATACAGATGCATTCGCTACAACGAATGAAAACGTAAACTGATATCCAATCACATGCCCAACATCACAGAGAACTTACTCTTGAATGGAGATCCAAATTTAAACAACATCCAAAACACATTCATCTTCAGAAATGTCCAGGATTATATTCGGAGTGCAAAGCGGTTTAGGATTAAATTTAAAATAGGCGGAGGTTGATGTGAATACGAGAACACATAGGCATACAAACACACAGGCACACACCGGACGCCAAACCTGTCTGTAGTGGGCATTCGTTCTTGGGGCTCGCTGATACTGGTCCTGTGGAACTGGTGGTCGTAAGACCAGTATCCTACAGCGCCTCCAGCATCGAGCCACAAGAGCGAAATATTATAACGCACGAGTCTGAATAAGTACCAACAGACTTTGCTGATCAAATTAATGGCCATCGGAGTGTTTGTTGTAGATTGCGCATTTTGTGTATTATAGGCTACTTTTACAACAGAAATACACAAATATTTATTTACTTCATTATTTAGGGGGCCGACATTCTTACCACAGTGCTTGAGCATGGATTTCCTGAAGTTGTCGGCTTTTGGACGCTCGGTTTGTGTCCCTCACTGGTGGGGCGATGGGTCCTGACATGTGATGATTTCATTGCTAGTTGATTAGTGGAGTTGTGAAAATTGAATTGGGAAGCACGATTCCCTAACTCCTTTTCACAACTGGACAATGCATGACCTTTCCATTTTTAGCTATGCACCGCCCACCTCTAGCTAAGATCCACGCACACCCCGCTCGTGTTGGCATTGATCGATCTCTGAACTTGTTTAAGGTGAATTGTATTGATTTGTGCGGAGTAAAGTCGTCACATGTTGGATTTTGTGTTGTTTCACTACATTGGGTTGCGCAGTCCGAGCCTCTAGGGGATACGGTTTTAACGATTTTGTTTTCGAAAGTTTTGGTGTGAATGTGTGCCTGCGGGTAATTATGTACTGATTGTACTAACCACCATTAGGCCCCTATAAGTGTATAATATATATGTAGGGAGAGAGCCGTAACTAAGTGGATGACAACTTGTGACTCAATCCCAATTGTTACTTTTGAAACAATAATAATATGTTTAAATCAAATGCCAAAACATTCGACATACCGAGTTACGAGTTGCTTTGTGGTGCTAATCGGATAGTTGTGATGGTTGGAAAGTAATATTAGTTATGGCGCTGTTGGTGTGTGGTTAATGTATGGACCATCTACCTCGTCAGTATTCTAATGTAGTGTGCCTTCCAATTCTCCTCTCATGAACCATGTAACGATGTAGACCAATATCTGCTATAGGTGCCACCTTATGCATTTTGACTATTGACTATGTCCATACAAGTGGCATCCCATCACATAAAATGCGATTTTAATGCAAGCCTATTATCCTGTATAGTCCACATCCATAATCACTGGATGATTTGGTGTGGTAAATATGATGAACCATATATAATAACACGCCTTGTCACCTTTCTTTGAAAGTGAAATGTCCTGGAATCTTTAAATCATGTAGTTGAATGTGCATCCCTGATAACGCCAGTTACTTGGCCGGTACTAGGCCAATATCGGCCCAGTAACCTACGTTATCAGGGATATGTTTTAAACAGGCACCATCTTACCCCTACAAGAATGCATATCATAGTGGTATGTAAGCGAGTAGCTGTCTTTACTAGCGGTATGATAATATTCATCAAGGTGTTCTTTTATCCATTACCAACGTCTAAATTATATTACGATCATAGAGTCTAGTTGGATAATGTACCTTTCCAGTTTATCCATCCATCATATGATGTCATAATCAACTACATGACTCCATCATATGACATCATAATCAACTACGTGACGTATAGGCTGGCGTCATAATCAATGACGTCATGAATGACGTAGGTAACTTCGCCACAAACGCTTAATTGATGACGGACTAAGCAGTGTTGTACGAATGGTATGTCTTTACTATTTAATAAATATGCTGTTGAATATTTTGAAACTAATGGGCAGCAACAGCACCAAGAGGCTTAAATTGTGCAACTAGGTGTATCTTAACATAGGATGATTTCATTAGGAATAAATTAATACAATTTTTTAGTTGTGAATTTGAATTAGGGGCTCGTATATCTAATTCAATCTCACAATTTAAAAAAATTACATTAAATTATATGGAATGAAATCATCATATGTTAAAGATTTATTTCGTTTCATTACGTCCAAGAACACAATTTAAGCCTCTAAAAGTATACAATTTTAACAATTTTATTTCCAAGTATTTTGGCGTGAATATACACCTTTAAGAGTTTTGTATCTGAACCATATTGGTAAAGAGATTATGATCTTTGTATCTAACTCTTTTGGGGAAAAAAGATAATACAGTTTTGTATCTGAGCCTTTTGGATAAAGTAAACTTTTTGCATCTGGGACTTTCAGATAAAAATTATTTTAAAAATGTGTATCTGAGGGGTTTGGATGACAAATGTTATAGTGTTTGTATCGCAGCCTTTTGGATAAAAGACTAGCATGTTTTGTATATGAGCACTTTTGGATAATAATGGAATGGTCTTTTTGTATCTGAGCGGCTGAGCCTTCTCGGTAAAAAAGAATAGGCTATAGGTTTTTTATCTGATCCTTCTGGATAGAAAAATTGATATGGTTTTGTATCGCATCCTTCTAGATAGAAAGATTTAAACAATTTCCATCTGAGCTTTCTGAATAAAACGATTCATGGTTTTATGTATCTGAGCCTTTTGGATAAAGAGATTTACAGTGTCTGTATCTGCACATTTTGCGTCTAAACCTATGGAGATGTGATGTACTGTATCTGTCCACATCCTGATGACCATACGCCACGTTCTCTTCTCGTGAAATCGTGTGTCAATAACTGGCATATTGAGAGAGCTTTTTACATTCATGTATTTCAGTCGCTGACTGGGTTTATGCTGGTGACAACAAAGGAAGGGAAGTTGCTATACATCTCAGAAAATGTGACAGAATACCTGGGGCATTCCATGGTAAGTGAAATTTATATTTATTCTTTTCATAACAAATGGTAAATACTTGATTTTCAAACGTGATGAGAGCAGAAGGGCATGGTCAACACTTAAATGAGCATCATATCTAAAAAAGCAAGCTTTAGTCATATAGTTAAATTGTAGACTACGTTTTAATTATAAGTAGGCCTAAATTAAATTGAATCAATTTAACTTTAACAAACCAAATAGTTAAAGTGTGCATTTAAATTAGAACAAAACGTCTTTATTTATTTTTAATTAAAATGTCCAATTCGACTATTTGAATGATACTTGATGTACAACAAGTATCATTCAAATACTTAAATCGTGCATTTAAATAAAATAAATAAATAAATATGTATTTCTAATTTAAATGTGCAATTTATCTATTTGATTGTTCGTTTAAATGTCGCCTATCCCCTTGGCTATTACCCTGACATCTCAGAATCGAATCTGTATCTCTTGTAGCATACCAAGATATATATATATATATATATATATATATATATATATATATATATATATATATATATATATATATATATATATATATATATATATATATATATATATATATATATATATATATATATATATATATATATATATATATATATATATATATATATATATATATAGTTACTCTTCTCACTCGATATGATGTTGTCCTTGATATAAGCTTTCTTGACATTTCATGCAAAGACCTAGATACATTGTATTCCAGTTCTTCGTTTCCTCCTTTGCACGACGTGTAACCTGGATTATTCTTACATAGAAGGCCATAGCTGGCCAATAATCATTGTATGTTAGGATAGATTATCAAAATCGCTAGAGCCTACCATAGTGTATATGTTTCCATCAATATCACGGCTCGCATACATACCTCACTACTACAGTGTTGCTTCGCAGACACGTGTATACTATTTTGCTCGATTATTGATATATAGTATATCAAAGATTCCGAGCCCGCCTGCAAGTAGGTTCATACAATAGCCTGTATTGTCGACATAAACCGGCGCTTGCCACCAGTTGAATGGACTTATTTCGCTGCAACCCTATATGGAATTCATATGAAAGAAAGAAAGACACTTGAGTATTGAATCTGCGAGCCTGGTTATTGATTTTAGTACCACTTGTCTTTAACAGACACCTGCCTTTGAGGCCCAATGTCAACTCTTTAGCACCACAGGTTGTTTAACATCGTCAATGCGTTGTGCTAAGCAACAGCCTGTGTTTATCAACCACACTCTAGTGTGCCCGTTATAGACAGGTTTGATCGCACTTACTGGCAATAAAAGACATGGCGTTTACATATTATCTATCAGCAATCAATCAATGGCTGGAAAGAAGCAGATTCATCCCACATCAAGCAGACGTAGTATCAGAGAACACAGATGAAATGTGCCAAAAGAAATATAATAGATGCAATGATCGCCTGCATAAGTGATGGACACATCATATAGATAGAGAATTATGACGAGGCATATCCAGTCATTTAATAGATCAGAAATCAGAATGCCGTGTTCACAATTATTGCAAGGGCTTACGAATAGTGTAACAGAATCGACACAACATGGATTACTATGTATTAGAGGGAAAGAGGGGATTTCTGCTCATGAAAAACACGATCATACAGGCCTATACCTGACATAAGGCTCATGGTATCCCATGCAGAAAACAATGCTACGTACGTTGTGCACAACGTTGTTTTCACGTAAATACGAGATTGGCCCAAGATTATATGTATAAACGGGGGGTCATTACTAAGCCAAGTTAATCAACTTAGACCCGAGCTTAGGTTACTTAGGCTCCAGCCAACGTAATGCCAACAAAACCATACGTTGAACGTGTGCTGGAAAGTTGACCTCAGATGCCAAGCAATCGATGCTAGACTTAGTTTTGAATGAATGTCGTTTAGCCATGAGATGCGTGCTTTGAAGGTCATATGTGTTATATAGATATGCTAACAAATGGTGTTGGTTGGTTGACGTAGATGTAGATATAGAATATCTTGTGTAAATCGCAATATTGCATTTGTAATTCATTTTTCCCAAGCTTCTGTTGGTGCATGGATATAGCTGCATGGTGATTCCTTTATTGCTGCTCCATTCATTCCCATGTCCGCCAGGTTATTCGCTGAATGTAACACAGCGAATGCAGTATCACCAACTGCCTCAGTTCTTCAGTGAGACAGAAGACATCAGTAGCAGTGGTACAGCCGACCATGGCCAATGTCCCAGCTCTTTAAATACACAGTGCATCTACTAAATAGGTTAATATATTTCCAAAAGAAAGGCAGAAACACGTTAGTTAGTAAGAAATGGTCTGTTGAATAATTAGAATATAATTGGATTGTGTTCAAAATATTCAACAGTACATTTTATTTTGTTTGGAAACAAGATTTCTGATCTTTACTGTATATGCAACATATATCAGTGATGTATACTTAGTGGGTGGGTAGTAAAGGGTCAGACTTGTACATTACATCTCTCACCAAACGTGCATTTACTGATGATCTTCTTTAAGTCCCTAACACACGCATTGCCCAAATGCCATTGTCTTCAGCTCTTGTAGGCCCCACAATTATCTAACTTTACCAGCATGCCATGCACATAGATGCAGTGTTATTCAAACCAAGATTTCAAATAACGTAAATAGCACACGCTTCCGTGACAGCTCTACCGGGGTCTAATACATGCACGTTGGTAGGCATATTCGTACACTTTCGTCAGGTATATCATTATACGTACTAGACAAGAGGATAGAGTCACCTACGACCTATCCAAGCTTTTCAGCGTAGACTCAAATGCCATACAAAAAGGCAAGAGGGGGGGGGGGGGGAGGGGGGGGGCAGATAGATAACGTCGACGTCAGTCCCGATCCAAGCGACACCCTAACCAAAATACTGAAATGTATTGAATCGTCAGCTACCAGCACCATAGGAGTTCTAAAAAACAACCTACCTCGGTATACTGATGACCATGTAGTAGTAAAACTATCAGCAGAAGAGAAAGCATTATGGCTGCGCATCTATCAAAGTGGCCAAAGTGAAGACCGCACCAAACCACGCGGGGAACGCAATACTATTCTACGCCACATCAGCGAACGCTTAAATGATCTCAACAAGCGAACAAACACCCTAGCAGATGAGATCACTGCCGCGGATGACTGTCACAACATGTTTCTGGCAGCCCGAGCTCTGAGAGTTACTGAATACGCACCACCACTCACTGTACACAACTCTGAAGGACACTTTATCGAGACTGACCAGGGCAAAGCCGAGGCAATTAAAGAATGGTTCAAGGAACAGCTCACTGACCACGATGATGATCCTCTGCACCCATTCCCAGAAGACACCAGTCCGTTAATAACACCAAATAAAACAGCAGAAGTTGAGAAGGCACTCAAAGGCCTGAAAAATGTATGCGCATCCGTACCTTGTGGCACGAGCAATGAAATATTCAAATATGCAAGTGACATTAACTCAAAACAGATCACGCACCTAATCAATTCAGCTTTTATGCACCACCTTCCCATCGATGATGTAGGCCAATGCACCATTGTCGCGCTAGAAACCCCAATAGGCCACCTGGCCTTCCAGCCAAGCTGCGGCCCATTGTGCTCCTCAACGGCATACGGAAAATCTTATCCAATGTTACTCTATACCTCATCCGAGACAAGATCGATGACTTCACCGGATCATGTCAAAGTGGCTTTAAATGTGGACGCAGCTGCGCAGACATTGTATGGACTCAACGCATGCTTGTGTCAGTAGATCCTAGATGTACTACACCAGGCCAGTTGCAATGAAGATGAGCTACGACTAGTGAGACAACCACTTGCAGACACCAAGCTGAGAGTACGAGTCAAGTCAGTGAAGTATGTGAAGAGCTGCGCTCCTTTTATTTTACAATTGTACGAGGCTGCAATAAATTATTATTTGTTCGGTAATCGGTACCAGAACTAATGAAATCTATCCATTCATGGTATGCGATATCTAGCATATTCTTCTCGTATGCCTGCAAATGGGCATATACTGGGCTGCGGAATGATGGCTTACATTGCTTTATGCAAGCAAACACCTGCTGCTCACCTGATAGAAATATGGCTGTATGATATCGCTCTCTAACACAACACAATATCAACTTTACACAAGATCTTTACTTTAAATATTTAATCCTCAAATTTGTTCAAGAAAATTTGAATTTTCTCATAGGATATATCCATTTGCATTGGTCTGCAAATTGACATTTCTCACGACGACTGCAGAAGCCTGTGTTGTTTTTAACCAGCTTTAGTGTTAAAGAGCATGGCCGGAGCCAGAAATATGTTGATATTTCTATTAAACATTACCGGGCTAAAATGGAGCGTAAAACCCGGCGTTAGGGGAGGAGTGACGACATTGAACCTTTATAGACTTTATAGACACAAGTCACTGTTCGGCTTTAAAAAAAAAGATTCATGTATGTATAACCTAGAAAAGTACGACCGTCTGCGTGTATACATATATCTAGAGTCGACTTTCAGCAGAAGTTTACACAATTATACAGCAAACAGACCAGTTAAATGTTAGCAAACAACCAGCCCCTAATGGAGATATAATAACTATCCTTATTACTGAAGTAGTAAATACCGCTCTATTTAAATTTATGCAAGTATTGCTCAGTACTCATTAGGCATGACTAAAGACAGGTGGTCACTAACGACGGGTGATCGCAAGAGACATGTGGTCACTAAAGACAGGTGGCTAAAAACTTGTGATCACCTAGTGCAGAATATTGGCTCTACAAGTACCACCCACTTTAAAGAAGCACGATACCATGGGTTCCGTGCGGCATGTGGTCTGCTAGAAATGTAATCATGGCAGCAACAGGGCCAGACAAAATAGTTTCAAAATATTCAACAGAATGTTTATTAAAGTGTAAAGACATAAACTTCGTACAACTTGAAGGAATATTAATCGTTTAAAATGGACTAAATCGCGTCATTCATGGCGTAATTGATTATGACGGTAGTCTACATGTGCCGATGTTGATTGAGTTGCCATATGATTGACTGAGAAACTGGATTCCTCAATTAGGTGATAGGCATTCGACTACCTGGAACTGTCACCTGTAGTTCACCGGCGTCCAGTCAAATTAGTTTCAAAATATTCAACAGCATGTTTATTAAATAGTAGAAACATACAATTCGTACGTGTCGGACTATTAAGAGTTAAAGACGGGCCAAATAGAATCATTTATGACGTAATGATTATTACGTCATCATATACGCCACTTAGCTGATTATGACGTAATATGACGTCAGATGATGGATGGATACTCTGGAAAGGTCCATTAGAGCTTGTTATTTTGTCTTGCAGGTGGATATGAAGACACAAGGTGACAGTATATATGACATCATCGACAAACGTGATCATTCGGCAGTACAGTCACAGCTTCTTCAGGCCTGCGCAGGCGCAGTCAACCCTGAAGAGGATGTGACATTTTTCTGTCGTATGAACATGTCGCGTTGTCTAAAACGACACGCGGGACAAGGCGACATTAAAGTGAGTAGTACCCTATAACCTCGCTTTTTATTGGTCAGAATGTATACAGTACATCTTAGAAATAAGTTTAGAAAATTTCCAAAATAAAAATAGAAACATGTTGGCTAATATATTAGTCTGTGAAATATTTTGTACTTAATTTGATTGGAAGCCATTGCTACCTTAGGCAACAATGGCTTCCAACCAAATTACGTCCAAAATGTTCAATGGTCAATATTTTGCTTTGGAAATATTCTAAGTCATTTCTGTGTTGCACTGTATCACAATCATCAGTAGCATTGGCTAGGTTATCACAGGTTGGCAAATGTCAAGCCCGTCTGCAGAAACAGCTAGACAGGTGTGATAGAAACAGGTGACAGAAGTAGCCTACCTGTGAAAATGTACCGATATCTTACTGACGAGGTGTGGTGTAAATAAATAAATAAATAAATAAATAAATTCCTCCCGCCATCCATCCATCCATCAGAAAAATATACAAGTAAGGTGTTAAATATTTTGAAACTAAATTAACTAGGCGCTGTTGCTGCCTATGGCAGTTTCATGTGAAATTAGCTTCAAAATAATCAACAACTTACCTACATGTATGATGACCTTGAGGTTGAGATGCTGGGAATTCATGGTTCAAGGGGCTGTGTATTGCGAGCACCTGCGCATTATGACCGGCACAGTGAATCATGGTGCACTCTTTTATATAATTATTATATCCTAAGGATGTTAGAGTTAGTCAGCGCGTATGTGAGCTAATATAAAGCTTGCACTTTGTGAACGTGATAATATGCTCATGACATCAACAGTCAGGTCACCGGAAAGCTTCATCACTCGATAGGGGAATAGGCCTAAGGTGGCGTTTACTTCCTTCTTTACCATCCCCCATATTGCCGTCACAGTGAGCTGGATTCAGTTCACTCCCACCCACACCCCCACACCCAATGAACATTAACTGAATGATTTAAAAAAAAAAATGATTTGACTGGAAACTGGTGTTGCCTTTGGCAGCAACAATTTTCAAACAAATTGTTTTCAAAATATCCAATATGATGGGCCTATTAAAATTATTAAACATATCGTGTATTAAATATCATCTAGGCCTATAGCATGCATGATTACATGTGGGGGTATTGTACGTATGGTGTGGGTGACATTAGACACTACGTTAACACACAAATACACCCCCCCACCCCACCCACTACATGCACGTCTGATTATAGTCACATTCTACAGGACAGCTCCGAAATAACTTACGTTGTTTCCAAAACAAAAACATGATAGTTAGTACAGTTCTGAACTCGATGTAAGAACTGTTTTGTGGAATATTCTGAATATAATTGGATTAGAAGACATAGCTATCTACCTTAGGCAGCAATGTCTTTTAACCCAATTACGTTTAACAGTAGATTTTACTTTATTTTGGAAACATATTAGGTTATTTCTGCGCTGTCCTGCAGATTAAGTTTATAGTGTGACATAATAATGCCCAATAATTGTCAGACGATTTCAGAATATTTGATGCTTGGGTATATATTATATCTATGTGTTATATTCATAGGCAGTAAGGTGCCAAGGACCTGGTCAGCGGTTAATATATGCGTACAATTAGACTTTTTGCTTGTATATATAGATTTTGACCATCCATAATATTATAGTAGGCACAATCTTTCATATTAAGCAGACGATCTTTGTATACCCGCTATATAATGTACGGTTATTGTTTGCGTGCAATCAAGCAATAAGTAACTGGTCTCTTCACATCGTTATTTTGTTGTTGTGTTATTTGTAATTATTGATTTAGATCGAGCATAGCCTTCCAATTATGTTAATTTCACGAAGAATTTTGGTAGAGATAAGTAGATCCAGTATGAATGGGTACTTTCCATGCTGAGTCAGTAGCGCATAGATCGTACAACTTCCCAGAACAGAGTGACTTAGTTCCTATAACGTATTCATCTTACTTCCTTTAGCACCCATGATAACGCAGGTTCCTGGTTGGTATTAGCCCAGTGTCGGCCCAGTAACCTCTGTTATTAGGGAGTATAGTCAGTACACGTGTGATTAATGTTAGACACGTAGACCTACTATATATGTTCTTGTATGATTGGAAGTTTTTAACCCTTTAATAACTAAATATGATCAATAAATAAAAATATTTGCTTATTAAATGTCCGTGTGCAGGCCAAGAGAAGACTATTTTTGAAAATGTACCACTGGAATAACTGGCTCGATTATCGAGGCAGTCATTCCAGTTGTAAATTTTCAAAAATAGTCTTCTCTTGGCCTGCAAATGGACATTTCTCAAAGCCACTGCAGAGGCCGGTTTTTGGATGGCGTCGGCATGATGGTGGGACATGATGTAGCCTGTCATTTATATTTGGTGATAGACAAGACACTTAGGAAATTAAATTCATTTCGTTATCTCCCCTAATACTGGACTCCTAGATAAGATGGTGGTAGTGGGGTTGGGAGGGGTGGGGTGGGGGCTGTGTGTGTGTGTGTGTGTGTGTGTGTGTGTGTGTGTGTGTGTGTGTGTGTGTGTGTGTGTGTGTGTGTGTGTGTGTGTGTGGTGTGTGTGTGTGTGTGTGTGTGTGTGTGTGTGTGTGTGTGTGTGTGTGTGTGTGTGTGTGTGTGTGTGTGTGTGGCGGGTCGTTCAAGTTAAGTCTCCCCTGTTCAAAAGACACGCTACGCGCCAAACATGTCTGTCAGATGTCACATATGTAGCAATAATAAGCGATCTATAACTTTAATCAATATAAATATAGATTAATATTCAAATATGATATCTGCTCTGAGACGTGACCAGGGTGCCGCCCTATACTGTTCTTATCCTCTTATGTGAAGTCTCTCTTTTTAAAATACTGATCATAACCAGGCCAACCCTGATCACTTCTATCAATCTTCAGTTAGATAATAGGCCATCGTTGTTTCTAACCCAATGTTGTATACTTTGAATGTGAACCAGCATTTAGTAAGGTCGACAAGACGACAACGCTATTCCTACCTAAAAAATACGCCTATGAAATACGTAATTTATGAATATCCACATGTGCCATTTTACTTATCAAAAATCAATTTACATGTTCTTTAATGGTTAATTGGCATAAATGAGGTGGCACCGCTCTCCCCTCTCGCAGCCATTGTCCCACCCATGCCGTAACGCGTGGCTCTGACAGCGTCTAGGTTACAGATTTGTCCAAATAGCTTCTTCAAAATATTGGATGTTATGCCGTTTTGTACGGTTTTGTACCATACCCGCCACACTCAGGGTACCATACCCGCCACACTCCCGGTACCATACCCGCCACATTCCCGGTACCATACCCGCTACACTCCCGGTACCATACCCGCCACACTCCAGGAGATAGCCGATGAAACTTGATCTTTGAATTTCTAAATTCAACTTGTCTTCAAGCGAATCAAGTGGAATCATCCAAATCACCCATTTCATTGCAGGAGACAGCGCGTTAAGCAGCCGTTTTATCTGCCAATCTTGAAAATCTTGTACATATATTAGAGTAGATTTGATAGAAATCTAAACCAATGCCAGATGTTATAAGTGCAAAGTCATATTTGAGGTTAAATGAATGAATGAAATGTGCTGCACAGTTGTCAGTTATAGAAGCGATGAGTTATGAGTATATAGATAATATATGCACCACATATATACACACTCGCCCACAAGTACTGATAATAAATAAGTTAGCATATATTACCAAAACAAAAACATAAGTATGTTATTTAGCTATTAATACGTGTTCTGTTGAATATTTTTAACATAATTGGATTGGAAGGCATTGCTGCCTTCCAATTCAATTATATTCGAAATATTCAACAGTATGTTATATTTAGTTTTGGAAACACGGTACGTTCTTTCTGGGTTATAATGTAGGCCTATAATGACTTTAGGCCTATATAACGTCACAAAACATTCGGCGGTCCTCAATCAGAATTAACTGTTAAAGATCTGTGACGGATATGTCATGAAATATTTCACTTTTGATGCCGATATGCAACATCTTGAGGAGCGAAAGAATTTCTTCAATTTACTAAAGTTTAACAGTCCAATGGCCTATATATCGTTCATTGGAATCAGAAAAACAAATACGAGCAAGACATTAATAACTTCGTTAAAGAAAACCCCTTACATCAACGTCATTATTACCACCACCACCACCACCACCACCACCACCACCACCACCACCACCACCACCACCACCACCACCACCACCACATCGGTGGCGGTGTCCCATTAAAATTAGTTTCACCTGTAAGGTTGTTGTTTTAAATTGCGAGTTTTGGAATGTTGGTTAAATTTTGCTTTGAGCGATTGACTGAGGAACGACATGGAACCTGCGATGACGATGACGACGACGACGACGATGATGATGATGATGAAGATCTAATGCACATTACCTTTAATGAAGTTATTAATGGCTTGCATAGTATGTTTACCGTATGCAGACCGCAATGCTGAAAACACATGTCACGTCATGACCAGGGCAAAATAAAGGTGAACCTGGAACCTATTGTGCCCATAGTTACAGCTCAGATAAGTTTCAAAATAATGCTGCAATCGTTACAGCTCAGATAACTTTCAAAATAAGGCGGCAATCGTTACAGCTCAAATAAGTTTCACAATATTTATTTTTAAATAATCGTTCGTATTTGTTTTTCTGATTCTAATGAGCGATATATAGGCCATAAAACTTGAGTAAATTTAGGAATTATTCTTTATTTCTTTGGCTTCTCAAGATGTTGCATATCGGCATCAAAAGTGGAATATTTCATGATATATCCGTCACAGATATTAAGTATATTGAATTCTGCCTGCAGACCGTCTCATATTGCGCGAGCTACTTGTATAAGGAAGCGTGTGTGATCTTAACGTAAATTGTTTTCATTTAATTAACCATGTTAGTGCACTCAATTTAGCTAATGTAAACTTAGAGTGCTAATATCGTATAAGTTTGGGTGGGTGGGGGAGGGGGGGGGAGAGAGGTTCATCCCGGCACTGATGTTTCAGATTAGCGTACCTCCCTCCGCCATATATGCAGCATACTATACGATATCCATAAACATTTGAACCCGGAATTCCCAGAATATAATTTGCAAGGTAACTAACTATACAGGTAAGTTGTTTAATATTTTGATAGTAATTTGACTGGAAGCTGTTGCTGCCATAGACAGCAATAGCTCCCAGTTAAATTAGTTTCAAAATATTGCAACATAATATGTATTAAATTGTAAAAGGATTTTCTAATTTGGCCTCTCGGATTCAGTGTTAAAATTGCGTTCATTATTTTAAGAAAGCCACATTTTAACATAAGTATTTAACGTATAGGACGAGTTTTCAGTCAAACTAATTTCAACATCTTCAAACTTCATTTTTCGCGTCCTTAAAAAAAGAATTTATGGCGAATTCCGAATGAAACGTATTACAAATTCTTTACCCAGCTAAAATCAATGTGACAACAAGATTTAATCATTAACATTCTGATGTCAAAATTTAAAATTGTTGGAAAATGTTTTCTTTGCTATTGACACAGTAAAAGATAGAATATTGACATCAGAGCGATGTACGGGTTAATAAATAAACTAAACACCTGCGTGCATTGGGTTGTGATAATGCTGCGAGAAAGAGGTCGGATTGGGGTGGGTGTCCGTGAACATGTAAGCACGTGAACACAACGCACACACATAGGCAGATATAAACATATGCAATGTGTTTAATCAGATTCGTAATGATGCTACTTTATCAAACCACAATTAAATTTCTACATTATAGGACCGTCTATTTTCACATCAAATTTGAAAAGTCTTAAGAGAAAAAGCAGGCCTTTTCACTAGAATTAGTGGTTTAGTGATTTGTACCGTCGTTATCTTAACGGTTATGTTCAGTCAGTTTTTCCCTTTTATTACACAATTTAGTCAATTTCATAAAGGAATGTATGAAATGCGAGGATGTTTTTTTGAGAAAGTATGTTTATAAGGTATGCCGTATCACCTAATTGATGGTAATATCCGCTGAACCACAATAGGCTACTCGTGTAGGGAGAGAATAGGTTTAGGTTAAGAACAAGCTGGTGACCCAATCACTATTGTTATTTATGAACAACAAAAATATCATAAAATATGCTTAAATAATGACAACAAACAGAACGAGATATAGAATATATTTTGTATTATGACGAAGCCGACCAAAACCGGCCCAGCAGTGGTCTTGAGGAATTTCCATTTGCAGGGCAAAAGAAGACTTTTTAAATTTACCAGTGGAATAACTGGCTCTGTAACAGAGCCAGTCATTCCAGTGGTACATTTTCAATAATATTCTTCTCTTGGCCTGCAAATGGACATTTAATAAGCAAATATTTATATATTCTCGAACAAATTTAGCCATTTTCCAAAATAGTCTTCTCTCTACCTGCGAATGGACATTCCCCAGGCCCATTGCACAGGCTGGTGTTGGGTGGCTTCGCCGTGAAAAGGTTAACCCTGATATCATATCTCTATTTTCTATTTTCAGATAATGCACGTTAAGGGCCATTTTATCCGCGTTCCCGGCACGGACTCGGGCACAGCTGGGGCAGGTACGAACAAGACCTTATTAATGGCGGTCTGCTGCCCCCTCATTACACCAGATATCAAGGAAAACCTCATACAGAACAACACAATGGTTTTCAAAACGATTCATCAACTTGATATGAGATTCCTGGAAATCACAGAAAAGTAAGTAATGGCGAGTTTACAGTCAAACCTTGCCTATGAGACCACCTGTCTTGGTTTATTGTGGTTCTTTAGAGAAAGTTCAAAGTTCATCCGTCTTAACGAACCACCATAGACAAGCTGAATAATTGTATAGCAAATCACCTGTATTAAGAGACCGTCTCTTTATATCGCCTCATTGTCTCGACGGCTTTACAATCGCATTATTTCAGTTATTTCAATGGAAAAACTGACGCAGCAATGTCTTCCAATCGAATTATTAAATAAAAAAATACAAGTGTGCGTTTTATGTTGTTTTGGACAAAAGTTATTTCTGAGCTGTACTGTAGTACTTTAATGCCAGATCTAGTACTGTCCACATTACTATTCACGAATATTAATCAATGAATTGTTCCTTTGTTTTCGGCTATTGTTTTAGAATAGATATATACAATTAGGCATATTACGATTTATGAGCCCTTTAACACTCACATTTGTTCAATAAGATTTCAATCTTCTCATAGAAATGTCCATTTGCAGACCAAGAGACCTGTTTTTGAAATTTTTACTACTGGAATGACTGGCTCTGCTATCGAGCCAGTCATTCAAGTGTAAATTTTCAAAATTAATCACTTCGTCTGCAAATGGACATTTCTCGAGTCCACTGCAGCCGTTTTTGGCTGGTATGAGGGTTAGAGAGTTAACCCGAGCACATTGTTTTAGTGATTCGCTTATATCGCTCCAGTGAATAAGTCCTATATAACTGGAGAGTATAAATAGTTACTACTTATAAATAATGCATTTAAGTAATGAATATCAGCCGATGTTCACCTGTACAGTTAGTCTAACCAGACTCAGATGAATACCATGGGTGCCACAAAAATGGCGACTAAACACAGGTAGTCTTTTAAACAGGTCAGTAGGTGTCAGAGAATATGTATTTATGAGCAATTAGATGATGGCTCTCCAAGTCAGGTCCTCTTACGGGCATCTTTTTTCTAGAACCATAATATAGTGGTCATGAAAGACAGGTGGCCGTTTACGCATCGTTATATGTTATACGCTTTATTGGACTGACACACAGGTGCAAGTCCGTCTGAATAATCATTATACTTTAGTAGCTATTTCTACAGTATAGCACGCTATAGGCCTACTATACAAACTATAGGTATGCTCGCTAGACAATGAATAATTCAATCAGTCAGCTAGTATGTTCAGGTATACCGTATGCGATTCGCGTACATTTTTGACAGTTGGCATAGCATTAAGTCTTAGCCTAATAAATTGACTGTTGGACAAACTGGGGGTAATTCGTTAACCCATAAGTTACTGACTTTCCCGTTCATATAATAAGTGGTGTTTCTTTTGAATATGACTTTGACCGCGTCGTACGGCAATGGATTTCAGCACCATTGTTTCGTAATTGTACGCCGTCATGCCGTCATCAGACTCCGCAACGCTTAACTTTTGACTACAGCGCGATTTAGCATTAATATATTCAATGACGAATATATATTTACCCATCCTTCTATCACTGCTATGAGCTTATTCGTGTGCGGGCACGTGTACTTAGTTTAGTTGTCATCGAGTAGGCGTACCATCGTCTTTATAACGAGGTTATAGCGTGAATTTGTTAGCTAAGATTTATTAATAATTTTCAAAAGATTTATTTATAGAGACCCGGATACGATGATAGAAAAACCACTCATGTGTGGTAGAGCTGGGAGCAAATCAATGGGCGTGTTGAATTGGTTTTTAAAATTATGATTCTAACAACTTGCTTGCCGCATAGGGCCTACGCCAAGAATCAGTTGTCAGATAAAATAGCAATAGGGCCTCTAGGCGAAGGATTTAAAAAAGATATATTTCTGACAAAATTTCCATTAATATTCCCCCTACAGTCAATCCTAACATCCAGAAATTTGTCAAAATACACTTTCCATTCACATAGTAATTCTCGCTAAGCTTCTACAATACAAGTTAGTGACCTTGGTACATGTGTAGAGTAACGGGTCATTACACACTCCAACTCAGAATTACCTTGACATGTTTCACAAACAGTACAATCTGTAATACATTGTAAAAACTATTCTGTTGACGATTTTGGACTTAATTTGATTGGAAGCCATTGCTGCCAAAGCAATGGCTTCCAATCAAATTATGTTCAAAATAATCAACAGTACGTTTTATTTTGTTTTAGAAACAACAATGAGTTATTTATAGCCAGTACTGTATGCCCTTAATTCACATCTATTTTCGTCACAGTTGAATAATTTTCATTTAGCGTATCAAAACAGTGTCTTGACGTTGTTGTTTTGCCCACCATCCCAATGTTCATCTTGTTGATTGATGTACACAGTGTATGATATGCTTACGCTATACCTCCTAAATGCACACGCATATTGTTTAAACTTTAGTCTCTTAAATTTAAAATCTACTTACATCTTGAGAAATAAAATTGGCTAAGAGTAAAAAATGACACGCAATCAACGTTTCCGGATATAATTGTTAGGGTTTTAAATATAGAAAGCGATGTAATGACGTAGGCCTATACCAATAACGTTTATAGAATGAAAATGTGTCTTCAAAAGAAATCTAAAAACGCAGGTACGCCCCGGGTGATTGAACCTGTATTATTTACTTCATCTTCCCATCATCTCTCTCAAATCTAATACACACGAACTCTCTACGGAGTTTTATAAGATGACAGATTTTCATGGGTAGAGATCTATTTTAATATGTCCTCATATAATAAGAGGGAGAATCAAGGAAACCTTTAGCAAATGGGGCACTTGTGGATGGTCAGTACAACAGTGGGAGCGGGTGTGTGTGCATACAGGAAAACTGTTGAATATTTTGAAATTAATTTGACTGGAAACCGTTGCTGACTTGGCTTTCATTCAAATTAATTTCTAAATACTCAACAGAATAAGGGTTTTTTTATCATAAAGAATGTACTGTTTTCTGGAATTTGTCGTTGAAAGGGTTAACACTCGTTTAAGTGCAGGTCGATGCGACAAACCCCACGGATGTAAAATATTCCGGTATCTAATGATACTACTAATCTCTCAAGCACGGTTTGGATGGTAATCCTTCAGTTCTTATTTGAAATGAAATAAACTCATTCAGTTATTTTGACATCCTAGTCTCGACTCCCTGCACTACTAAACGACCTAACCTATGCAAGGGTGTTAACTCTTATGGATTATTGCTGACAATTACGCCAAACTCACCGGAGTTATCGTTTACAATTCGTATTGCGTTTTTTAACAAATTTAGACAAAACAGCGGGCCAATCATGTGTATATAATTACGTGTGGCTAAGCTAGCCTGCCTGATACAGCCTGTATACCATAATAAAGCGATCCATTTCTAGATAAGCCCCGCCCATTTCTAGCCAATCACCACCTACGCTTTGCCTGCGTTGGGATCGATCCACGCACTCACTGAATCTCAATTTCCAGAAAACTACAGGTAAGCTGTTGAATATTTTGAAACTAATGTGACTGGGTGCTGTTGCTGCGTATGGCAGAATAGAAGAAATACATTTCGTGCAACTTCACGGACTATTACGCGTTTATGACTAACTAAATCGCGTCACTCACGACGTAATTATTATGCTGTCTGCATACATGTGACGTAGTTGATTATGACGTCATATGATTGATCGATAAACTGGATTCCTCCAATATGTCCAGGTTATATCTATCTAGTTTAATCATATAGGTATGCCTATCAGAATAGATTCATTCATTAACAACTGCTTACCTGAAATTCTGCTATGACAGTGTAATCTCAATTTCAAATGAACTGTTTTCGTAAGCTGTTGTAGGCAGCAAGTTCAAAATATCAAACCACTTCTCCCTCTTAAATCATAAAGTTTAGACTGCATCATACATAGGTTAGCCGCCTACACACTTGTTCTGAACAAGCAGGTTGGCGCCGACCGGTGCGCGCCACTCACCTCAATTTGTGATGTCAAAGCCTACTAGTATGACGGGACTAATGTTAATTTATTTTTCAAAGGTGTATTAAAGTTATTTTTTCACTCACAATGGAGTAGTTGGCATCTCAGAGCATTAAGGCCCCCACCCCACCACCACCTATCCCCGGGGAGTAAACCTGAACCCACCACCCTCCCCACCCATCAATGAGATGGGAACCCAGTCACCAACCCCATTTACATTCTAGAGAAGATTCCTGAATTGTTCTCTACCCGTTTGACTATACCTCTATCTGTGTTTATGTTACAGTGCCGAGCACCATCTTCAACTGAAGAATGATGACATATTTGGTAAATCCTGGTATGGGCTTCTACACCCAGACGACATGTACGAAGCTCGGGATAAACATGTACAATGTAAGTGTCGCCTTAAACACTACAGCTATTACTGTTACTACTACTACTACTACTACTACTACTACTACTACTACTACTACTACTACTACTACTACTACTACTACTACTACTACTACTACTACTACTAGTACTACTACTACTACTACTACTATGTCGATAGAAAACCCCGTTTTCTTTATGCGGCAGTGGGGTGGGTGTTGGGCTGATAAACATGCATTAGGGCCTCACCCATATATTATTGAAGATGATTGTAATAGTAAATGGTGACCGCAACGGATTTAGAAAGGTCTCGAAGGTGATCCGTCATTATTTTGCTACTGGCATTATAATTACTATTTATTTATGTTATTCTGTAGTGATTCGTTCCCGACACGAGATGGGGTGCATGCTGACAGTTCGACTGATGACGTCTGACGGTGAATTCCTGTGGCTTAATGTGGTCATGCATGTTCGACAAGCTTTGCTTCCAGACAGCAATGATCCGGTCATCGTGTGCATCAATCAAGTGATCAGGTGAGTCCTATTGGGCACTTGGAAATACAAGATTGGCATTGTTTTAGACAATGTTTCAGGATTATCAGCAAGTATAGAGGGATGGGATACATTTTTAGCTGTGGCCTGTCCACTTTGTACAGATTTGAATCGATTTTGACACTTAGAAGGCTGTACTCTCGCAATCCCAAGGCAAGTTGTTAAATATTTTGAAATTAATTGGACCGGGAGCTGTTGCTTTCTACGGAAGCCACAATGCCCAATAAAATTAGTTTTAAAATATTCAACAGAATGTTTAGTAAATTCATAAAAGACATAATTCAGATGCTTAACTGTCAGACCGTTGCAACTTTCGTGACCGATAGTGACGAGTTTCTGATATGTTAAGTTTTAATTCGTATCATTACATTTAGATACACAATTTAAGCCTTTAAAAGTATACAATTTTAATAATTTTATTTTCAACCACATTGTTGTAATATGTACCTTTAAATAAATGAACTAATGTGTCCTTGTTTTTCTCTTGCAGTGAGAAAGAGGCATACCTATTTAAAATCCAGAGTCAGCTGTATTCACTGCATATGACACCCACTGGAGAGTACATGTGTTCCGGTGGATACCCGACCAGTCTCTCACCTGGCATTGACTCTGATGGCACGTATGTACAGGCTTCAGCATTGACATATCCAGTTCAAATGGCTGGCTACTTCCACCCATCCGGTACACCAGCCACATATTCTCAGCTACAATTGTCACACGCTGACATGTATATGATGGCCCCCGGAACACCTGTAGATCCACAAAGTCCTGGCCTTGCATACATCCAGTCAGTCGGACCAAGTTACAGTGTACAAAGGGAACACTCCAAAGATGGCAAAGAACCTGGAAGTTCAAGCAAAAGGGTTGGTCATGCTCAGGCAGTCCAAGCACTTAAACGTAAACTTGGAGAAAATGCCATGGGATCATGTAAACCAAGCAAGATATCGAGATTGAGCGTTGGTAGCGGTGGCTATCATGAACCTAGTTATGGTGTATTTCCTGGCACAGGGCACATACCTTCCACTATGATGTATCCACCTAGACCAGGTATGGTGACTGCATTTGGAGATTCAGCATTATGTAACTATGGTACTATTGTGAGTTCACCCATCAGCAGTGGCTACCATCAGAATGTTTACATCAATTTGAAAGACACTTCTGTTGAAACAGCAGTTGATATGACACTCACACCTCCGTCAGACAAGCAATTGCCAAATTTTAGTACAAATACACATCCTGTAAGCCCCGTTTCCCAACCTTCCCCTGGGACACTGGTATTGTCACAGCCAGCTATTTCGCAAACATCACCTTCACTGCCAGTTGCGACAATACCAACAATAGAGCCCAAACTGGAAGCATCATCACCATTAGGGGATTGGTATCTTACACCAGAGGCATCACCTACTTCTTCCTCTTCCTCTGTTACTGAAGCTGAGCTTCAGGCTTTCGCAAAACTTGTGGAGGCTAAGTTGGAAGAAGAGATGAAGACCGAAGTGGAGACTGTCCCCTCCTGCTGTGCAGAGAAGAGCACACCAGTTAAGATCCCGGTAGGCACAGGACTCAAAATGTGGCACAGTGAACCATCTATCATCAAGAAGCGGCATGTTCGTGACCTGCCCAATATTGATCCATTTACAGTTGAAGATTTCTTCACAGACTGTGGTACTGGCCTAGTGAAAACTAATAGGATAAACCACAAGCAAGATTCAGCTGTCATCCCCATGCAGACGAAGTCACGAAGGGAGCTGCCACTAATAGATCCATGTGAAATTGAGGACTTCTTTCGCGTCTCCTCCAGTCCGTTGGCAGGAGACATACTTGACATAGATGTGAACAACAACAGCAGTAGCAGCAACAAAAATGCTAGTAAGTCTGTTGCAAGATGGTACATAGCTCCCTCACCATCCAGAATAATTGACGACTCTATTCCGGTAACCGTGAAAATTGAGTCTGTCAGCCCAGTGCCTTGCAATGCTAGGACACCACCAACTCCTGCCTCAGATATATCATCAGACACTGAGGAAGACATTCCTATGACGCTGTCCGTGACTGCAACATCGACTCCATTGTTATCTCAAATAGCAGATTTTGAATCAGCAACCATGGTTACATTTGGAGATGCTAGTCTGAGTGATTCATCCCTGAGCTTCGACACACCCGATGATGAGATGTACAATTTCTTCTCCTAGTCTTTGATCATCGGTAAGTCATTGAAAGAAATATTAACAAGCAGTTACCTTTCAGTTCTAGTACGGCTCATAAATAATTTAACATGTTTCCAAAACAAAAACATGTTAATTTACATAATTTAAACATGATGTAAGACACGTGCTTTTGTATATTTTGTGCTGAATTTCATTGGAAGCTAAGGCGCCACTGGCTTCCAACCAAATTAAGTCCAAAATATTCAACAGTACACTTTATTTTGTTTTGGAAATGTTATTTTTTAGCTGCACTGTAAGCCTCCTAATGAGTAGAGTCACCAGTGTCTGCAACAGGAGCCTGTTCGGAAGGAGAGGTGCTCTACACAATTCAGAGAGCAGAAAAAGACCCTCTTTTCAAACAGTATGTTTTGCTGGACCAAGGACTTTTCCATTTTTAGCTATGCTCCGTGCATCTCTAGTTAAGCTCCACCCACATCTCGGTTGTGTTGGGATTGAATGATCTCTGAACTCCCTGACTATCAATTTCCAGAAAACTATACAGGTAAGCTGTTGAATACTTTGAAACTAATTTGACTGGGTGCTGTTGCTGCCCAGCAACAGCACCCAGTCCAATTAGTTTCAAAATATCCAACAGCATGTTTATTAAATGATAGAGACATAATTTGTACAACGTGTCAGACTATTAAGAGTTAAAGACGGGCCATATAGAATCATTAATGACGTAATAATTATGATGTCATCCTACACGCCGCTTTGCTGATTATGACATCATATGACGTCATTACTCTGGAAAGGTCCAGTGTGTTTCCAGAAATATGTTTGAGGCGACTCGCAAAAACGTCATAAGCTTGTTATCTCATAAGCTTTATGTATGAGGCAATGTCATACATCTTAGGCAAATATTCTTAAAACTTGTATGTCCGAAATAGATTCAATAGTAAGGTATTGTCTTTTTGGAGAACATGTTTAGGCATTTTATCATCTCCGTTCCTACAAACATCTAGAACCACATGTGCCATTAACAGGCGATCAGCAGAGATAGGCGGTCAGCAGAGATAGGTGGTCAGCAGAGATAGGCGGTCAGCAGAGATAGGCCGTTGCATAACGCAAATCACTTGCAATAGTAAATGGATAGGGCTCTGATCTGTCACTCAAGTAAATGATGTCTTAATCAATTATGTCACTCAATCACAATGGCGTATCTGTCACCAAACATCAATAGGTCTGCCACTAATTGCAGGTCTTTGTGATGAATTTACAATTGAGTAACCATTCTGTAAAATATTTTGAAACTAGTCTGACTGGGATAAGCAGCAACGGGTTCCGGTCAAAATATTTTCACAATATTCAACAGCTTTCATGTACAACAGGATAGTCATCTTGAAATCGATACACTGGCATTTTTAATGGTTATACGATTAAATGTTGTAGGTGTCCCCTTTTACATGTCACGTGACCACATTCTATGCTACAATACTGTGTTGAATATTTTGAATCTTATTTGAATGGGAGCTAGTCCTGCATAAGCATCGTCAGAACCAGCTTCCAGTCATATTAGTTTTAAAAACATTCAATGGCCTCTGTATGGTTGCCTTGACATTTAGATAATTATACTGTTATGTCCTAGCTGAAAGTGTCATAGAATGATGATTTTTGGGCCTTGATGGTGGGTGGTATTTAGATACAGGCTTATCTACATCAAATTTCATTTAAAGTTGTTTGTTTTTGTCATCAGCCTCTTCACCAAAATGACACATCACTGCCATGAATAAGTTGCAGCATGGGCATGTCATATGTTGCAGCATGGGCATGTCATATGTTGCAGCATGGGCATGTCATATGGCGGATGTCACAAGGATGTAGCCAATGGATCTACACTAATCTGTTCATAAAATGTCGCGAGACAAGACCTGGTCCTTCATAAGCATCATAGCATTGCCAATGGCAGCCCGCCCGGATATTAAGTATTAATACACACGAATTATATACTTTATAACGAGTCTGAGACTTGACTAATATTTAAAAAATAATTTACTTTGAATTTTGTTTAACGAGTTATTTTTTAAGATATACTAACACTGTAACTGTTGGTATTATATGATTTCACTTGTATCGATAATAATTGTAGCGACGATTAATGTTATTGTACTGAGCATTATTTACTGTAATCTTACTTACATCACGGAACATTTACACCCGGACACTGGTTGTCAAATCACTTAATTAGATGACTAGATTGATCACCTTTAATTACACATCATCATCATCCTCTTGTATTATTCTATAATCCTGATTCACCTATTCTATAATAATCACGGCACACACTGTGCAATGTCAGGTCTCATTACAATTTACATTCAAACTTTTAACCCTGGATATTTGACCAAGAATATTTAAATTAAATAGAAAACGTCCATTTGCAGACCAAGAGAAGACCATTTTTGCAAATTTACCATTGGAATGACTGGCTCGGTTATCGAGCCAGTCATTCCAGTGGCAAATCTGCAAAAATAGCCTTTTCTTGGTCTGCAAATGGACATCTCTCAAACCCACTGGAGAGGCCTTTTCTGCCTGATATAGGTGGCTAAAGGGTTAACCAAGCAATGCGTTGTTACTTAACAAAAAGTACTTGATAAAGCAAACAGGCATGCATTGGTACAGACAGATGGATCTCCTATTATTAGCTTTCCTTGCCCAGGTGGCCAGGTGAGCTTCTAAATACCATCTGTCTGATACATGCTTTCTTAGGCTACTCTGTAAAAGCCAGACTTGGCTGGAAGAACTCTAGTGTTCTACATATGTCTGATCCACTATACAGAAATTTGATTGGTCAATTTGGTCTGCATTCCGTATGGAGATACCAAAGTTTACAGTACAGTCTTTAACCATGTTAATGATCAAACCAGCCTCTGCAGTGGTCTTGAGGAATTTCCATTTGCAGGCCAAAAGAAGACTATTTAAAAAATGTTATCATTGGAAGGAATGCTTCGATAACTGAACCATCATTCCAGTGGTAAATTATCAAATATGTCTGCTCTTGGTCTGCATATAGACATTCAATTAGCGAATAGTTTGATTTTCTGGACCAAATTTTATCAGTAAAGGGCTAAAATCTATTTGCTACTCCTTAACCACTGGGCTGAGTTGAGTGAAAAGTGGCAGACTTCCGATTAAGTATTTGATGGTTTGTATGGCTAAATTTTAAGACACCATTCAGTGATACAGTCTCTTGTAGCACTAGCATCGAGTAGTATTTAATATTTTGACACACCCTGACTTTTTAAAGAATGAGATGAACGAATTTAGACCCCATATATTGTAATTTTATGGCATCATATTTCTTTGGGAAAATAGCCATCATAATACTGACAACAACAAACACACTCGGCTGATTCACAGTACACATCACAATCGAAATGAACGTGCTAGACAGTCATGTGAGGAAATCTTTGTCAGTACAAACATCAATAGGTGGCTGAGTGCTGAGTTTTTACGCATGACATACTCCAAGGGTTATATCTCTGGACCAGCAAAATATTTTGAAAACAATTTGACTGATAGTTGGTGGCACCATCAACAACTTTCAGTCAAATTGTTTTCAAAATATTCAGCAATTCAAGTTTTTTTCATTGAAATTATTGTCTTCTGGCTTGCAGCAGCGAGACAGCTATGTAGTCAAGTTAGGTTTGCAGAAAGTTGACATTCATCTAGCATCTTTATGCGCTTGAAACTTCTACTGTACCTCCCTAGCTAGGCAATTTCTTTATTTTCTCCAACCTATATGCTAATATGTGTATTTCAGTAGCACTGTCCAGAATACTTGTTTATTCAATGTCTGAATTTTCTTCATGTAATTTGAGAATTGCACTACACCTGCAAGACTGCCTGAGCTTACATGCCGGTCATGAAGCCTTCAGGGGTTAGACAGACATTGAACAAACACGTCTACTGCTGAACGGTTCATCAGGTCCAAGCTAAATAAAACACATGTATAAATGTGAAATGGCCAGTACGCAGGACGTACATATATGGTGCAAGGAGCACGTTTATATGTGCGTTTTATACTTGCTTAAACCCATAGGATTAGGAATAAAAAATTATGCAAAGGACATTATTACAATCGTTTTTTGAATGTATGGGTAGTAGCATTGATTCTATTTCAAGTTTATCTACAATCTTCTTCGATTTTGAAACAGAATTTTGACTTGAGATGGTTAGTTGAAGATCTCCTGTAAAGTTGACATTTCACATCAGACAGGTGTGCCGGCCACATCTGTTATTAGGAAGGATTTGTGAACTTTTCATGTAGCTTCTCTATGCAAAATTTAGACACATATTGAAATAAATCTTTTAAAGAATGCGATATTAACTCACAGGCAATGCTTCACTAGGTCATGGTATGAAGGCGCATACAGAATAAGATATTGTCACTCTTTTGTAAACAGCCCGGCACCTACCGTAAGCCGAGTCTTGATTTACAAGTAATGTGTACCCCCAGAGTCTTTGTATACTTAGAAAGTAAAACCTACAGCTATATACCTTTGCGCTTTGCCTTGCTACCTAATATATTTTGTCAAGAATTGATAGTTTACATAATGTAGCTTGACTTAGATTAACGATTTAATGGTCACACTTGGTGAAGAAAATTAAAGTTTTCTCATAGAAAATGCCCATCTGAAGCCCAGATGATATTTGAAATTTTACTACTAGAATGACTGGCCTGATTATCGAGCCAGTCATTCTCGTAATAAAATTTTAAAGGATCTTGTTTTTCGCATGCAAATGGACATTTTACAACACCTCGGGAGAAGCCATTTTGGCCAGCGTGATAATTAAAGGGTTAACCATTTCCATGCCTAGGTGCCAGTTGTCATATATTCTTTGTGCCTACTAACTACTAAGGTGTATTTTGCGGAAAAGCTGTTACAGTCTGTGACCACAACAATGCCCCTTTCATAACTGACAGCAGTCTTCATTCCTTAAGCTCCAACAAATCACCGACAACTTCCCAGTGAAATGGATCTTTCCAGTTTTAGCTATGCCATGCCCATCCCTAGCTAAGCGCCACCCACACCTCGCTCGTGCTGGGATCAATTGGTCCCTGAATGCCCTGACTATCAATTTTTCAGAGAACATGTAAGCTGTTGAATATTTTGAAACTAATTTGCCTTGGTGATGTTGCTGCCTCTGGCAGCAACAGCACCCAGTCAAATTAGTTTCAAAATATTCAACAGCATATTTATTAAATAGCAGACATACAATTCGTACGTGTTGGACTATTAAGCATTTAAGATGGACTAAATCATTCATGCTGTAATTGATTATGACATCATATGTTGGATGGATAAACTGGAATGGTCCATTATCATGGTTTTGTGGTAACTTGATGATTGAAGGCCATTGTTTAATATGAAAGAGCCATGACACATTAAGCATTCATATTTTCATTGCACAAGTATAGTCAAGCCTGTTTATAGTGGAAACCTGCCTACAGGGCCAAAATGTGACCGTTTAATGGTTAATCCGGCCACAACCACCCTCTGCAATGGTCCTGAGGAATAGCCATATATAGGCCAAGAGAGAACTATTTTGAAAGTTTTAGCACTGGCATGACTGGCTTGAAAAACGAGGCAATCATTCAAGTGGTAAACCTTCCAAAGTAGTCTTTTCCTGGCCTGCAAAAGGACATTAAGAAATTTTTTTTATTTTCTAAAGAAATCTTGACGAGTAATGGCCAGCAATCTTAAGAAAGCACCACTGTTTATCGCAAATGCTACTTATTATAGCACACGAGGTATATGAAGCAACCACCTTTTGCTGTAGAGAGGTTTTCAATGGTGTATAGTGCCCATTATATATATATATATATATATATATATATATATATATATATATATATATATATATATATGCATTGTATAATGTCCCCTGTCTGAGAGTGAAATGGCTGGATGTATCACTGGTTGGTCATCCATCCACCTCATCATAAACTAGGACAGATTATACATCACTTGTGTGTTTATTGTTTTATTTAATTATACTATAACATAATGATGTACATTCTATTATTATCATATATAATTGATGATTATGTCAAAGTTCCCTCCCCTAACAAATGTTGCCCCGCCGGTCGGGTGCAGTGTACATATTCAAGATTACTAATCACTATATAACACACATATATATATATATATATATATATATATATATATATATATATATATATATTCATTGAAACATGTATATAATAAGCCCCTTGTCTGCCGCTGGACGGTATTTTATGACATTGACTAAGCAATTTTTTTGCTAATATTTCGTATATATATAGTTGATTATGCTCCCATATGATTTTGCTCTCAATCATTGCCTTTGTTATTATATTTCTGTCTGAAAATTGTGCTGTTGATCAGTGCCGTTTTCTTTACAATTCCATAATTCTGTGAGTTTTCGATTTCGGTGAGCCGGTTTTATTCTTATGAATATTGGTATATATCTAATATTATTATTATTATTGTTGTTACTTGTGACTGTTTAGATTGCATCGCTAGATCATTATTCGGTATTTGTTGTATTATACTACACCTTAGTCTGATAGTCTGTCACCACAGTGTGCCGTTTTTTCTGCGTAATTACTCTACTGTTTAGTGCCTATTATTCTTGGAAATAAAACGTCTTCATGAAAATAAAGCAATCTGCTTTGTTTTTGTTTAGTAGTTGGTGTGTGTGTGCGTGCGTACATGCGAGTGTCCACCCATGGGTGAATGTCTGTCTGACTGCTATAACAGCATTCCAATACCACACACTCTTCATACAAAAAGAGGATATAAAGCGAATCTTTTCTCATTGCGCTACTTTAATGCTTACCTGTAGAGTTTTCTGGAAATTGATAGTCAGGGAGCTCAGAGATCGTTCGATCCCAGCACGAGCGAGGTGTAGGTGGAGCTTAGCTAGAGATGGGCGGGGCATGGCTAAAAATTGAAAGGTCCATTATGTGGTATTAACACAAGAAGCTTAAGGGGCCTGTATCGCTCACCTGAACCATAGGCATTTCAACTAGAATGCTCTTTATCAACAAGATGGCCAGCAAACCGTTTATCCAACAGTTTCCAAAATTGCAAATTTGAGATCAGAATACCCAAAAACCCATATAAAACCAATTTCAGCCTCAAAATCCATCACATAAAAAAATCCAATATGGATGAAAAATATGCTATATTTTGATTGGCCCATGGTGTCCAGGTTTTTTGACGGATCAATGTCCTTTGGATAAACTTTAATGGCCCTTGGTCCCTAATCGTATCTGCCAAATCTCGGCACGATCCCTTCAGCGGTTCTGGAGAAGTCGTTTTCGCTACAACTAGGTCAACCAAGATGGCCACCAAACCATTTGACAAATCAAATTCCCTTGAACAAACTTGGTTCAGCTCTTGCCCTAAATCATATTTCTTCAGGCTTGCGTCAATCCCATAAGCGGTTTTGGAGATTTTTAGACGTTTCTAAAAATCTGCCAAAATCCAAGATGGCCACCAGCCCAATTGGCCGATCGGTTTCGTTTGAACAAACTTGAATCTCTACACCCTAAGGCTTTAGTATGGGAGCTTTTGGCAGGAAAATGATCCAAGATGGCCGCCAAACCATTTATCCGTTTCAAAAATTTCAAATCTGAGCTCAGAATACCCCAAAACACATACAAAACCAATTTCGGCCTCAAAATCCATCAAATAAAAAAATCCAATATGGCCGCCAAACATGCTCTATTTTGATTGGTCTACTGCGGCCATGTTTTTTGACGGATCAACTTCTCTTGAACAAACTTTAATGGCCCCTAGGCACTAATCATATCTGCCAAATTCTGGCCCGATCCCTCCAGCGGTTCTGAAGAAGTCATTTTCGCTACAACTAGGTCAACCAAGATGGTTCAGCACTTGCCCCTAATCATATTTCATGAGGTTGGCATCAATCCCCCAAGCGGTTTCGCAGCCAAAATCCAAGATGGCCGCCGGCCCAATTGGACGATCGGCTTCATTTGAGCAAAGTTGCATCTCTATGCCCTAAGGATGCTTCCTGCAAAATATAATTGAAATCGGCCCAGTAGTTCTCGAGAAGAAAACATTAAAAATTTCCCATTGCTTTAGTATGGGAGCTTTTGGTGGGAAACTGATCCAAGATGGCCGCCAAACCGTTTATCCGACAGTTTCGAAAATTGCAAATTTGTAATCAAAATACAACAAAACAAATACAAAACTAATTTCGGCCTCAAAATCCATCAAATAAAAAAATCCAATATGGCCACCAAACGCTATATTTTGATTGGCCTACGGCGGCCATGTTTTTTGATGGATCAACTTCTCTTGAACAAACTTTAATGGTCTTTAGGCCCTAATCATATCTGCCAAATTTCGGCCCGATCCCTTCAGCGGTTCTGGAGAAGTCATTTTCGCTACAACAAGGTCAACCAAGATGGCCGCTGAACCATTCGACAAATCCAGTTCCCTTGAACAAACTTGGTTCCGCTCTTGCCCTAGATCATATTTCATGAGATTTGCATCAATCCCCTAAGGGCTTTCGGAGAAGATTTTTAAAGACGTTTCCTAAAATCGGCCTAAATCCAAGATTGCCGATCGGGTTCATTTGAACAAACTTGGATCCCTATGCCCTAAGGATGCTTCCTGCCAAATATAATTGAAATCAGCCCAGTGGTTCTTGAGAAATCGTTTAAAGGAAAAGTTGACAGACGGACGGTCGCCATGGCATAAGCTCACTTGGCCTTTCAGGCCAGGTGAACTAATAATGTAATTAATGAACTATTCACACACCATGACGCGCCTTCGCTGAACGACAGGTTTTGCCAGAGTTTGGGATCATCAGGCGGAAGCAGGATTCAAACTCGTCTTGGCGTATAAGTTTTACTTGTTACGTCTAGGTCAAGAGTGTCGCAATGTGTACGGACAGCGCTTACACACTGCAATTAGACAACTGCTGAACCAGCATTGACTATGCATATAGAATGTGACACAGCACTTCCAAGCTGCAGGCAGATCACACTCATCTGTGAGTTCACGCTACTTTCTAATTTTAGCATGGATGAGAAAAACTACATTGAAAGCTCAGATTTTCAGTTTGGGAGCTCTAGATTTCAGCTTGGGACCCCCAGATTTCAGCTTGGGACCGCCAGATTTCAAGAAGTGGGGTTCCTGGGACATCAAAAATTTAGATGTCATGTGAAATACTGGCCCATACATGTGCTTAGTTGTGTGTTCGTACATGCGTTTTAATACTCAAGTATGTGTGCGTGCGTGCGTGTGTGTGTGCGTGCATGTGTGCGTGCGTGTGTGCGTGCGTGTGTGCACGCGTGTGTATGTGTGCGTGCGTGCGTGTGTGTATGTGTGCGTGTGTGTGTGTGTGTGTGTGTGCGTGCGTGTGTGCATGCATGTGTGTGTGTATGTGTGCGTGCGTGTGTGTATGTGTGCGTGCGTGCGTGCGTGCGTGCATGTGTGCGTGTGTGTATGTGTGTGCATGCGTGTGTGCGTGCGTGTGTGTGCATGTGTGTATGTGTGCGTGTGTGTGTGTATGTGTGCGTGCGTGTGTGCATGTGTGTATGTGTGCGTGTGCGTGTGTGTGTGTGTGTGTGTGTGTGTGTGTGTGTGCGTGCGTGTGTGCGTGCGTGTGTGCATGTGTGTATGTGTGCGCGTGTGTGTGTATGTGTGCGTGCGTGTGTGCGTGCGTGTGTGCATGTGTGCGTGTGTATGTGTGCGTGCGTGTGTGCGTGCGTGTGTGCATGTGTGTATGTGTGTGTGCGTGTGTGCATGTGTGTATGTGTGCATGTGTGTGTGTATGTGTGCGTGCGTGTGTGTGTGTGTGTGTGTGTATGCGTGTGTGTATGTGTGCGTGTGTGTGTATGTGTGCGTGCGTGTGTGTATGTGTGTATGCGTGTGCGTGTGCGTGTGTGTATGTGTGTGTGTGTGTGTATGCGTGTGTGTATGCGTGTGTGTATGTGTGCGTGCGTGTGTGTATGTGTGCGTGTGTGTGTGTGTGTGTGTGTGTATGTGTGCGTGTGTGTGCGTGTGTGTGTGTGTGTATGTGTGTATGCGCGCGTGTGTGTGTGTATGTGTGCGTGTATGTGTGCGTGTGTGTGTATGTGTGCGTGTGTGTATGTGTGCGTGTGTATGTGTGCGTGCGTGTGTGTGTGCGTGTGTGTATGTGTGCGTGCGTGCGTGTGTGTGTGTGTGCGTGTGTGTGTATGCGTGTGTGTATGTGTGCGTGTGTGTGTGTGTGCGTGTGTGTGTATGTGTGCGTGTGTGTGTGTGTGTGCGTGCGTGCGTGTGTGTGTGTGTGCGTGCGTGTGTGTATGTGTGCGTGCGTGTGTGTATGCGTGCGTGTGTGTGTGTGTGCGTGCGTGTGTATGTGTGCGTGCGTGTGTGTGCATGCGAGAGACAGCAATCATGACAACATTGATAATGGACCTTTCCAGTTTTTGCTAAGTCACGCCCATCTCTAGCTAAGCTCCATCCACACCTCGCTCATGTTGGTATCGATCAATCGATGAACTCCGACTATCAATTTCCAGAAAACTATACAGGTATGCTATTGAATATTTTGGAACTAATTTGATTGGCCGATGTTGCCTATGGCAGCAACAGCGTCCAGTCAAATTAGTTTCAAAATGTTCAACAGCATGTTTATTAAATAGTAGACATACAATTCGTACGTGTCAGACAATTAAGAGTTAAAAGACGGGCCAATTATGGCATAATGATTATGATGTCATCCTACACACCACTTAGCTGATTATGATGTCATCCTACACGCCACTTAGCTGATTATGATGTCATATGACATCAGATTGTAGATGGATACTCTGGAAAGGTGAATTGTTTTGAAGCTTGTTGCTTACTGTCGTCATATCTGAACACTAGCTAGTGAACATACATACACATTTCTCATACAAGAAAAACTCAGTATTATTACTTCAGATTTAATGATCACCGACGGTACAGATATTGCTTAGCATCCATGGCCATTGTATGGGTTCAGAATTCCCATACCTTACAATGTAGGACCCCAATCTGCTGTACTCAATGTATATCACTTGTTAGTTGCTGTTATACTTAGATGATGTACGTCCGGCATGAAAGGAGCAGAGGTCCGACAGTAAGCATATGAATTGATGGTGAACATACCATTTAATAAACATCCTGATGAATATTTTGGAACTAATTTGACTGGAAGCTGTTCCTGCCATAAGCAGCAACAGCTCGTTGTCAAATTGTAGAGCTTCGCTAAAAATGGGTAGGCATAGCTATAAATGGGTGGAGCATAGCTAAGAAATGGGTGGGGCATAGCTAGAAATGGGTGGGGCATAGCTAGAAATGGGCATCACATAGCTCGGAATGGATTCATCTCTATTCACATAGTTTAGACGTCACCTAAATAAATCACAACCTATGTAACCATAGATACCAAACAATGCTATCTAGTCCGCGTACAGAGTGGCAAATGTCAAAAAACCTGTATGACCAGTCATCTGATATGGGGAGATGCCAGTTTTGAACACTAATCCATATTTAGATCTCTGGCCAATCAAGACCTCCTGCCTACCACTGTCCTTATTGTGTCTGCCTCTATTACTCGGAGGTAATACACTATTAGATGCCTCAGTTTTAGAACAACTAGCACTTGACATGTTCTCCATGACATGGTCACCATCAGTCCAGTTAATCGGGTCAGATTCACGCTTTCTCTTGAGTAACTGGTGGTCATTTTCACCTGCGTGGTCAGAAACCTGTGTACCAGCACTATCCCCACCTCCAGTAGAAAAATCGGTATCACTTGCAAAGCCTAGATTTGGCATTGTCATAGTTACAGTTCTTATATCAAAGGATCGCGATAAACACTCTATTGTTCTTTGTTCATAAAAGCCATTTTCTGCGAGAGCTTCACAAGTCTTCTTCACTTGTTCAATGCAGGGAGAGAATGTACAGATACGACCACCTGCAGAGAAAACAAACACATACATTGAATTTAAACAAAGATAACATATTGACGTCACAATCCAAACTAGACTGCACTCCAAGGAACTGCTAACTCACGCCGTTACGTTCTATTTTGTAAATGCACTTAGTGACCTCATGCACTAGATATTTAACACCGAGTTGAAAGTCCAATTACTTTGTGTACTTACAGCTCATTACACATTGAATGGACATGCCAATTTTGGTCTTCATACCTTCTTGCATTCCCGACTTACTGTAAACAAGATATCCAAGATGCGTGTATCGCTCACCTCAGTCACCTGGAACTACAACTAGAAAGGCCATCGCCTATAAGTAGAACCCTAAGGGTTTGTCCAGAACTGCAACAAGAAGAAGGGTCAGGTGTCCTACCAAATTTGCCCAAAATCTGTTCAGTGGTCCTTGAGAAGAGATTTTAAATTTCCCATTCCTTTATTATTGGAGCTTTTGCCAGGAACAAGCTCCAAAATTGAGGCCAACCTGTTTATCCGAGAGGTTTAAAAAAGGAAAATTTGAAATCACCATATGCAAAAAGCTGAATAAAACCGATTTTGGCTCCGAAATCCATCAAATAAAGAATTTCATTATGGCCCTGACAAAATGCTGAAAACTAATTGGTCAATGGTGGCCATGTTCTTTAACGTACTAACTTCTCTTACAAAATTTAAATGGCCCTTATTGGCCTTATTCTCTAGGCATGTTCACAAATTTCAGCCCGATCCTTTCAGTGGTTTGGGACGAGAAATCGTTTTCGCGAACAGTGTGTTAAAAATGTGTATTCCGGTATGGACTTAGTGACACGTTGACCTGGATGGCTGAACCATTACGCTAAAACTTCCAATGCTCTTTAGCCAGATACAATCAAGGTTTTCACTAATTTCTAACCACTGGGACTTCCTGGGGAATGCTACTGGTAGTCCAAACAAGAAACATGGACGTTTAAAATGGTTCACATATACATGTATATAATTTTCTCAAGTCATTGTTTTAGAGATGTCAGTGCCAAAGAATAGTAAGTCCAAGTATGATCTTTGGGAGTGCAAGCAAGAACTTTGGGAGAATAGTACTCCCAGACTTCCACTAGTGAAAGACCTGCCTATAATTGATTGTATATACCAATTTTGGTGATTTTACCTTCCTGAATTTATATGCATGTAGCCAAAGATGTGCATTCTGAGATGCTCTTAGTGACCCCATGACTTTTGACCTTTTAACATGAAACTTCAACTCTCTAACCAGACACAATATAATTATATACATGGCAAATTTGCTAATTCTAGCTTCATGCATTGCCGCTTTATGGCCAAAGATATGCATTCCCCAAAATGATTGTATCTGTTATATTTGGTGACTGACCTGTATTCCGGATATATGCTGTGGACAACCATACATACGGCACCAATCGCAATACTCAACAACTTCACAGTTCATATAACCCAGGGACCAGATTGTAAGACAAATGACTTTTACTATTGGACTTACATCAAAACTAATACTGACATCAATTTTGTGCACCAACAATCATATTTCTACTTACCTTTAACCCTTACACACCAGAAATGACACATTATTTAGAATGTAACGAGTATTCTGTTGAATATTTTGAAAAATCTAAATATGTCACATGTCATACGACATCACAAGTGATCAAATGACTAAGGTCTGTCACGAAACTGGAAAAGGCTTGCTAGTAAGTGTCTGAATCGTATATCTTTGATGAATTTACAATTTAATAGCCATTCTGTTGAACATTTTGAAATTTTTTTACCGGGATCTGTTGCTGCTAGGCAATAACTAGCAGCAACAGTTTCTAGTTAAATTAGTTTCAAAATATTCAACTGCTTGCTTATAATCTGTAGTTAGCCTGAAATTGAGATCAATTCAAATGTGCGTACAAAATGTCCGAAGCTGAGCTAGAAAGGGTTGCCTTTATTTGAGTAACGGTCATTGAGCTGCTTACATACCACCGTGAACTCTGAAGACCAACAATCTCAATTTAACCTTTTGATGGTCAAGTTTGGTCGAGAATTTTTATTTTCTCATAGAAAATGTCAATTTGCAGAGCAGAATAGAACTCTTTGAAAATTTACCAATAGAATAACTGGCTCGCTTATCGAGCCAGTCATACCAGTGGTAAGATTTCCTAAATAATATTCTGTTGATCACGAAATTGACATTTCTCAAGTTCAATATGGAAGCCTTTTGGCCAGCTTGAGTACCCAATGGTTAATACTTACTATGAACATCAAGCTAAGCTGTTATCTGACAAGTTCACAATCAATACTAGTATCATAAACCCAGGTCATTCAACCAACTTCTAACCAACCACAAACAAGCGGTATCTGATGTGGTCTTGAGAGATGCTCATTGTACGGCAAGACAAATTTTTTTTTAATGTACCTTTGCAATTGTTGGCATGATAACGAGGCCAGTCATTGCCGTGTTAAATTTTATAAAATAGTCTTAGAACTTAGAACTCGTGATTTTCTCCACTAAGCAAAAACTTGACCAATCTTGACCATTAATGTATAAACTTATAGATTCAGACATTCAGTCTGTCATCTCAATAGGGTATGTGCTAAATATTTATCAACACCAGTAAAACACATTAACAAACCTTGTTTTTTCAAAACTAATTTTGCACTTTGTATAACTTTCCATGGGCCTGGAAGGTCCAGGAACAGCGCATCAGCAATACCAGCCTCCATATCGAATCCCTGTTCACACACATCCCTGTGTCGCACGGTGACATTATCAGACAACCCGTGCTCCAGAAACTCTTCACGTGCTTTCTCAGCCCTCTCCGCATGGAATTCAAATGTGTGTAGATGACCAGTGGGCTTAACTGTCCGAATTAGAGCATGTGACAATGATCCACTCCCGGTGCCTAGTTTGAGAAAGTACCAACAGTTAACATAGATGCAATTAACCCTTTGATCCTTTAATGACTAAATTTTTTCAAAAAAATTAAAATATATACTTATTGAATGTCCATTTGCAGGCCAAGAGAAGACTATTTTTGAAAATTTACCACTGGAATGACTGGCTCGGTTATCGAGCCAGTCATTCCAGTGGTAAATTTTCAAAAATAGTCTTCTCTTGGCCTGCAAATGGACATTCCTTAAGACCACTGCATAGGCCGGTTTTGGCCGGATTCGTCAAGAAAGGGTTAACCCTTAAATGGTTTCACCTATGTATGTCCCTCACATTGGTCACATTCGATGTGAGGGGACATACATAGGCAAAACCAAAAGGCCTCTCAGCACAAGAGTCAAAGAACATCTTATAATCAATTCCAACTCAGCTGTGGCAGAACATACAGAATCCACTGGCCACGTCATCCCTGCCAGCAGTGCCTTGGTCATTAACATTGAGACCAACTTATTCAAACGGAAGGGTAAAGAGCCCATAGAAATCTACAAGCATCAACCAACCATGAACAGAAGCGAGGGTTACCATATACCAGCAGTCTACCAGTCCATGCTGTCACGTCACCCCACAAGATCTGACCAGAGTGACATTGCCAGCAACCATCAGTTAGTGCTGAAGAAGTGACCGAGATGGTCATGAAAACTACACTCAAACAATTTCTACATCCCGGAGAGGTAACTAATTTTTGCTTATTATGAATCAACCTGGGATCGGGAGCAACTTTTTCAGAAATATGCTATATATTGATTGGCCCATGACGGCCAGGTTTTTTGATGGATCAACTTCTCTTGAACAAACATTAATAGCCCTTAGTCCCTAATCATATATCACAAATTTCGGCCAAATTGGCTAATCGGCTTCGTTTGAACAAACTTGAATCCCTATGCCCTAAGGATGCTTGCCAAATATAATTGAAATTGGCGCATTAGTTCTCGAGAAGACATTTTAACACGCTATATATTGATTGGCCCATGGTGGCCATGTTTTTTCGACGGATCAACTTCTCTTGAACAAACTTTAATGGCCCTTAGTCCCTAATCATATATTACAAATTTCGGCCTGATCCCCTCAGCGGTTCTGGAGGTCGTTTTTGCGAAAACGAGGTCATCCAAGATAGCCGCTGAACCATTTGGTCAATTAAGTTCCCTTGAACAAGCTTGGCTCAACTCTTGACCTAGATCATATCTCGTGAGTTCTGAATCGATTCCTCAAGCGGTTTCGGAAAAGATTTTTAAAGACATTTCTAAAAATCAGCCGAAGTCCAAGAAATATAATTGAAATCGGCCCAGAAGTTCTCGAGAAGACATTTTAAATTTCCCATTGCTTTAGTACATGTATGGGAGCTTTTGGCGGGAAAATGATCCAAGTTGACCGCCAAACCGTTTCTCCGACAGTTCAGAAAAATGCAAATTTGAGATCAGAATACCCAAAAACCTACATAAAACCAATTTCGGCCTCAAAATCCACCAAATAAAGAAATCCAATATGGCCACCAAAAACGCTATATGTTAATTGGCCCACGGTGGCCATCTTTCTTGACGGATCTACTTCTCTTGAACAAACTTTAATGGCCCTTAGTCCCTAATCATATCTGCCAAATTTCGGGCTGATCCCATCAGCGGTTCTGGAGAAGTCATTTTCACTAAAACTAGGTCAACCAAGATGGCCACCGAACCATTTGATCAATCAAGTTCCCTTAAACAAACTTGGTTTAGCTCTTGCCCTAGATCATATTCCATGAGGTTGGCCAATCGGCTTCGTTTGAACAAACTTGGATCCCTATGCCCTAAGGATACTTCCTGCCAAATATAATTTAAATCGGTGCAGTGGTTCTTGAGAAGTCGTTTAAAGGGAAAGTTGACGGACGGATGGACGGTCGCCACAGCATAAGCTCACTTGGTCTTTCAGGTGAGCTAAAAACTGTCTTAATATGACTTCATAACACCAGTCGCACCAGACATGCCGGAGAAAGCTTTTCAGAAATACAGTTAGTGCATGTACAATCTCTCCTGCTGACAAGGAACCAGCTCTGTTTTTAAAGCAGTTCTGGTTCAGATTTGAAATTTTGGCTTAATAAATTTGCAGGCTGCGCAGACTATTTTTTTTAATTTACAATTAAATGAGTTGGCTTGATTATCGCAAAAAGAGTCTTCTCTTAGGCTACAAATGTATATTTTGCAAGACAGCTACAAATGTGGCCCTCTATTGTTGTCTTGACCATCAAATGGTTAGCATGATGCATACATTTATGTTCATACCAGGGACGGGGTCAACTCCATTTTATCAATTCCAATTCCACCTCAATTCATTTTATCAATTCCAATTCCACCCAGACAAAGTCAATTCCAATTCCATTTTTATAAATTCCAAGTCCAATTCCATACCAACATTTACTTGAGATCAACATTGTTATATTTTAACCCTTTAATGCCCAAGATTGGCCAAGAAAAACTAGATTCATCATTAGAAGACTATTTTTTTTAAATTTAACAATGCAATGACTTGTTCAGTTATGGAATCAGTCATTACACTGGTAAATTTTCAAAAATAATCTCTTATATGATCCTTCCTCGAGACCAGTGCAGAAGGCATTTTTGGTTGGCTTCTCCGTTAATATTTAAAACAATTAGAATAAAAATTGTTGTTGCCAATAGGTAGTTATATCTTTCAGTCAAATTATTGTCCATAGGGTCAAAACATTCAGCAGATCTTATTTTTAGTTCATTTGACTTAATTATCGCTTACTGTCAATTCTTTCTGATGAATAGGATAAAGGTTAATGCCATGTCTAATTATTATAGATACATGTAAACCTAGCTATATAAATGTTTGCATTAAAAAACATTAGAATACAATGTATATAGTACAGTACTGAGTGAGAGTACTGAGCACATGTATGTAGAGTTTGAATAACACCTCTAGTCCAGGTGTCTATGTTTTAAAAGCTGAGACATTTCACAGAGGGCGTTGTTCAATGATTCCTTTGTTATGTAGGAGGGTATAAATACAAGGCAATTATCTTGTAATGTACTGCTTTCTTCACCCATTTCATTCCATGCAGATGATAGTTATTACTTTACTGAACACTATTGCTGACATCTTGATGAATAATTTTAACACAATTTGGTTATCTTGGTTCTAGCTCATGTATTTGAAATCATTTTAACTAATTTGTATGATTTTAAAGATGGCATGATTTCATAGAGATGAAACCCTGTTTCCAGGGAATGCAGAATGAAATAAGTTCAAGTGGCTTTGATTGAATAAAGGAGGTACAAAGCTCACATAGGAGAAAAAGGTTTAATTGGTCATGGAGAATTGAGTTAATTCAACAACAGGCCCAAGGGGCCTGTGTCGCTCACCTGGAGCACTGTGCATTTTTGTCAAAATTGTTGGTGGGTGGTTTAGGAGTAGTCATTTAAATGGGTTTGTGGACATTTTTGCAAGTCCAATATGGCCGCCAAACACGCTACACTTTGATTGGTCCACTTCTGCCATGTTTCTGACTAAGCTCCTTCCCTTGAACAAACTTTAATGGCACTCAGTGCCTAATCATACCTCCCAAATTTCGGCCCAATCTGCTAAGTGGTTCTGGAGTTGTTTTAGCAAAAAATAGGTTATCCAAAATGGCCGACAAACCATTTGGCCAATCAAGTTCCCTTGAACAAACTTGGTGCAGCTCTTGTCCTAGATGATATTTCATGCGTTTTGAATTGATCCCCCAAGCGGTTTTGGAGAAGATCTTTAAAGACATTTCTAACAAGAGGCCTAAGGGGCCTGTGTCGCTCACCTGGAGTACTGTGCACTTTTGTCAAAATTGTTGGTGGGTGATTTAGGAGTAGTGATTTAAATGAGTTTGTGGACATTTTTCAAGTCCAATATGGCTGCCAAACACGCCACATTTTGATTGGTCCACTTCTGCCACGTTTCTGACTAAGCTCCTTCCCTTGAACAAACTTTAATGGCACTCAGTGCCTAATCATATTGCCCAAATTTCGGCCCAATCCGCTCAGTGGTTCTGGAGTTGTTTTGGCAAAAAATAGGTTATCCAAGATGGCCGCCAAACCATTTGGCCAATCAAGTTCCCTTGAACAAACTTGGTGCAGCTCTTGTCCTAGATGATATTTCATAAATGATCCCCCAAACGGTTTTGGAGAAGATCTTTAGACATTTGAAAAATCTACCAAAATCCCATTGCTTGAGTATGGGAGATTTTGGCGGTTAAATGATCCAAGATGGCCGCTAAACCATTTATCCGACAGTCTCGAAAATGGCAAATTTGAAATCACAATACGCATAAACATATATAAAACCAATTTCTGCCTCAAAATCAATCAAATAAAAAAATCCAATATGGCCGCCAAACACGCTATATATTGATAGGTCCATAGCGGCCAGTTTTTTTGACGGATCAACTTCTCTTGAAGAAACTTTAATGGCCCTTAGTCCCTAATCATATATCACAAATTTCTGCCTGATCGCTTAAGCGGTTCTGGGGAAGAAGTTGTTTTTGCGAAAATGAGGTCATCCAAGATGGCCACTGAACCATTTGGTCAATAAAGTTCCCTTGAAAAAACTTGAGTGAGCTCTTGCCCTAGATCATATTACATGAGGTCTGAATTGATCCCTCAAACGGGTTTAAAGACAATTTTTAAAGAGATTTCAAAAAATTGGCCGAAATCCAAGATGGCCACCTATGGCATAAGGATGCTTCCTGCCAAATATAATTAAAATCGGCCCTCGAGAAGACATTTTAAATTTCCCATTGCTTTAGTATGGGCGGTTTTGGCGGGAAAATGATCCAAGATGGCTGCCAAACCGTTTATCCAACAGTTTCGAAAATTGCAAATTTGAGATCAGAATACCCAAAAACCTATACAAAACGAATTTCGGCCTCAAAATCCATCAAATATTAAAATCCAATATGGCTGCCAAACACACTATATTTTGATTGGTCCAGGGGAATGAGGAATCAACTTCTCTTGAACAAACATTAATCACCCTTAGTTGTTAATTATATATCACACATTTCGGCCTGATCGCTTCCGCGGTTCTGGGGAAGAAGTTGTTTTTGTGAAAACCAGGTCATCCAAGATGGCCGTTGAACCATTTGGTCAATCAAGTTCCCTTGAACAAACTTGATTCAGCTCTTACCCTAGATCATATTCCGTGAGTTCTGAATCGATCCCTCAAACAGTTTGGGAGAAGATTTTTAAATACATTTTAAAAAATTGGCCGAAATCCAAGATGGTCGGTGGCCAAATTGGCCGATTGGGTTCGTTTGAACAAACTTGAATCTCTATGCCTTAAGGATGCTTCATGCCAAATATAATTGAAATCGGCCCAGTAGTTCTCAAGAAGAAGATATTTTAAATTTCCCATTGCTTTTAGTATGGGAGCGTTTGGCGGGAAAATGATCCAAGATGGCCGCCAAACCGTTTATCTGACAGTTTCGAAAATTCCAAATTTGAGATCAGAATACCCAAAAACCTATATAAAATGGATTTCGGCCTCAAAATCCATCAAATAAAAAAATCCAACATGGCCGCAAAACATGCTATATTTTAATTGGCCCACAGCGGCCATGTTTTTTGACGGATCAACTTCTCTTGAACAAACTTTACTGGCCCGTAGTTCTTAATCATATCTGCCAAATTTCAGCCTGATCCCTTCAGCGGTTCTGGAGAAGTTATTTTCGCTAAAACTAGGTCAACCAGGATGGCCGCTAAACTATTTGACCAATTAAGTTCCGTTGAACAAAGTTGGTTGAGCTCTTGCTTTAGATCATATTTCATGAGGTTTCCTTCAATCCCTCAAGCGGTTTCGGAGAAGATTTTTAAAGACGTTTCTAAAAATCGGCCAAAATCCAAGATGGCCACTGGCCTAATTGGCCGATCAGCTTCATTTGAACAAACTTGGATCCCTATGCCCTAAAGATGCTTCCTGCCAAATATAATTTAAATTGGCCCAGCGGTTCTTGAGAAGTTGTTAAAAGGAAAAGTTGACGGACGGATGACGGACGACGGACACATGACGGACGGGCAACACGACATAAGCTCACTTCGCCTTTCAGGCCAGGTGAGCTAAAAAGAGCACTGCGGCCATGTTTCTGTACATATCAACTTCCCTTGAACAAATTATAATAGCTCTTGATCACTAGTCATATCTCCCAAATTTCAGCCCGGTCTGTTCAGCGGTTCTGTAGAAGTAGCTTTCACGAAAAACTAGGTCATCCAAGATGGCTGCTAAAGCATTAGGCCAATCAAGTTCCCTTGAACAAACTGGGTTCAGCTCTTTCCCTAAATGATATTTCATAAATTTTTACTCAATCCCCCGCAAGCGGTTTCGGAGATGGTTTTTAAAAACGTTTCTAAAATTGGCCAAAATCCCAGATGGCCGACGGTCAAATTGGCTGATCTGCTTTGTTTGAATAAACTTGGATCTTTATGTCCTAAGGATAACTTCTGCCAAATGTAATTGAAATTGGCCAAGTGGTTCTTGAGAAGAAGTCGTTTAAAGGAAATGTTGACGGACAATGGATGGTCGCCATGGCATACGCTTCGGCCCAGGTGAGCTAAAGATTATCTCTTTGTCTGCAAATAGATTTATGTTACATTACAATCACATTTGTAACATCTTCACTCAAATATGCATTCCAAAATATGTCCAGCGTACATATAAATTTATTCATACAGCATGGTAAATTATCACTGCAGTCACATACAGTATTGTAACTATCCCTGATTACCCAGATTACTGGGCCAGTACTAGGTCAATTATCGCTCACATCCACCACCCCTCATGATCTACGCCCATTAGTAGGTCAAGTTTGCTTAGTACTTGTAACAGCTAAAGATCATGAAATGAATGAAATATGTTTACCATTGGCCCATCTTTAAAAATTGTTCATTTGGGGTAACCCTACTGACCCTAAAAATCCTACCTACCAAAAAGGTTTTGTGTCATCATTTCCTACAATTCTTTTTTTCATTCCAGTAAACAGTGAATTTTCTTCATTTGACCTTGAAAAGCAGGCATTTCACATAATATTTGACTGTAAGACTCAGAGATAGGAATAAAAAAACATGGTTCATACATCTTCTGCAGAATGAAATTCCCTACCTTTTCCGAACCTAATTTATCACATTCCATACCCATATAATGATTTCTCCAACGACTGTCCATTTCAAATCAAACAAATATTACAGAAAACTGTCAGAATGAAGGAAATTTAAATTTCCCTTTCTCCGAGATCTAACAATACTTACCATTCTATTACTTCTGATAACAAGCTGGCTCTAGGAATTTAGATTTAGTAAGCTTTACCGGCTCCTGGAACCGGGTACCCAGTTCCAAACAAACGGGTACCCGTCTGCCAGTGAGGCTCATATTGTTTGCATAGCTACCAAACAAGAGAATACCTATGGCTTGCCTCCGTGGGGCTGGGAGGCAGGGTCCGTAATAGAATGGTAAGTATTGTTAGATCTCAGAGAAAGGGAAATTGAAATTTCCTTCATTCTCATTCGATCAATACTTACCATTCTATTACTTCTGATAACACCAGATTTAAACAGTAACCTGGTGGGAAGGGGCAAGCCATCAATTGCCTCTTTTGCCCCTGGAGAAAGAGCTTAGGCTTAAACTTGACATACGGAGACCTAAAAGGACCGACAAGTTTAGGGACCGAATCACACTCGCATAACCGCTCCCCCCCCACCTTTTTGTCCTAAGAAAAGGGAGAGAACTCACGAACATGCATCTCGCCTGAAACACGAATATGCTAAGAGGGTTAACTGCTCTTTGCATATAATAGCCTGGGAATGAGCATGAATATATAATATGAATGATCATGATATATAAACATAATACAAAAAACTGTCTAACTTGAATTACCTTATGATTATTGGATTTCAGATGTGGAGCCTTCAGCCAAGCACTTTTTCAACCATCCGTGACAATATTAGCTGTAATCCTCTCGCTAGACCATATCTGTTCCATAACTTTTGCTTTTTCAAGTACCAAAAGGGAGAAGAACAGTGTGGCCGTTTAACTATCATCTCAAAACAGCCAAAGCGAGCGGATTGGCGGAGTCTGACACATCCCGCATATAGTAATCTGTGAAAGAGGACTCACAGTGCCATTGTGCAACAACAATGATGTCCTCTAACGGAACACCATTGTAAAGGGCGGTCGAGGAGGCTATTCCTCTGACATCATGTGCCCTTGCGCATTGCATCTGGTGCCCAGTCGCAATCTCGTGGGTAGTTTTGATGCATTCTACCACCCAGCGAGAGAAAGAATCCATGGATGCGGCGCCATATGGCTTCTCATGGCAGATCCACAGATGTCTATCATTCGACCGTAATGAGTCCATCCGTTTTTTGTACTTAGTCAAAGCACAGACTGGGCACCAGACACTAGCATTACGATCAAACCTAGTTAGTTTCGGTATACTGATCGGTTTGCCGGGATATTTCAAAGATTGATTCTTTGACATAAACTCTGCTCTTGGCAGTAGTCGCAGACCCTCTCCGAAGAAAATAAATCGGCCCCTCTCTGCTGAAAGCGCTTGGATCTCACTGCGCCTTCTCGCTGAGGAAGCTGCCAATAGAAAAACCACCTTTAGAGTCAAATGCTTTAGACTAGCCGAACCCAAGGGTTCAAAAGGGTGCTTAGCCAGTACAATAAGCACTAAAGATAGACCCCAGGCTGGAATGACTACCGGTTGTCTCGGTCAAAGATTGCTCATTCCCTTCACCATCACATTTAAATGGGCCACCTCTGGACTATCTCGGTTGGCTAGACATGGGATAACTGATGCCAAAGCTGACTTGTATCCAGCATTTGTGACAAGAGCTAGTCCTGAAAAGAACAGCTCACAGTGAGTCCGCTATTTGCTGAATAGTGGATTGAAAGGTATCAATACACTTTCCTCCACACCAATTTGTTAACCTTGTGGTTATATGACTTGAAGGTTGAGCTCCTCGCAGCTGCGATGAATTTCGCAGCCTATTGTGAGACAAAGCATCCGCCAGAATGTTCAATCGCCCAGACATCAGACACAACTGCTTACATGTAGGTCTTCGCATCAGAGCAGCGTACAGAATTACCTGCTCCATGGAGACCCGCATGCCCAGCATCTGAAGAAACCGCCTTGCCTGAATGAGGTTTCGCAATCGAAAACTCTTGAGGATAGCTGACAGAGACACCATTCTGGGCTCTGACTCGTACACCCTGCCTTCCTCGAGATCGATTCGCATCCCCAAATGAAATGTTGAGTGGGTGTCAATTCGGATTTCTCCATGTTGACTATCCAGCCTAGATCTGAAAGTATCCACTCCTAACCTGGCTGGTGTGTCCGCCTTGACAAGCCAATCGTCCATGTAAGTGTGAAGCGCCACGTTCTCTCTTCTGAGAAATGCTGTCACCGCAAGGACCACTCTGGTGAAAACCCTCGGAGCTGTCGACAGGCTGAATGGGAGGACTACAAACTCCCATACCCGATTCTGAAACGCGAATCTCAGAAACCTGTGACAACCCCTGTTCATTGGAATGTGGAAATATGCATCTTTCAGATCGATTGACACACCACATTCCTTTCCTCAATACTGCCATTACCGACCTCTGAAACCGAGGCGTATGGATGAACCAATTCAATGGCCTGAGATTGAGTACAGGTCTCCAACCCCCTGTATTCTTGGGGACAAGGAACATGTTTGAATAGAAGCCTGGAGTGTTCTGGTGTGCTGGTTTTATTGCTCCCTTCAGAAGCAAACCTGACACTTCATTTTGAATGGGTGTCCAGACAGGTGCCAAAGACAGATTTTGCGGTGGAAAATCCCACCACTCTGGCATGTACCCCTGGGATATCCATCCCAGGACTAGACTGTCTGACGTCACACCTCGCCAAGCCACGACAAAAACGCATGAGCCTTCCACCCACTATACACTCATTGACGCCTAACGCGGGTGTCTGGCTCGCGATCTGCTCCCTCCCCTCTTGACGAGAGAAAACCATTTTGGTCTTGGCTTGACTGGTCTGACTGGCACCGCTGTTCCTGTCGCACAGGCGCGGTCCAGGCAGATACGAAGGGAGCTTCCATACCCTCAGGTACGATCAGCTCCCTTCTTTCCCCCCTTTGAGACTCTACCATTGCCCTTCCCCTTGCCCTTCCAGCCTCTCGGGCGAACATTGTGGTGGGCAGGAACCTCTACAACCCTCTTCGCCTTCTTAGCAGGAGGCGGCTGCGAAGACCCAGCAATAGCAGAAGAAGCTGGCTTGGCTTTCGCCTTGCTCTTATGCTTTTGCTGTTTCTTGGAAGACGGTTGTACGGTCAGCGGCTTGGCTACAGCCCCTAGTGCGACAGGCGCACGCACTAGTTCTAGCTGTAGATTCACAGCCAACCGATTCTGAGCGATATTCGCCATGTCCTCTAGGATGGCCCACGCTTGGCCACCAAAGATGCTATGGCCATTCAGGGGCGTTCCAAGCAAACGGTCCCTGAAGGCGGTAGCCGGATGCATATGGTCTAGGACCATCTGCCTCCTGGACTTGGTTACTCTCCCTTGCACCCTTGCCAATGCGCCCATTGACGGCAGCAGGCCGTCATTAACACATGATAGTGCCACAGGTGGCACAGGGCAGCCTTCCCTAGCTTCAGCCCACACCGCCTGAAGCAGGTGATAAGAGTGATTGACATCACTCACTGCTGCTCTCACCCCCTCATCGCACAGGGCCAGGACTTCCTCATGGTGTGCCTGGGACCTGTCCACAAGTGCCTGAGCGGGGCCACCCGCTCCAGCACTCTGAACTCCAAGCACCCAGCGGTCATCCTCAGTGACCGCTGGTACCACACCATATCTGTCCCCACAGGGAATCCGGCACCTTGCCCGTACCTCCCTGGAGACCACAGGAAGCTGACTCTTGGTCAAGAGTTGCTTGCTATAAATAGCATCTAACAACTCTTTAAACCGTGGATCCAGTCCAATGGACTGGATCCGAGCCGCAGGCAAGACCCCCATCCTAATCAATGCAACCGATGGACGGGGTGTGTCTTCCTCGGCCATGGCCGAAACCACAGACGGGTCCACCCTGGCTTATAGCCTCGGACCAGTCTGTCTCCGAAGAAGACACTCCCGTGAATACATCACCTGTTGATGTAGTCATGGTTCTACCAGCAGCAGCCTCCCCTCTAGGAGCCACTGCTGGTAAGCTATAAATACCAATACCATACGGTTCCACCGCCACCCCATGGAGTTCGCCCGCAGGGAAAACCGTGCGGACCCGTAGCGGTTATGGAACCGTGGCCATACACGGGTGCCGGTGGCACCCCATGTGTGACCGCCGGACCAGGCGAGATAGGCATGTAGCCAGCCTGGCCAGCAACACCCGTCACCGTGTCGGTTGGTGGCAAACCAACCAGCACGGGACAGGTGCCCGGTACCGGTGTGGCCTCAACCACGAGCGGAGCGACTGATAGATGGAGGGCGGTTCCGTCCAGGACTGAATCGACCTCCATGCTCTCCACCCACGGCATCTCAGGTCGTAACAGTCTCGCCTCCTCGGCCTCCTCATGTTCAGACCCCGAAGTCGTCACCAGATGAGGAGACACTGGAGCCGTCCTGGCAAACGGCTCCCATGCCCGACGGACCAGCCACCGCTACTGGACCACCCGGTGGCCGCAGAGACAGAATCCATCAGGCCGGAGCCCGACGGGACTGCCAGGGAGCCATACGAGATGGCTCCCTTGGTAGCCAGTCCAGAACGCTGTCCAGGGACAGGGTCCGTACCGGACACGGGAAGACTGTCCCACAACTTTCGGGATCAGGGACGAAACCAACATGGGCAGGACGCTATGCAAGAAGCCTTGCATAGCGGGCCCGAACCACACTGGAGGTGCCATCTCCAAAACCTCCGGTTGCGGACATGGAGTGCCACCAGGGGCTGAAACGGACGCTCCATAATTTGACTTCGAGCCGCCTGACCCCGCGTCAAACCCAGCCACACTGAACATATGTTAACAGACATGATCTTTGTAAATGACTTTCACAAATTTGTGGCACTCCGGGCATGATGGTGGGTTAGACTTGGCCTATAGAATAAGCACAAAACTTAAAATAAACAAGCGGAATGAAACAGGACTGGAAGGCAGACAAATAATTTTCAAATATATTGACCATAAATTAATTGTGAACCCTCCAGCACCCCACCCCGCAACATTACAACAAAGATCGCATTTTCTGGCGACAAGAACGATAGCGGACATTAATACACCCATATACTGATCCTAACGGATGTATAGAACGGAACCAGGAACCATATCGCTTAGCATTCACGGTATATTTAATAATAAATTACAAATTATACTCTCAAACGAAGGCCAAAACGATGTGAAAAAAAATTTGATTTTAAGCAAACTGTTGTAAACCAAGGTAAAACCCCCAACAGACCCCCCTTTAGTGAGTTGGTCTGTAGTTTTATTAACCACTATAAAAACATACTTACCGTTCAATCACTACTTGCTAAATCAAATATCTGCATTTAGCTATCCGAATAAAATTTTTATGCTCGCTTACATACTCCCTAATGCCAATACCATCACCATGTAGACCCTCAACCAGGCTTCTGGTAGAGGGACCCCCTGCATTAGCCTTACAATAGACTGGCACCAGTCTGTACACACTCCTTGGTGACACCTGTCACTAAGCACGCTCGTGCATGCGCAGTAGGTCCCAAATGTGAAAATTGATTCACTTTTCTAAATTTAAGTGCCATATATCCAGAATAGATTCTCAAATCAATACCCAGCCGGGTGGCTGAGGCCGGCTCGTGGTGATTGAACGGTAAGTATGTTTTTATAGTGGTTAATAAAACTACAGACCAACCCACTAAAGGGGGGTCTGTTGGGGGTTGTTATTATACCACAAAAACATCCATTACCGTTCAATCACTGCTGGCTAAACCCGTAGATTTGGTCACTGTCCCACTACGAAACTTTGGTGGGAGGAGATTTGAGAATCCATAAGCAAGGATAAAAATCAAACAAAACATAACCAAATGTTAATAACATAACATAATGGTGCATCTTAATCAATCACACAGTGATTATCAAACAAGGATTTCTTTAAACTTCAAGAAATAAATAAAAACCAAAGAACAACTCACACCAACACGCAGATGCACGGTCCTAACGAAAATGGTGGGATGTGCTTGGTAAATGGTCTTCAGCCTTTTTAGTTAAAATCATAAAGTTCCTAAAAAAAGGAAGCCGCTGTGCTCTGGTCTTTTAAATAAAAAGTAGTAAAAGTAGACTCAGATTTCCATCCTGCAACTTGCATAACTTCGTCTACAGAAGATCCAGCAAAAAGGGCAAAAGAGGCAGCCATCCCTCTAATGACATGAGCTTTAATGTGAATGGTCTCACAAATCCATCTGGGAATAGATGCCCTAGAGACTGGACTGGCTAACCCCTCCTCATACGGAACCCAGAAAAGGGACAGATCGGATCTCTAAAAATCAGAACGACGCTTATAAACTTTTGGAGCTCTGACAGGACACCAAAATCTATCAGCCGGAGGAAAGGAGGTTAAAGTTTGTAAAATAATCGGCTTAGCTGGATAACGGATTGATTGAGTCTTTGATAAAAAATCCCTTCAAGGATATAAGACCAGACCGTCCCCAGATTCGATAAACCTATCCTTTTCAGCGGAGAAAACATGGATTTCGGATCGTCTTCTAGCAGAAGCAGATGCAATTAGAAAAAACGGTCTTAAAAGTTAAAAGATTCAAGCTAATCGTAGAGAAGAACCAGAGCCAAGTTTCAGGAAGGCAAAGGTTTAACACCTGGAGGACGAATATTACCTAAACCTCTGATCAAAAGATTAAGAACCATAGTATCTTCAACTTCAGCGTTCAACAAACAAGGAAGAGAAGATGCAAAAGAAAATCTATATCCTCTTACAGTGTTAGCAGACAGATGTAAAGAGTCGAACAGATAAGATAAAGAGTCTAACACCTGGGAAATAGAAACAGAATCAGGCACGAGACCTTGATCTGAACACCATTCTCCAAAAATCTTAAGCCGACCCTTGCAAACTCTTCGAGTCGACTCCCTCCTGGAAGAATCGAAGATTTCCTGAGATCTTGTAGAAACTTTATTCTCAAGGATCGAGCACTCGATATACCCCAAATGCACAGACTTAAGATTCCTGGGTTTGGATGATGGTAAGTACTAGAAGATCGAGAAGGTCTACAAACCAGATCCTTATTGGCCAAAGGGAGCTATTAACAAGATCTCGCAGATCTGGTCCCTGACTTTCTTCAGAACCAAAGGAAATCAGGATTGTGGGAGGGAACGCATAAGCGAAGATTCCTGACCAGGGCTGAGACAGGGCTGTCCACAGCCCACGCCCGAGACAATTGGTCCGCAAGAAAACTCAGACAGCCTGGGACATGAGTGGACACTAGGAAAATTTGATTCATGCGACCCCACATGAGGAGGTTCCACACTTCCAAGTACAGGAGAGACGACTTTGTGGCCCCCTGCCTGTTGATATAAGAGACTACTGTCGAATTGTCCGATCGAATCGAGAACTAGAGACCCTTAACCTGACTGTCCGAAAAGGGAGACATGAAAGATAAAAGCTGGGCAATCAGACATGTCACAAAAAGATTGGATCTAGTGACATCCCAAACAAAACTCGATCCTCCTTCTAAAAATGAAAGAAAACCCCATGGCAATGCCTGAACAAATCGAGATTTAGATGCCTATCAGACAATCCAACCAATGAACAGAAGCCTGGATTTACTTTCCAAAGAAGAGCCTCTTCTTAGACTCCTTGACAAGCATAGAAGACAACCCCTCTAAAGCTAATAGCTTCTGATTAGAAGGAACAGAAGACCATTTGGGAGGAGACTGCAGAGAAGGGTTCTAGATCCAAGAATATCTGGCCCTTTTGATAAGGGCCGCCCTTAAAGATGTGGCAAACTTACTATATGCTAAAGAGGACTGCTCATAGAAAACACATAGATTATATATGCCATGATGCTCCAACCAAAATCCTGGGCTATATCCCTATTGCTTAGCCCTCACTAAAGCGGTAACTCACGATTATTATGGATATTTTAATAATACCGCTTACTCTGAATGGAGAAAAGTCTCATATCAGAATAGCCTAACTTATTAAAATGCTAAAGACTCTGCAAAAATTATAGATAATTTTATTTATAGAGATTTAACCAGATATCGTGGCAAATAAAAAAAATCCATAGTAAGCCTATGGGAGTTCTTAGAGTCAAGCTATAGCCAAATCCTGTACCTGACATCTGCAATAATCCCGACTGGAATTCGAAAACCTCAAATCGTGACAGAATTTAGCAAGATAGAATGAAGACAAGAAATTACGGTTTCCCAAACCACCACCCAAAAAGATGAAGGGAAACTTACTTGTGATGACATCATCACAATTCTATGAATAGAACGCATGGCAAGGTCATGTTAAGAGAACTATGGCAAACATTTGACTATCTAATTTAAAAATCGTATAATAATGGAGCAGATTTAATAAAAAATTGTTATTGAATACATCAACGGTTGCCTAGCCGCTCGGGCTTGACAGATCATCTTGTCAGCTTGTCAAATAATACTTGATCTATGCAAGTATTTCTTACAAATAGTGTTAATGTATGGAATCCTTTACCAACAGAAGCAATTAACACTCCAACATAAAACACATTCAAAAACAACCTAGACTCATTCTTCAAGTCACAGGGTTTTATATATATAGACCTAAGGTCGACTAACTCCCAAGATTGCACTCACTTCTTCTACACCGAGGAAAATCATCAGCCTGAACGTGACACAGGATCCCATAATGATTGCAAAACTGTGTCCCATATTTAAATTAATGACATAGGAAAACAAGCCAGCTTCAAGACTTGGCTTAGGTATACTGATCAATTTGATATCCTAAACCATTCGATATTTATGCCAAGAGGCGGAAAACATAAGATTTTTTATATATTTATTGATTCTTATATTTATAGTCTTAGAATCAGTAATTTCATCTTTGTAATAACAAATGACATTGTGTTAGAAATCCCAATAAAAGGAAAGATTGAACACTGATACTTGATATTAACGGTCTGGATACTGAATTTTGCAGATGACATATTACAACTGTAATATCTCTGGACCTGCCAAATATTTTGAAAACATTTTGACCGAAAATTTTTGGTAGCTGCTTAAATCCAAAGATTCTCGGCCGTTCTTCCACCCCTCCAGTGCAACCCCCACCCCACTCCAACTGGCCCGCCGCCAGCCCCCAGACAACTTCAACGAGCAAAAACCCAAGACCCACCGAACAGTCCGGGAACAATCCGACCGAAAGTTGCCAGTGGCTTCACCGGTATCCAGTCAACTCGGCCCAAATACACCCCGGCCCACCCTCAACTTGGCCTCGTTCCAACTCGGCCCAGGTCAACTTGACCTATGTTTATGCCTATCATGTGCGACTATACCCTTGGGTCGAGCTGACCCTACAGTACCACCCATAGCCACATACGAATGCACATATGCGCACACATGTATATGCCTATAGGTGCACTATTAGGCAGAACTGACACTGCGCATTTAAATGTACATATGAACATAGCTATAGCAATATTATTGGGCTAACCAGCACGCTTAAATAGGATAAAGATTATCGAGTGTAGCAAGCCTACCTAGACTTCTATGGTAGCTACTACACACGCTAATCTGTATACCATGACACACACGGAAATCTCGGTAATATCTTAAGATCGCCATCGTCTTAAAAAGATAATGCTTTTAGGATAAAGATTGTCTATGTCTATGTATAATAGTTGCGCGTTAGTGAAAATAATAGACACTAATATTCCCACTGTCTTTTAATAAAGAGACGTAAACGTCAGTAAATATTATTAGTTACACCAACAGATGACTAATGCTGGTATAATACGACTGGTATAAGAGGGATCTCATATTTTCATATCATCAATTTTTGAAGAAAAGTTCCGAAATCAAGGATATAGAAATATGAGATTCCCAATTATTCCAAGCTTCCAGCCAGGTGAAAAGATTTCATCTTGAGAACGGCTCTCCAAGTGTGATACCAGCGATCAAAAAGAAGAAAGAAGCCAGGTGAATGCATTCCTAGGCCTATTTGACTTTTATTAAATCGGGCCGACATGACTTTTTATCCTAGGCCGAGCTGACTAATTTAAGTAGGCCGGGTTGGCAATTGGGCCGACTCGACTGGAATTCGCTTCACCAACAACCCTCAGCCAAAACGCCCCCAAAAGACCCAGCAAATCTCGAGTCCCCACCCACCGAAAACCACCGTCCGGAGGCCTGCAGCAAACCAGTCAAAATAGAGCAAAAAATTACGCTAGAAAAGGGAAAACAACCAAAATTCTGGAAAAAAATTAATGAAAACAAAGCGAACTCACCGAAACTATGTCAACGCAGAAAAAGAATTCGGCTTATATTCCTTCTTCCTGCCCCCTTATCCGCTTGATTATCTTTTCTAAACGACTATTGTTCTTGTAGACATTAATCTTGTAGTCATACTGATCCCTATGAAACCTTTGCTGAATCTAATTCTTTTCAGCGACTGACAAAATTAGACTACGATTTACGCAAGAATCAGGGTTTTTCCCTCTACAAATTCACTCCCTTTGGTTAAAATAAATATGTCAACCTGCCGACATAAGAGGTAAAAGGAGCGCGAAGAAAGGCTGAATGGCCCGAAGACAACTGGCCATCTAAAGTTGGATTTAAGTAAAAATCGTATCTCGAGATAATGTGTAGAATACAGACTGACTTATCGGCTGATGATATGCGCATATAAAATAATCTGCAACAGAAAAACCCATACGGCAACCAGTCAGAAGTCTTTAATTACGTTGAAAATTGTCACTGATAAACGAATAAATGTCTGAATAGACAACAATTCCAAGAGAGACTACAAGACTGGCAATGACTCGGTATGAATATTTTCAGCCATTAAACATTTCCAATATTAAACAAATACGGAAATAAGACTAAATCTTAGGCAAGAAGATGACTAGAAGATTCTAGGAAAGCGAACATGTAAACCGGACTTGAAGAACAAAACTGGAACCCCAGGAAGTTCTCTATCACCTGAAATCCAAAACAGGAAGACAGACCCGGAAGATAATCCTAGAACACCAGAAAGATCCATGAAAACCGGAAATGACCTTATCACCAGCTGTACGAAATCCGGATGCGGAAAAATAGGAAACGGAAATGTGTAAACCGGAAGTAGACTACCGGAAACTGATCAAGATCCTACAACCCGGATGTACAGAATTACCGGAAGAGGAAGCTGAAAAAAACGGAAACGGATATAGATGAATGATGCAATGCCAGGTCCAACAGACCCAGATAAGCATTCTTCCTACCGGAAGTAGCAACACTACTACCGGAAGAGGAAGCTGAAAAACTGGAAACGGAAATAGATGAATGATGCAATGCCAGGTCCAACAGACCCAGATAAGCATTCTTCCTACCGGAAGTAGCAACACTACTACCGGAAGAGGAAGCTGAAAAACTGGAAACGGAAATACATGAATGATGCAATGCCAGGTCCAACAGACCCAGATAAGCATTCTTCCTACCGGAAGTAGCAACACTACTACCGGAAGAGGAAGCTGAAAAACTGGAAATGGAAATAGATGAATGACGCAATGCTAGGTCCAACAGACCCAGATAAGCATTCTTCCTACCGGAAGTAGCAACACTACTACCGGAAGAGGAAGCTGAAAAACCGGAAACGGAAATAGATGAATGATGCAATGCCAGGGCCAACAGACCCGGATATGCATTCTTCCTACCGGAAACAGCAACACTATTGCCGGAAACGGAAAAACCGGAAGTGGAAGGAAAAGCCAGAAAATTATGAGACACCGGATGTTCAGCCAAGCCAGACAATCACAGTGCTCATATCCGGATTCCCGGTAAAACCAGAAGACAAACCGGAATGCAAACCCGCTTGCCTGGACAAGCCATGAGCAGAGACGGGAGCAGAGGAGATGGAAGATCTCTTTTCTGGCAATAAGAATCACGGGAAATATGAACTTATGCATGAGATGAAGGATCGGAAGCTTCCGCCACCGATGCCATCGCATGAGGGTTATGCAGACCCTCAAGACTTATATGGTCTTTTGTCTGGCTCCTACCTGAGGATGAATAACCAGACTTATTCTTTGAATCACCAGACTTTTACTTCAGAGATTTCATCTCTTGTCTGGAAGTGCGTGAAATCTGACTGAAGACTGGAATCACAGTGATTCCTGAATAAAATGTTTGAAAGCACTATAAAGGATCTACGTAATAAGAGTGGTACTTGGCTATTTTATAACATGGTAATTTGATGGTATATAATAGACATGGTTTCTCAAACCTCGAAAACGGGAGTACTGACACGAAAACTGGTAACTCAAAACTAGAGTTACAAAAACCCTCTAAAACACCATGACATGAAAGTTAAACATAAGATAGGCAAGATAGATTTCATGGTAGGCATGTTTTCTTGAGTCAGAGAATTAAATGTAGCTAAACCTTTCAGTGCAAAGCTATAAACTTTTATCCATATGATAGCAGGCGAACTGATCTGCTAGCAGAATATTTGAAAAGTGAATCAGTTTTCACATTTGGGACCTACTGCGCATGCGCGAGCGTGCTTAGTGACAGGCGTCACCAAGGAGTGTGTACAGACTGGTGCCAGTCTATTGTAAGGCTAATGCAGGGGGTCCCTCTACCAGAAGCCTGGTTGAGGGTCTATATGATGGTATTGGCATTAGGGAGTATGTAAGCGAGCATAAAAATTTTATTCTGATAGCTAAATGCAGATATTTGATTTAGCAAGTAGTGATTGAACGGTAATGGATGTTTTTGTGGTGTAATAACAACCGCAGAACACACATCTTAAATCAGGAATTTTGAAACCACCGATCAATGCAAACAAATCATGATTACCACGCAAAACGTGACATAATTCCAGTTTTTCTCGTACAAAAAGTATGCACCACCCAGAACAAGATGCGCAAATAAATGAAACGTTTTCTTCAACATAAAAATCCGAGAAACAACAAGGGAGTGACGTCACCCGCTCGGATAATACGGAGAATGACGTCAGCCGATTTTTCGTGTTAGAAACACCGTACAGTCAACACCTCTTTTCATATTACTGCTGATCGCCGTTGGGATTAAGGAAGGCGACCAATCTGGCATATTTCATTGTTAACACACGTCCCAGATTCGGGGTCAGAAGTTGGAACATGCGACAAAGGCGAAATTTCAAAGACCTAAGTCGCTATACAATAGAAATAGAATAACATGAAATAATACAACCTGGGTTTCAATGGCTCCTTCCATGTTTATCCAATAATCCTTGAAGCGAAACAGCTAACACAAGCACAGAAGACTTTAATTAATTCTAAGAAATGCCAAATGCAAAAGCATGTATTGCTCTTGTTGCTATGCAAACAAGAATGAGCCTCACTGGCAGACGAGTACCCGTTTGTTGGGAACCAGGTCCCAGGTTTCAGGAGCCGGTAAAGCTTACTAAATCTAGATTCCTAGAGCGAGCTAGCTTCCTAGCTTGTTATCAGAAGTAATAGAATGGGAAGTATTGATTGAAGGAGAATTAGTAATCATTATTTTGAATATTATCTACAAGGTTCATACAACTGGAGAATAAAATTACATACATTTTTCAGACCTATTTTATCAAGTTCGCAATGAACTCCCATTTCAAAACTGCCAAATTTTGCCTAAAACTGTTCGAATTTGTTCTAGTCAACAGCGTCAATATTTCTAATAGTATCTTTATTATTTAGCAAATACGAATCACATCTGATATTACAATGTTTCACACTTTTTCCAAACCATTAGCAGGAAATTTAAGATTTTCCATACATTTCAAGGCCTGGAAAGAGGCATGACAGGTTTCTTATAATTCCATATTTTTCAATCCAGACTTTGTCCTGAAATAAGAATTTGTCTAACTAGCACATGTATCTAACCAAATTCAAAACATTTAGGGTGATTGTATGAAAAATACCCATAGACTAGCACAATTTAGAAATTATTGAAATTAATGTATTCACTGCTTGTAAATTGTGTTACATTGCAATTAGAAAATATTTTAGTATTCTCTTACGTAGGAAGGTATAATTTGGTTATTTAATTTTAAATGATATACGGTAACAAGACAAATAATCTGACTCAGGCTGGGGAAAACTAACAGTTAAATTTACACACCCACCCGAGCCAAATGTATGTGTCCTCTTCACGTCTTGCACTCTGCAACCATATCAGTAACTCATAGGTTTGCACAGCTATTCGATTAATCGTCATTATTCTTTAAAATATGTCTGTGGACAATTACAAAATTAAATAATCGAAGTCAAATTTTTCAATCTCCAAGATTGTTGTTTTTCAAAATGCAAAGTAACGTACATCCATCGTCTATTAGTGACCTAGGATTCTATTAGGACATGGTGTTAAATTTCCAAACAAGCATCTCTGATAAAGGGGGTGGCCTTATTTTACGGTAGGTATATTTAAAAAAAAGTTGAAATCAATTTGTCTAAAATGTTTGAAACTGATAGACATTAGCACGAAAATTGACCAATTTCCTGGAACGACTTATTGCCGCCTTACGACTATGTTTAATATACATCTCAAAGACATCATCGCGGGAGTGAAATTATTAAATGGGGCAGCCTAAATATATTGTGCATCCTTTAATAAAGGCCATTTTTCTAACCAAAATTAATCCGGAACTCGGATATTACTATATATTATCATTGCGTGATATAATCTAAAAATAGAGGCGTGGCTTCTTCGAGAATACACCACTAATGTAATGACCGGCCATCCTATTACGTCATCACGACGACTAGAATGTTACGCAGACTCCACTTCAGAGACCAGCCAGATCAGGACCCAGTCTACCTCCGTAGCAAACTGTAAAAGCAACACTGTGGATCGTGTAGATTTTGGTATCATCTTAACCTCTGTATCACTATCTTGATATAGACATTAAAATCAACTCGTTCCATCCAGTGGTTCGTACGATATCAGCATCTATGCAAAGTCAGCAAATTCTTGACCTCATTTTGAGCGCGATAGATTTGAATTTTACGACGAATTCAGAGGGACTATTTGTCATACAGACTACTATGGGCTTTATATCATCTCAGTTTACGTGAAAGAATATAGTCTGGTATGAAGAGAGTACCATTCGTGTCGTTTTACGTTTCAATTCTCTCTATCAGCATATTCTGGTGAAAATCCCTATGCCAATGGCTACTCAATACATACAAGATACTTTTCTGGATCTCGTATCGAAGGAAACCTGGCGAGATATGAATATGTGTGATGGTAACTGAGTATCGTACTTTAAATTTGATCGTGGTAAAATGGGTTATGATGTAATCTACCTTCCATCTCAAACCCGTGTTAGCGCATGAGATCTCGCGAGAACATGTCATTCGCCGCCAATCGCAAAAGAAGTCATTTTGTTGCCAATATAAGAAGCGATCTCCCACATTTTACTTCTTGGGCGTTCAAGCAAATTTTCTCGCACGTTTGATTCCACTTTGGATCATTTTATGTTTGTCGCTTACATTGGGCCAAGCTTGCCAGATTGTAGCGCCATTGTGTTCAGAATTAGTACTCTAATTGTTTGCAATAGCATTTCTGTACACCTATTACTATCTGGCAATTAGACTGGAGGTGGTTTTAGTGGTCAGCGATACCAATTTTCGTTCTCTTAGCGCTATGTTACCAATTCTCAATCGAAGTAAAGTTTGCAGGATTTGTAAAAATATTATTGATACTAGTGGTTGAACTAGTCGAAATATTTTGGGTGACATAGTTATTTATTGAATAAAACTTTATTGAACAAGTTCCCTCACCCTAACGCAGAATGACATGTACGATATAATCGAAAATCGCAATTATTTTTTCAAAATGATCGCGAGATTTAGTGAAACTCAACATACACACGTCCACAAGCATACTTGTTTGAGAAATGCTAAATGTGAATAGTTAGTCTTTGATAATTCTCTGAAAGGGTGGGTGGGGTGGGGTGTGGGGGGTGCGACTTCTATTAGGTACACATTTGGAATTCACAGTAAAGACATCACTAAAAATCTTGAAGTCTTCACAGCTGCATTGATCATTACAACTACAAAAATTGTGAATGCAGTTTCACAACTCTCCACGATATGGCCCACACAAGAAAAATGTAGTTTTACAACTCTCCGCGATATGACCCGCACATGAAAAATTTTGTCTTTCATATACATCTGGACAATCGCACAAGAAAATTTTGACAAATTTTAGCATTTCAAGGGAGATAACTCTAGCGAATATGGGCAGATTTTGCTGAAACGAAATCATGACATTTTGTCCATCCCTAACACATCTGCTGGGAAAAAATTGCGAGTATAGGACAGGTTCAAAACTCTTAGAGATATGGCATGGACAAAAAGATTTTGATGAATTTGAGCTTTTCAAGGGAGATAACTCTGGCAATTATGGGCAGATTTTGCCAAAACGAAATCATGACACTTTGTCTATCGCTAACACATCTGCTGGGAAAAGAATTGTGAGTGTAGGTTCAAAACTCTTCGAGATCTAGCCCTGACAAGAAATCAGATGGACGGACGGCAAGACGCACGATCGGATGGCGAGCGTCATCACATAATACGACCCCACTTTGCACGGGCGCATAAAAACCGAATAATCGTGTAAACCTAGTAACTCATATACAAAATTTGCTTTAACCCTCCTATCAGCCAAAAATTCCTTTTGCAGTGGTCTTGAGAAATGTCCATTTGCAGACCAAGAGGATTATTTTTGAAAATTTACCACTGGAATGACTGGCTTAATAACTGAGCTGTCATTACAGTGGTAAATTTCCAAAAACAGTCTTCTCTTGGTCTGCAAATGGATATTTTATAAGAGAAAATCAAAATTGTCTTGAACAAATTTTAGTGTTAAAGGGATAAGTAAGTTCAATGCTTAATTGCATTAGATCGATTTCTTGACCATTTGACAGGGATGTGCATGGCACTTTTGAAATTTTGTTATGACACCCAGTGGTGGGGCTCAGGGGGTGGGGACTGTGGGTCCAAATTTTGAAGCTTGTAGCTTGTAAACTACAGTACAACAAATTATTTTGTTCTTGAGTCAATCTGAGGGCAGTGGCCAAGGGTCAAATGGGCAAATTGGGCATCAGCGTGGTGATGTGCGGTGGCATGCCATCGACTGCACATTCTAGTTATTATTATTATCAACATTACCATCAGTATTATCATGATCATCACTATACTAGAATGCGCAGTCGATGGCATGCCATCGCAAATCCTCACCCATTCACCACTTTGAGCTTTACCCTCACTTTGACCCAAAACACAATAAATTCCTTGAAATGTAGTTTCAATGGGTAATGCGTTTCAAAATGAAATGCAATGATCCCTATTTGAAGTTTCAAGTTTCTATCCGAGATGGTGTGCGCGTAGTTCCACTACAATTGGCTGATGCCCAATTTGCCCACTAGAGCCCTGGACACTGCCCTCAGATTGACTCAAGAACAAAATAATTTGTTGTACTGTAGTCTAAGTATAACTACGAGCTTCAAAATGTTATGTGACATGACCACATTTGATCAAATTTATGTTTTGCCCACCATTTCCCCATCCCTGCCCCTGGTGGTGATATCAAAATTCCAATGTTTCATGTACATCCTTGCCCATAGGTGTAATTATCCCCAAAGTTTAAATTTTTATCTGAAATAGTGTGCGAAGAGTTGCGTTACAATGGATTGGTGCCCAATTTTGACCTTTTGACCCCGCCCCTACACTCAGTTTGACCCAAGATCAAAATAATTCCTTGTACTGTAGTCTACTACTCATGGGCTTAAGAATAATATGTGACATGACCACCTATGGATAAATTTAATTTATGACCCACGGTCCCCAGCCCTTGAGTCCCACCCCTGGGGGGGTTATAACAAAATTTCAAAAATGTCATGCACATCCCTGGCCATATCTGTAATCATACCCAAAGTTTCAAGTTTCTATCTGAAATGGTCTAGGAGTTGCATTACAATCAGGGTTCATAAACCTTGAGCAGAATAAATTTCCATACTTTTTCCATACTAAATTTTATAATTTCCATACCCATTGTGTAACAATAGAAAATTTTTTAAGGCAACCGTACAAAACGCAGTTTCTGCCTGAGATGGCGACAACTTCCCGTCAAATTAATTTCAAAATATTCAATAGTTTTATACCGTGTCCCACTTTAAGAAAATTTTAATTAACCCTTTCAGTGATTAATTCCCACATTTTAAGGCAACAACCGTACAAAACTTAAATACTTTGAAATTAATTTGACTGGAAGCAGTTGCTGCCTCTGACAGCAATGGCTTTCAGCAAAAATTGTTTTCAAAATATTCAACACATATCTTGTCTTGTATCTTGTCAAATCCAAAAAATGTTTTAAATTAAATATTATTATTCAATGTTTACAAATTTGTAAAAACAATGGCTTCTTGCAATTGACAAGTTCAAACACGTGTGTTCCCGGTATGGTTACCATTAACAGCGCAGTTTAGCATACACCGGGAATCAATCTGATGTTGCCGACCATAAACTCTAGCGCAATAACAGTGAGATTTTGTGAGACTGGCGAGAATTCGTGTTTGATAACGTTTTACAAGCCAAAGTGTGTTCCTGGTATGGTTAAATGTGCAGTTTAGCAGCTTAGTAGTAGTGTCGGGGTCAAAATGATACCACCTCCCTCAACTGGATTTCCATTTAGACAAATGAGCCCCCCACCTCCTTCAACTGGATTTCCATTTAGACAAATGAGCCCCACCACCCTCTCAATCCCTAGGGCATAAGTTGCGGGGGCCACTACGGATCGCCGAACAGCTGCGAGGGACGTAGAATCATCCTGACCCTACTATTACCAGGGGCTGAACGCCCATTCAGAGACAAGCCTCCACAGTGATATACACCACTAATCGCCATCACCCACAGGGCCGGCCTCTCTATTCTGTGTAGGCTCAGACAAACACGTAGTCTCTGCCAGAGTCGCATCGGCATGATGGGACCACCCATAGGGGCTTCCATCTACCTTGACAACGCTCACCTGGGAGGACGCTAAAGTGATTAGCATGTGACCCACGGCAGACTCTGGCATGTTCACATGTTACGCAGAGAATCTGGTGCTGAGCAGGGGTCTCCAGCAGACAACCATGGCCTACCCTCTCCACCCCATAGAAGTGGCAGACAGAATCGATCTCTTTACGTGGGTAAAAGCGGTTGTAAATGTTTCTCCGCAAGGGGTCGACCCAAGGATTGTACTGGGGGTCATCCCGGAAGTGAGCCCACTTGGCATCCAATATCATGGCAGTCTCAGCGCCCTGTGCCACTGCTGTAGACGCCAGCACGAGCAGTATGATGAGAATCATGGCTATATATGAAGAGTTAAACTGAACAGAGTGAACCCCTTGAGAAATATCTGTGCCAGATCGAGCCCCGTTCCATCCGGATCGATAGTGATCTTCATCCCCTCAGGGGCAGGGGCTAGCTGCTTCACTCTGCCGCCGGCTAAGAAACATATCTCTAGGACTATATGAGTCATTTGCGGGCTAGTGAGTCTGACTCGCTTAAGCAGTTTAACAGCACCGTTGACTTTGGAGACATGTGACACCCCATCTACCCATAGGGTGCCCTCCTGGAAGTTAACAGCTTCCTCTGGTCCATCGAATGGACGACGCAGCAGGAGCTTTCCACCTGTAACCCCGATCCGGTGACCAACCCTCACCTGGGAGACACCTTCACCTATGTAGGTGAGGAAGGATGATCCCCGATTGTAGAGCTTTTGAACTGTCCCATCCTTTTTCACAACAGTGGAGAGGGGAGTAACCTCTATGTCAATGACTGCGGGAGGCCTATATAGGGGCAACCATGTTTGCCAGTCACCCCCAGGTCCAGCGCGGTACCGCACTTCATTCTTCTCAAATATGAACTGCAGGTTTTTTGCCAGGGTCAATAGCAGGCCATCATGGGCCATCGGCGGGGCACCGCTCAAATAGGGTTTGACCAGATGAAAGCTGAGGTCGTTATTTAGGGTGTTGATGTCTGCCACCTCTGTATCCGAGAGCTCAATCAACGGCTCGAGGATGTACTTCCTCTTCGGGAAATCGTACCGAAACACGATCTTGTGGCCATCTATGTTGCGACCCAGGCGCTCCTTCGTCACATCCTTAAGGTCTGTGAGCAGCTCCACCCCATCACCACCAATGGGGTGGAGGGAGAATGCCTTTGAGCTTGCTTCGTACTGTAGGGCGAATGACTTGCCATCGCTCTCTTCTACCATGGCAGCATCAACTGCGTACACATCCACCAGGTCCGCAAGACCAGTCCAGTGAGCAAATATGGGTTCCATAGCACGCTATAGGAGGGGTTTAAACAAGACATATAACCATGCCGATTGTCCGCCTGCTGCTCTCCAGTGGTGAGAACGTAATCTCACCATATCTAGAGGGGAGACGGGTGGTACAGTACCGTGTAGAATGGGTCCTCTTCGAGGTGCCCCAGCGAGGCACAACATACATACACGCCGATGTGCTATATCAACCTCCGGGCAGTGCACACAGCAGCTCACTAGTAGAAGTCGGCCGGGACATGATAGAGTATCTCCCAGGTGCCAACAGCAACCTATGGAAAGCTATCAGTCCTAGCCTGTTCACACCTGTAAATCAGCTGTTTGACAGCCCCTCCATTAACATATATGCCAGCACAGATGGGATATCGGATGCCCATTTAGAGTTTACACTCTTATTACTCATTGACCTGACATGATATCATACCAGCATTATCTGACCTTGGCCGAGATGATGAAGAAAGAGGTTCGCCCCTTCATGATCCCTGCACAGATAAAGGCCTTAAACGAACAGAGGCTCGCAATGCAACAAGAAGGAGCGCGACTACAGAGGGAGACCTGGTATCAACAGAACGCAAGCCTTGTAAAGAGGCGAAGGAACAGTGAAAATTTCTGATACTGGCAGGCCCTCCTGGAGAGTAAGCGGGATGCAGGAGTCTTGAGGATGAGCAAGATGTCTTCACAGATGAGGATGAGCCAGGTGGCTTCTCAGACGAGGATGAGCCAGATGTCATACAGTGGAAAGAGATGGCGCAGAAGTGTAAGACCAAGAAAAACCATCCAGCGGCGGACCTACTATCTTGGTGATAAGGTGAAGTTCCAGATGTCACGTCTCAGAAAGCTACTGGCACCCGACATAGTGCTGGATGACCTCTGTCTAAGAGATGTCTGTCCCGAAACCAGCAAGCTGGCACGGTTCGCCAGGCTCCCCAAAATGAACCCTTCTATGACTCATGAGCAGATTCTGCAGGTGATGCAGGTTTAATCTCCAGGTATACTATGGCAAAATCAGTGGCGGAAGCAACCAGAAATATACGCCTCCCTGAATGCTGATGAGGGAGGTACAGTACACGGCTGACGACTCCAGCAGATAGATACCATCAGACAGAATCTCGTCCATGAGGCAGAAAAGTACAGCAGAACGCGCAGGCGATATAAGACAGCCAACAACGTCCTCGCGCGTACAACCACTGCTGCGGGTGTGATTGGAGCCAGTACTGGGGTGGCAGCTGTGGCGACTCTTGCTACAGGGGTGGGGGGCATCGTCGCCATCCCGCTGGGTGGCGTGGCACTAGCCGCCACTGTCTTGGCCATGGGCTTGGGGTGGGGCAGCGGCAGATCACAAGGAGGATGGAGAAGCATGCTAAGTACGTGGCACTGGCACAGAGTATGTTACAGACTATCGACGAGTCTGTCAGCAAAGCTCTCCAGGATGGCCAGGTTACCGATGAAGAGTACCTCCATATATTGAAGGTCCAAGCCCTGTACCACACGGAGAAACCTAAAGTGCGACAGCAATACCTCAAAGGCTCCAGCAGGCGGGTTGATATGGAGGAGTTAAAAAACGAGATGTGAGGTCGCCTCGCTGGTCTCTGGAGTCGAGACGAATATAAATAGTGTGCTGCAGTAGCTTTAAGAACACCAGTATAGATGGCCTTCCCACTGAACCTCACGACAGTCATCCAGAGCCAACCGCCCCTCCTGGGTACACCCTTGACTGGCTTGAGAGGCCTACTGGATGATATACCAGAGCTAACAACGTTCTCCATCACAGTGGAAGGACGGTCCCGAACCAGCTTCTCCGTCAACCCACGACCGCTGACCAACCGCCCTATCACCATCAAGGATGCGAAGCAAGCTCATACTTGGATGGCTGCTCCAAGCCTCTCATACTGGAATCAGCAGCTGAACTTTGCCGTGTGGTGTGCCACGGCAGGATGCGGAGTAAGTTCCACCCTGCTTCACTCCTATTCTGGTACTCCTGAAGCTCTGCTCATTGCCAGCTGTCTCAGATTCCATGTGTACTTCACAGTGCAACAAATCCTCCATGAGCTGGGTGCAAGCCTCCCTGATACAAACGACTTCGACCCACAGCTCAACAGTCATAGCGTCTCAGCGGCCAGCAGACTACAGAGAGTTCAGTGCTCACCCAGACTATCTGTGGCATGGTGGTGACAACAGTGGTCTAGGGGTTATGTACGGTGCCCTGAGACGTGACTATTCAGGATTCCCCTATCGAACACCCCGATGAGTAGGCCGTCGGAAGACAGCGACATTCTCGTTCGATCCAGACACCGACCCTTGAGCGCTGGTGCAAAATATGCACTTCACTGGCTTGCGGCAGGACTATCCAGATGTGTGGAAGTACTTTGTCCCACACACCACCTCAGGCCTCACACCAGCAGTTATCGTTCGGATCAACCAGTCCCTGGAAGCACTGTGCTACTGCCTCCTTACAGCACAGACCAAGCTGCGTGATTCCATAGATGGTGTCAGTGGCGCAGAGGTCCAGGCCATGTTCATGAGTCTCGTTGAGGATATGATCATCGTGGCAGACCCCACTAGTCTTATTGCTAAGTTCCAGGAGGGGTTGCAGAAGGCCCGTCGCAAACTTGACTTTGCTATTTCGCCACACCTACGGTTGATTCCGAGCAACATGATCGTGAACATCGAGGACCTCCAAGTCAGGGGCTATAACAACATGATAGTCGAGGGGAGTTCCCCCAGTGTCCACCTCGGCTTCAACACTGCCATCAACGCACCTACGCGTAGTACGAGCCATACAGGCGTTCCGACCCTGACACTGCAGCCAGTCGACATGGCAGCTCCAGGCGCCCCGACACTGCACCAAGTCGCCCCGACACCGCTTCCTGTGGTAGCTCTACGTGTGGTGTCAGGCCAAGCTATCGTGGCGCTCGGGATCAGCCTACTCCGCCGCTAGCAAATCAGCTATAAGACTATCCTGACTCTCTACAGTAGCAGTGGGGACCACAGTGAGACACTGAACCATCTTGGCATGCCCTACAGCCCATATATCCGCTGCCAACATGCACATCCAAGGGCTGGAGGGTTCGGCAGCGCATCCTTTTTCCAGCTTGTAGTATCGCAGAGCCTTGTTCAGCTCTGAGTCCGGTGAGGCTATGGCAGTCTGCAACTGCTGGAACAAATCTGACAGATACTCCCGATCCTTGTAGAAACCTTTAGCTCGCAGGAGCTGCTCGACGATACTCTCACCCATGATAAGGTATTCGAGGAAGCAGATCTGTCCCTTGCCAAATCCTAGATAGAGCTTCACAGATGTCAGCTCAGCACCGGAGAGCTGAGCGAGCTCATCTGGTGTCTTCTTCTTGTAGTCCTTCAACTCCATCCGGAAGACATCATAGTACTTCTCGCATATCATGAGACCGGACATGTTTAAGATGTCTCAATAGAGAGATGAATATTCCTGAGTACCAACCCGGCCACCTGGCAGACGCAGACTGGGTAGATCTTATTAGCTCTCTCGACAGGGGACGCAGACGTTTAACTGCGTTGTATACTCAGTACTTAAACAATGACGTCAACGGTACAGATCGTGAAGCAACTGCCCGAGAGCCAGGCGAGTCTTCAGAAGGTGGAGAACCTGCTGCGAACCAAGACACAGAAGTTACTGACCAAAGCAAAAAACCTCTGGCAGTCCATGTTGCCAGTAACGTGGCAGCGAATGTGGCCGTGGTGAAGATGACAGGGGGAAATTAGGTTCTTCCTGCTGCCACTGCGGCTGTCCTCACTACAGTTGTGAGTGGGGTGGCCGGGCACTGTCTCGGAATAACTCACCCCATCCCAAAGATCGCCCTCAGTGGTGCCTACTACACTGTTGCTGCCAAGATCATGGGTGAACGTGTTACACAAATGGAGGCCACGGTTCTAGGGCTAGGAATGAGTGCAATGGCTGAGATCATCGTCGTCTACGTTTAAAACCTCTGAATAGTGAGAGATGGATCACAAGACCCCTGCACCATATGAGGCATGGCGTGCCGGAGGGTGGTGTGTAGCCCATAGTCGAGCACACGGACTGAGGATTGCCAATGCCCGGGAATGGTGGACCGCCCACAAGGCGTGCTCCTGCAGAGCTCGGGCCAGTACCCTGAGCACTGCCACCTATTCCCTTGGCCGACTGTGTGGTCCTCCTATGCCCAACTATTTCACTGGGGGTATGACTAATAGGTTTAAGCCGTCTGTATATAGCACTATGACTCTGTCACTCACAGACCTAGAAAGCAGAGCTAGGCGATCTTGCTCACTTGGGCGAGGCACGCCTCGGGTCAGAGGACACTGTTGCCCCTATCTCCTTCCTAGACTTCGATGAGAAGGGAGACCCGCAGGAGATCTGAGGTACCATCCCAGCCTGAGATCTCATCGGGAACACTGATACGGTAGGACAATCGGCCATTAACAAGGCCAAGACTGCATACAAGGGGATGGGCATCAAGGAGAGGGCGACGATGCTCGGTATGCTCGGAGTCGATGAGGCTGGAGCCATCAAGGTTATAGCTGAGTCATTTGCACAGGACCTGGTTACGGATCTCCTGAAACCACGGAGCTCATTCCGACAGGATGGAAAGAATCTCAAGATAGGCACCCTCGGCCTGAGCCATATCACTGTTGACGGCCAAACAGGTGCAGGTGCTACCGCCAGCCCCCGGCTACCAGAGGCGAAGAAGTCAGGGTTCTTTGGTTTGCCATTTAAGACCACAGGACAGTCATGGCATCCCGTGCATGTATCATACAGACACTGGATATACTAGACACTGTGGGTGCTAACACAGGCCCTCTATGTTATCTTCTCAGCTGCTGCTGGGATTTCATGCTTGACACCTCCATCGCATCCTTCGTATCCGCCAGAGGTGCAGGATTCCCCGCTCTGCAGGCGAAAGAGCTGGTGCAGGAAGTACTGCCGTTTAGTCTCCCAGATATAGACGAGGCTACCACCGACCAAGTGCTAACCATCCTCCGCATGCATGTCTGTACCAGGTGGTGCTGATCATTGCCCCGTCAGGACATGGGAAAAACATCTTGCTGCAGGCTCTTCTGGCCGAACATCTACACTCTCAATACATCCTTCTGGTGTCTGACTCCGCCGCTGAGGCGGTTGACAGTAATGATCAATGGTACAATGGCCCAATCACCAAGACGCAGAACCTGCAAGCACTGATGGAGAAGTTGCTGGCAGCCCGACTGACAGAACCACTTGTTCTAGTTATCGATGACCCTGCAATGGACCAGAAGACAGTCACCTACCTCAGCAATATCACCAGGCACATCCGGCACACAAAGATAACTGTCTTCATCCTCTTTCAGAAGTACACCCGCGAGATCTCACCGGACATCCGCCACAATGCCCGGTTGCTATACTTCAGCTCCAAGTGTGGACGTGCCCTGCTCGAGACCATATACGACAGCGTAACCCTCAAGGAGACCAAAGGGGACTTTATCGCAGGTGTACAGAGGGCAGCTGAGCTGTACCGCTTCATCTTCAGCAACAAGAAGACAGGTGAGCCGTCACACTTCAAGCCATCTCTGGAAAAGGCGCTACTTCGGCCGCGGTCTCCGCTGCTATTTCGGCCGCGGTCTCCGCTGCTACTTCGGCCGCGGTCTCCGCTGCTACTTCATCCGCAGTCTTCGCTGCAACTTCGGCACTTTTGGCCGCAGTCTCCGCTGCTACTTCGTCCGTGGTCTCCGCTGCTACGTCGTCAGTTTTGGCAGAAGCCTGTGGCTTCTTCTGACGAATTAGCTTCTGACGTAGCTTCTCCTGCCTCTCCAGAAGCTTCTCCTGCATCTCCAGAAGCTTCTCCTTAAGACAATACTCTCACTGAAACTCTTCCCACTGATGGTCCTTCTCTGGGATTTTGTTCATCTGGTGAATCTCACGGAAAACCCACTTTTCCCATGTAAGCCCGCGACTAGCAGCTTACTTGCTAGCTGCGTACGTGCCAGCAGGGGGTTTATGGTAGTCCAGGACGCCCGAGTCGTTTTCTGGGGCTTCCAGAAAGGCTTCCAGATCACTGTACAATTTCACACGCCCTTTTTCTTTGAAGATGTGCTCAACCGCCTCCTTGCGGCCAACAGTGACCCACTCCTGAGTACCTTCTGCATGATCGGTGGTGTGGCTCTCCGCTACAGCGGCACTGAACTCCTTCCTGAGGGCGTTATTTGCTCCAGACTGGATTCTATCCAGCATCTCTCGCTCTTCCTGGCTATGGAGGCTAAATACGGCAGCCCACTTCACGACCGTTAGTAGATCTTTGGGTTCGACCCTCGACCTTTGGAGAGCTAGAATAACAGGGCTGTTGGTTGGGGCCACAGGTAGGTTGGGTAGTACCTTGCCCTGGGTGCTGTCAAACTTCCGGTAGAGTATCCGAGTCAGGAGTTCTTTTGTACTACGAGCTCGCGCTTCTTCCTCTATGACGACCAGTATCTCCGCATCAGACGGAGGTGTGACCTTGGCTCGCTCGTGGATAATGTTGATGTCACGAAGCAGTCCTCGGACCCTGTCACAGTGGGACAGTGCACGCCATGGCTGTGACTGTCGTGCCGACTTGTCCTGCTGCCTATAGACAATCTGCTGGAAAACTTTACCAAACATGGCAGCCGTTTAAAACCTCTATATACCCAGACCTTAAAGATGCTGCAGTATGTGCAACATCCAGATGGGGCCATTGAACCCGCGACATCGCACCGCAATGATCCTCGGAAGGACTGCCTGACGGTCATTCGACCCAGTATACACGATGAGAACCCGTTGTTCGCTGCTGGGAAGTACATTGACTTTGCAATCTCGGCACAGATCCACGAGATCAAGATCATGACACTTGAGTTCAAGCTTCAGAGCACAATAGAATAGATGCTAGAGCTCCCGCAGGTTCTGAACAGGTGGGAGATCGTGCAGAGCAACAGCACTGTGGACACCACCTATGTGAACGATGAGTACCGAATCCTAGATCCGCTGGCTCGTGGACCAACCTTCTATGCGAAGGGAAAGGGGTACTACGCTGTGGGGTGCAATGAGGGGTTCACGGAATTCGAACTACGGGCAGGTGTCGAGAAGTCTGTGGCAGTTCCACTCTTAACCCTCCTTGAGAACACACACGTGAATCCGGCTGCCATGCAGGATAGGCTGTTCCTCCAGGTGTACACTGAGCAGCTCGCAGATGCGACGATAAATGCTCCAAGACTTCATGTCTGGCATGCCTAGAATGACCAGGAGCTGAAGCAAACAGGTTCCAAACAGCGGATCGTGCATGTGGAGCGAGAACCCCAGCAGGTCCAAGCCACAGCTAACCAACGGGTAGAGCTGACATTGCATCGTGGTGCATCGGACTGTGTCGCTGTTGCGGTCCTGGTTCAGAAGGGAGGAGCCATCCAACAGGTGGATAAGCTAGACGACTTTAAGCTTGTGGTCGCTGGGACCAATGTTCTTGGTGAGGTACGTGAGCTGACTGATTGCCAACTTTACAGACAGAAAACTAAGTCATATGCACTTCTGCGCCTAACCAGTGGAAGCGAGGAAGCGACGACCTCGAGTCGGCACTCGAGGGCCGTCACCACCTTGGGGCAGGGACATCCCACTTAATCAGGGCAACCGGCTCAGCTTCAACATCGGAAACCTCATAGCTGGGACTCGCTCATTAGGTGTGACGGTACTTTACTTTGGCTATGCTAAGGTATGCGTGTCCAACACATCAGGTATTCAGCTTGAGTGTGCGTAGAGCATGACTCCTGTCGTCACCGTGGCCTCCACTGCAGCTGCCACCACTACTATAAGCTCTGCTGTCTTCTGACCTGTCGATGCTTCATAGTCGAGCGTTGGCTCAGATATTTTTACAGCCTCGTAGTACTCATCGAGACTCTCATCTGCCTCTTTGAGGCTCTGGTTGGCCTGAGCTCGGAGTTGTCGTTGACCTGCCTCCCTCTGGCGCATATGCTCGAGGGCTTTGCTGTACTCAAACTTCTCCTTAGACAGCTTCTCCATCACCTGGTTATGACGCTCACGCTCGACCTCTGCCGCCTTGTCGGCGAAGCTGAGTCCCCAGTTCGCTAAGGCAAACACACCCGCATTCAAGATTGCGGATGCCATGCTATAGACTACAGTTTAAAGCTACTATATAGCTGCCCCACCGACGCGATGTATGAACCAGAGGCTGATCCAGTCGAGGATATAGATGAAGAGGACTATGAGGAGGACCATGATGAGGAGGATTATGATGCAGACGTCTACGATGTAGCGGAGACCGCGGGTAAGTATGATGATGTAGCGGAGACCGCACCTGAATCCCGCAAGCTAGTACACAGCGCGAAAGGAATCTATCGCAATTACATAAAAGGTTCTATCGGGCAGCAGTTGGGGCTCTGATCGCTCTGTTCACAATGAAGGCTGGCGAGACGGTCCGCAAGATCACCAACAATGCTCTCCATGGGGTGGAGAAGATTTTTGAATCCATACCAGCCATCGCCTCAGGAGTAGGTACGTTCTTCGGAGTCGCAGGCCCTTGGTTACCATACGTTGCCATAGCACTCGCGGCCATCTGGGCTGCCGAACATTTAAGCCGTACTATATAAGGATGGCGTCTCTGTATGACCTGGTCAATCCCTTAACTGGCAAGCCTTTGTCGATAAGCTACCCTTCAGTGACGGCACCAGCGCTGCAGAGATTAGACAGCAGTGTTCACAGGTATTCGAAGAGGTGTTCATCGATGGCCGGATGAACGATGGTTGTCTGTTCGCCTGTCTGGAGTTTGCCCAGGCCATACGTAATAGAACAGGAGTCGACGTCAGTGATGAAATCTGGGAGTTCATCAACCGCCTCTCTTGAGGAGCTCTACTACCAGCCTGGTGGATATTATCGCGAGCCTCACCAGTTACTTGAGTTCGCATGTTGCAAGGGCCACAAGTTCACATTGGAGGCGGTTAGCCAGTGGCTCAGCCGCCAGGCGATGTGGCAGATATACAGACCCCGTCCACGGCACATCAGGCGTGCACATTTCGATGAACCTGTTCCGAACAGAGTTCACCAGGAAGATGTTCTATTCCTTCCGGCAAGGGAACATGTAAGACCTACAAGTACACTATCACCATCGTCGATGTCGCCAGTAGGTACAAGGCTGCTGTACCGCTTACGGATAAGTCCGCAGGGCAGGTGGCCCAAGCATTCAGCAGTGTCTATGATGATCTGGAAAAGCCCCTCCAGTGGCCAGAATTGTTACAGGTGGATGAGGGTAAGGAGTTCAGGGGCGAGACATCAGCCCTCATGCGGAAACATGGTGTGGCGATAAGACGAGGTGAAGTTGGTCACCACCGTGCCCAGGCAATCGTCGAGCGCTGGAACCAGACTCTGGCAGAAAGACTGTTCCGACATCAGTATGCTCAAGAGATGGCGTGTCCTGGTGTGGGTGAAAGGTTTGCCCACGGTGGTAGAGAGATCCAATACTGAGGTTACTCGGTTAACTGGTAAGAAGCCAGTAGAGGCTATCCAACGATCCTCTGTTGCCCACCATCCGCAGGAGCGAACAAGGGATAGGAGTGCCTACCACCTGATGCTCTGGTTCGGTACCTGCATGAGCCTGGTGAGCTGGAAGGTGGTCGACGGCGTGCAACAGACCCTAACTGGTCAATAGATGTTCACAGGCTTGACAGGTATGTGAAGGCGGATGGGCAGCCTACATTGTACTACCTGGCTAGCAGTCCCAGGCGACCGTTTGTGCGAGAGGAGCTTCGGCTAGTCCCTACAGATACACAGCTGCCACCATCCGGAGTGCTCAAGCCCGCTGCTGTCTATTCATGAGGGATATGTCGCTCGATGGGGCCAAAATAAAAATAGTTTTTGTTAGCACATATCTACGATGAGATACGAAAAGAGATATCTACCTTCCAATATATTTTACCTCAAAATCGGTAACATAGACGCTATATGTCGCTAAACCATTTCCCTCCCGTTTGCATAAAATTGAAATAAAATTTCCAATTTGCGTCGTAAATAAATAACTGTCTAGCTCACGTGATCATGATGCGCGTTTCCTTAAGGGCAAATTTAGTCACGTTGGTAGTTACTCAGTCAAGGTACTCAAGACTGTCCTCCTATTGGCGAAAGTACCTACCCGGGTAAAACTATTGATATTTTGGCACTACTCCAGCACAGGAGAGACGATCTAAACGTGTCCCAACTGGCGCATATTACTCGTGATCGGAATTGATAGTAAGGTTTCGGTTTGTTTATAGGGCAGACTAATTGTACTATTTATAAACTTTTTAATTTAGTGTATTCCGTGATCCGACCTGTTTCTGTGTTTTAAACGGCGTTTGTAATTCCCAATCGGTAACCGCCTATGATTCTACTACTGGTAGTAATATTTCATTGATAAATTTTCATGCCTTGATGGGCATTTCCTATCAGAACCAATCAGATTATTTCTGACACTACGTCATGGAAATACATCATTACAAATGTTATTGCATTTGGAAAAATTCCTCTATACATACCGCTACTGCGTTTCTATTGGCCACTACGGTAATGCGCATGAAAACTATCCAATCACAAGCGAAGAACAATATATACTCTGCCTAATGCGCAACACGCTGTTTACATTAGTTCTTCACGCCAGATACAGCGGGAGACATGAATTGTCGTCTGCAAAGTCAATGACAATGGAAACTAAAGATATTTCTCCAACTACAGTTTGCGTTACAATAACTGTGCAAAAACCACAATCGTCACCGGTTAAAACTATATTAAATAAAAAAATAACTAAATATCCTGCAGCAACAAGTTTTCTGGAATTTGTTCATACATTGCTCTGTTATGTATTGTGAATAAAAAGTTATGGTTTATTGAGCATATCTATGTATTATTTTAATTTAAACTATATCATACGTCTGAAAAGGAAAAAAAAAAAATTTTCCTCCATCCCTACTGACATTTATTCCTCCCACCCGGTTTGCAGGAAACAGATTTTTTTTTATGGATGGCCTGGGCTCAGTATGGACACCATCTGGCAGCACATGGCTTATCATAGTAAGCGAAGAGTCCGAGTTTTTCCTGCGCATACGTCACCATACCCTGGTTGCGCATGCGTAGGCCTCGGTTTTTAGCTCCGTCCACCCCGCCATGTAGGGTGCTGTAGAACCTCTGCCAAGAGACCGCATTCTGCCGCTTTGATATTTCCTTAGCCGAGCACTTACTTGCAGCTGTGCTCTTCATGTAGTAGCATTTGGAGCAGAGAGCGATACCACGAGAGCCTTCGAACTCAAGCTTGAACAGTCCCGGAGTCCATCCAGACCATTTGTCACAAGCTAGCCAGTCCCGCTTATGAGCCTGGTACTCTGCTCGCATCTCAGGGCGAATGACGTCGTCGAGGTTGGAGCCTGCTATAGCGATATATGCGGAGTCAGCGTCCATCTGCAGGTACTCAAAGCTGTAACGAGCTACGTAGCGATCGAGGAAGTCATAGTAGAACTCCAGCATTCGCAGCTTCGCGAGCTCATAAACGGCTATCCCCACCTGGAAGGGCCTTCGAATAGTGATTCTCGGCTTGCAACTCTGGAGCTCGTATGACTCTACGGGCCTTGTCTACCATGCGTTCATCCATCGTGAAGCGGGTGTTGCTATGGCGTTCTAGGGCCTCGATGAGCTTCCCGTAGGCACTGTTGCCGACGAGTTTGAAGAGATCTGCCAAGAGCGCTTTGCTCTTATCTACATCTCCCGAGCGGCAGGCCTCCATAACATTCTCCATGAACCACTCAATTGGGCGCTTGGCCTCATAGTCTATGGTGCTGTATACAGCAGTGATCTCCAGGCCATGGGTTATATACCACTTGAGTGTCGGGGCGTACAGCAGCCGCTTCTTGCCAGAGAGGGCACCGACCAGCTTCTGGGTGGAGGGACGCTTCCTCCCTGTTCGCCCTAGATATGCCAGCATCTCAGACGAGATTGCCTCTACCGTGATCTCGCGGTTATAGAAGAGAGGAGGCATTTCCTCGAACTTTGCCCACAGAGCCTTGGGGACCTCTATATCCACCTCAGCAAAACCCAAACCAGCTGTCTGCTAGGAGCGCCTCCTTAGAGCTAGCTACCCCACTGGCACAGGACCAATGGCGCACTGTCTCCTTACCACATGGCATCGCTTTGGCCATCGTTGACAGGTACAGAGCATTTGCATCGTAGCCGAGTAGACGTTGGCAGACACGCTCACTCTGGCGGATTCGAGTCACACCGGCCTCGTGGTATCTGGTGAACATGATGCTGTGACCGCCAACAACAGCACCCTTCAGCATCTCGTAGGCTTCCTTGTCCGGTGAATAGAGGCTAACATCCGGCATGTGCTGAGCGGTTCAACGTTGGAGGTACTGCAGTGACACACCTGGGAGACACCGTGTCTTTGAGGATGTCTATTTCTCGTTCTGTGTAGAACTCCCGCATCCGCTCTAAGGCTTCGATGAATGGACTGACGTCCAGGTTGTTGTAGTATCGCAGCCAGTCGGCGAATGTCCGCATTCCATGCTCGCTGAATGTCTGGTTACACTGTTCCCACTCTGATCGCGTCAAGAGGTAGCCACCCTTGAGCTTAGATGTCCATGCTGATTAGTCAGGAAGCCCTGGATAGTTGAGCTTCTCATGTGTGTCAAACCATTCATACGGGAACCAGCTCGTCTGCTGTGTACACCCGTAAGCTTTGACCCATACCTCATACGAGACTCCTGGGCCGAGGTAGTTCAGCACATCGAGAAACCGTAGCTCAGGTGTTATGAGGAACATGGTCTGACTAGCCTTCTTGGCGACTTTCACTGTACCTGTACTGTTAGTCAGCTCATCGACAAAGTACTTCTTGATGAGGTTCAGGTCATACCGCCCAGAGTTGAACCCCAGTACAGGCACTTGGTCACACCACTCATTGATCAGTCACTGCTGTCGCTTTGGGAGCTTTCCAGGTCTGTCGGTATGTACTGTGCCCTAACCCTTGTTCGGATTAGATATGCTCGCCGTTGGATCTCCAGCATGAACTCTGATCAGTTTTTTGGGGTCAGGATTGCAGAGGTGAGTGGGCTCACTCGTGGCGCCATCTAAGGAGCAGCAAACTGACACAGAGATAGGTATGTGAGTACTCTCGATCATGAGAGTCCCCGTAGGATGAGTCTTGATACCATCTAGGAGTGCTTCGAAGTCGTAAACTATGAAGTGTGGGTATGGGACAGACCGAACTCGTTTAGGGACGCTTGGACAGCGTTTTATACAGCATCCCACTGTACCACAAGTGTACATCCAGACGCTCTCAGCTTCTCCTCTCCCAGGACTGTCTTGCGGTATCTTCGTTCCACATCCTCACCTCGCTGGTGTTGTGGACACCCATGCCAGTGGCAGCCATGGAACTGGTAAACGGTGTTGGTGGTCGGATCATAACCATCTACGGGAGCTCCCTTGATCCAACGCTCGCCACCATGCCCACACTCTACATGGTGTATGTGCACGCCTCTGTTTCTCGACTCATACTCGATCCAACGAGTAGCCACTGAACTGGATGGTTGGGGCGGATAGAAGGCTTTCTCATACGCAGACTGTGGCGCCTCAACCTTCTCGCCAGGACACACGATTGTTGTTTTGTCGCCTGTGCAGTGATCAGCGTGGCGTTGAAGATGGCATGCCTTTGTAAACCTCTGACTAGTGTATGTGCCAGCTTGGAGATGTTCTTGATGTAGAAGGCGTGGTGGTCCCACACTCTGATGGTCATGGTGTCACGGCAGTGAGCCGCTTGCCTGATCATGTGCCAGGTGCCCTCTTCTGTTGGTTCATACACGCGAATCCCGATCTTGGCGAAGAACTCTACCTTGTCCAGCTGATCCAGCGAGGTCTTGCGGACATCAGGTACTGTCTTGCCGTAGAACTGTGTGGCAAGCTCTCGTGCAGGAGCTCTACTTCTATCAGCTCTCGCTCCTCGGTGGACTGCTAGACATCTCCAGAGACACATGTTGTCCCTGTAGGTGTCGAGGGCAGTCAAACTCTTCTTCTGTCGTAGCCAGTCTGGGAGGGGGCCTGTCCCAAGCAGAGGTTGGTGGTCGATGACAGCCCTGACCTCAACGTTGATTGATCGACTGAAAGCCCACTTGGTGTTGGGTTGATCGATATTGTCTATGTCGAGGCGGGCTTGCTCTCTTGCTGCCACCCAGTCCTGAGCTGCTCCTATCGTGTTAAGCCACGGGCTCCCTGGAGCATTCTTGTGGAAGAGCATCACCCGATCGTCTTCGATGTCACGGATGCGATAGGTATGGGTCTAGCGGAGGTAGAAGGCGTTCTGGACAGTCTGCTGGATCTTTTGCATGATCCAGCCTGTGAGGTCTCCATCTAGACCTCTGAAGAATGTCCAGCGTACTGACCAGCGTCCTCTATCCTCTGTCTCCCTTTCGCCGAGACGCTAGTCGAGAATGTGTTCGCCTTCTCGCCTTATGCTCCGGGCTAAGGTTTCAGACCTCGGCCCCCTTATGCTCCGGGCTGGGCTCAGACCTCGGCATTGCTTAACGATCCTGCGTTTGAAAGCTAAGCACTCCAGTGGATAGGCCTCCATCCGCCTCGCTACAGTCTTGGCTCGCAAGCTAGCAGTCACCTCCTCGTCCAACTGACGACGATCATGTACCGCTGCACTTTCTTGTGGGGATTCCAAGGATCCTCTTTGGTAAGCGCTGGAAACCTTCCCGTATTCAGTGCTCGGGAGAGTCGCTTCTGCCACCCCTCGGCACGGACGTGTCCGATTATCTGGAGCAGGTCGGCTTTCTTGGCCTTAGAGTAGCCTCTAAGGCTGAATTGCTTTGCAATAGCGCGAACCTGTGCAACAGTACTCATGGTGTATATCCCTGTGGATGCCTGCATAGGGTGCAGGGGCCACCTGCGTTGGAGAGTTAAGCTCTCCAGTGAATGGGCCTCCATCCGCCTCGCTACAGCCTTGGCTCGCAAGCTAGCAGTCACCTCCTCGTCCAACTGACGAAACTCACGTATCCACTGGGGATTGAAGGAAATTTAAATTTCCCTTTCTCCGAGATCTAACAATACTCACCATTCTGTTACTTCTGATATATACAGCTGGCCGTGACAGCTGGCTCTAGGACTATAGACTTAGAAAGCTTTACCGACTCCTTGGAACCGGGTACTCGGCTCCCAACTGCCGAGTACCCGTCTACCATAGAGCTCATATTGTTTGCATAGCCACCAAACAAGAGAAATCCATGGCTTGCCTCCGTGGGGCTGGGAGGCTGGGTCCGTAACAGAATGGTGAGTATCATTCTCCTTCGATCAATACTCACCATTCTGTTACTTCTGATATACACCAGATTTGGTCAGTAACCTGGTGGGAAGGGGCAAGCCATAACTGCTACTTCTGCCCCTTGGAGAAAGAGATAGACTTAAACTTGACTAATGGAGACCTAAAAGGACCATCAAGTTAACGGAACCGAATCACATTCGCATCACTGCCCCCCCCCCTTTTTCCTCCTAAGAAAAGGGAGAACTTACGAACATGCATCTCGCCTGAAAACACAAATATGCCAAGAGGGTTAACTGCTCTTTGCATATATTAGCCTGGGAATGAGCATGAATATATAAGATGAATGATCATGATATATAGACATAATACAAAACACTCTCAATCCTGAATTACCTCATGATATTTGGATTTCAGACCTGGAGCCTCCAACCATTCACTTGTCCGGCCAACAGTGACACAATCTGGTTGATATGCTCTCGCTCGACCATGTCTGCTTCTTAATTCTTTCTTACAAATGCCAAAAAAGGAAGAAGAGCAGTGTGGTCATATAGCTATCATCTCAAAACAGCTAAAACGAGTGGATTGGCGAAGTCTGACACATCCATCATATAGTAATCCGTGAAAGAGGACTCACAGTGCCATTGTGCAACAGCCATGATGTCCTTAAACGGAACACCATTGTAAAAGGGCGGAAGAGGCGGCTATTCCTCTAACATCGTGCCCTTGCGCATTGCACTTGGTGCCCCGTCGTAATCTCACGGGTAGTCTGAATGCAATCGACTACCCAACGAGAGATAGAATCCACGGATGCGGTGCCATATGGCTACTTATGGCAGATCCACAGATGTCTATCATTCGACCGAAATGAGTCTGTCCGTTTTGTACTTAGTCAAAGCACGGACTGGGCACCAGGCACTGGCATCACGATCAAACCTACTTAGTTTCGGTATAACGATCGGTTTGCCGGGATATCTCAAAGATTGAATCTTTGACATAAACTCTGCTCTTGGCAGTAGACGCAGACCCTCTCTGGAGACAATAATCGGTCCCTCTCTGCTGAAAGTGCATGGATCACACTGCGCCTTCTAGCTGAGGAAGCTGCCAATAGAAAGACCGCCTTTAGAGTCAAATACTTTAGACTAGCCGAACGCAACGGTTCGAAAGGGTGCTTGGCCAGTACATTTAAGGACTAAAGATAGACTCCAGGCTGGAATGACTACCGGTTGTCTCAGTCGGAGATTGCTCATTCCCCTCACCATCACACTCAACTGGGCCACCTCTGGACTATCCCTGTTGGCTAGACAAGGGATAACTGATGCCAAAGCTGACTTGTATCCAGCAATTGTGACAGGAGCTAGTCCTGAAAAGAACAGCTCACAGAGAAAGTCTGCTATTTGCTGAATAGTGGAATGAAAGGTAACAATACCCTTTTCCTCACACCAGTCTGCAAATCCGTTAACCTTGTTGTTATATGACTTGAAGGTTGACCTGCCTCTCGCAGCTGCGATGAAATCTGCAGCATGTCGAGAAAAGCCCTCCGATGTGGAACGTTGTTTGACAACAACCACGCAGTCAATAACATTTCAGGACGCTCGTGTAGGAAGCGTCCCTTGGCTTGGGAGATTATGTTCGGAATCTCGGGTAACTGCACTGGATTTTCCACCCGCAGACCTCGAAGATCCGTGAACCATGCCCTGCTAGGCCAAATGGCGCTATAGCAGGACCAGTCACGGTTCCTCCCTGATCTTCACCAATATCTTCGGTAGAAGAATGGTGGGTGGGTACGCGTAAGCGTGCATCCCTCTCCAGCTTAACGCCAGAGCGTCTGTATCGACGGCACTTGGATCTGTAATCGGCGAGACATAAGTCATGATTTGAGCATTTTCCCTTGTGGCGAACAAGTCCACGTTGGGTTTGCCCCAATGCTCGAAGATCCTGTGAAGAACTGGAGGGTTGAGAGACCATTCTGTTGGCAGAATTCTCTGTCTGCGAGACAAAGCATCCGCCAGAATGTTCAATCGCCCAGGAATATGAGCTGCTTTAAAAACAACCGAGTAATTCCTGCACCATTGAATCAAGTGCCACACTTAGAAACAGTGTGGGTGACTTGGTCTCGCCTTGGCAATTTCTGTATGATACTACTGTTGAGTTGTCCGACCGTATCAATATCGCCTTGCCCCTGACTTTTGGAAGAACCTTTTCCAATGCCAGTTCCACTGCCATCATATCCAACAGACTGATATGCAGCTGGCTCTCTAGGAGAGTCCATGTGCCCGAGACCGGGTGTTCTCCCAGGTAGGGCCCCTATCCCTCCAGCGATGCATCCGTGTACACGGACAGCTGGGGGTGGGGCAGGTGCAGCGAAAACTCCTACTAGGAGATTCAGACGCTTTTTCCCACCATACAAGATGCAACATTATTGGCTCCAAAACTGGCACCAGGGGTTCTATTCTCTGTTTCCACAGAGACATCAGATACAACTGGATAGGTCTTCGCATCCGAGCAGTGTACGGGTATACCTGCTACATGGAGACCATCATGCCCAGCATTTGAAGAAACCGCCTCGCCTGAATGTGGTTTCCCAATCGAAACTCTTGAGGATGGCTAACAGAGACACCAATCTGGGATCTGACGGGTACAAATGAATAAATCGAATCGCATCCTTAAATAAACGAAATGTTGAGTGGTGTATCCAGCCTAGATCTGAAAGCAACTTCAGAGTCAGAGCAGTATCCACCTCTAACCTGGCTGATGATCAGCCAGTCGTCTATGTAGGTGTGAAGCGGCACGTTCTCTTTACTGAGAAACGCTGTCACCACAAGGACCACTCTGGTGAAAATCACTTGGAGCTGTTGACAGGCCGAATGGGAGGATTTAAACTCCCATACTAGATTCTGAAACACAACTCTCAGAAACCTGTGACAACTCCTGTTCATAGGAATGTGGGAACATGCATCTCTCAGATCGATCGATACACACCACACCCCCTTCCTCAACCCTGCCATTACCGACCTCGGAATTTCCATCTGAAACCGAGGCGTATGGATAAACCAATTCAATGGCCTGAGACTGACTATGGGTCTCCATCCCCCTGTGCTCTTGGGGACAAGGAACATGTTTGAATAGAAGCCTGGAGTGTTCCGGTTTGCTGGTTTATTGCTCCCTTCAGAAGCAAACCTGACACTTCGTTTTTAATAGCTTCAAACTTGTCTGGTCCCGTTGAACAGATGTCCAGACAGGTGCCAAAGACAGATTCTGTGGTGGAAAGTCCCACCACCCTAGTATGTACCCCTGGGATAACCATCCCAGGACCAGACTGTCTGACGTCACACCTCTCCAAACTTCGACGAAAACGCATGAGCCTTCCACCCACTATAGACGCCTCAACGCCTAATGGGGGTGTCTGGCTCGCATATCCGCTCCCTCCCCTCTCTCTTGACGAGAGAGAGAGAACCATATTGGTCTTGGCTTGGCCGGTCTAACTGGCACCGCGGTTCCTGTCGCACAGGTGCTGCCCAGGCAGATGCGAAGGGAGCCCTCATACCCTCGGGTACGATCTGCTCCCTTCTGTCCGCCCTTTGAGGACTTAACCCTCCCCTTCCCCTTCCCGCCTCTCGGGCAATCAGGAGCAACATTGGGGAGGGTAGAGGCCACCCACAAACTTCTTGGCTTTCCTCGCCGAGGCGGCTGAGAAAACCAAGCAGAAAACAGAAGCAGCACTATGCTTTAGGCTTTCACCTTGCTTTTTCTCTGTTTCTTGAAGGTTTCCCAGTCAGCGGCCTGACTAGTCAGATAAACCGCCAACCGATTCTGCACAATTCTGGCAGTGTCCTCCAAGATGGTCAGCGCTTGGCCACCAAAGATGCTACGGCCTGTCAGGGGCGTCCCAAGAAGAGGCTCCCTGACGGCAGTAGCTGGACGCATATGGTCAAGGACCATCTGCCTCCTGGACATAGTCACACGCGCCTGCACCCTTGCCAATGCGTCCATAGACAGCACCAGGCCGTCATTAACACACGAAAGCGCCACAGGTGGCACAGGGTGGCCTGCCCCCACTTCAGCCCACACCGACTGAAGACGATAAGAGTGGTTGACAGCACAGGGACAGGACTTCATTATGGTGTACCTGAGCTTTGTCCACCAGTGCCGGGGCGGGGCCACCCGCTCCAGCACTCTGGACACCCAGTACCCATCGGTCATTCTCGGTGACCGACGGGACAACACCATACCTGTCGTATTCCCCCCGTGGAATACGACCCCTCGCCCGCACCTCCTCGGAGGCCGCAAGAAGCTGGCCCTTGTTCATGCGTTGTTTGCTATAAATAGCATCAAGCAACACCATAAACCATGGATCCAGTCCAACAGACTGGATCAGGGCTGCGGGCAAGATCCCCGTCCTAATCGATGCAACCGATGGACGGGGTACATCCTCCTCGGCCGTGGTCGAAACAACAGACGGGTCCACCCTGGCTAGCCAAGCCAGAGCCTCAGACCAATCCGTCTCCGAGGACACTCCCGTGAACACGTCACCCGTTGACATGTTCACGGCCCTACCAGCAACGGCCTCCCGGCTAGGAGCCATTGCTAATATGCCAGGAATTCTGGTACCGTACGGTTCCGCCGCCACCCCATGGAACACACGTCCATGGAGTAGGCCTGCACGGAAAACCGTGCGGACCCGTAGCGGTTGAGGAACCGTGGCCAAACACGGGCGCCAACGGCACCCCATGTCTGACCGCCGGACCAGGCGAGATAGGTGAGTACCATGCCTGGCCGGCCACACCCGTCACTGTGTTGGTTGGTGGCAAACCAACCATCACGGGACCGGTGTCTGGTACCAGAGTAGCCTCAACCACGGGCGGAGCCGCTGGCCTGGCGCAAATCGACCTCCATGCTCTCCACCCGCGGCATCACAGGCCGCAGCAACCTCCCCTCCTCGGCCCTCATCTTCAGACCCCGAAGAGTCGTCACTAGATAAGGAAAACCGTGGAGCCATCCTGGCGGACGACTCCCATGCCTGACGGACCGGCCACCGCTACTGGACCACCCGGAGGTGGCCGCAGAGAGACAAAACCCGACGGGACTGCCAGGGGGCCGTACGAGATGGCTCCCTTGGTGGCCAGTCCAGAACCCTGTCCAAGGACAGGGTCCGAATCAAACATGGGGAGAGACTGCCCTACAACTTTTTGGCAGCAGGGACGACACCAGCGTGGGCAGAACGCTATGCAAGAAACCTTGCCTAGCCGGACCAAACCACGCCAGCGGTGCCATCTCCGCCACCTCCGGTTGCAGACGTGGAACGCCCCCACAGGCCGAAACGGACGCTCCACGATTTACTTTCGGACCGCCTGACCCCGCGTCAGACCTTGCCAAGTCCTTCTGGCAAGGAACTTAAGCATCATATCGACCGACCACACAGCGCAAACGTTACACCTACTGTCAAGACTACACTTAGTACAGTGGAAACAGACATGGTCCTTGCATAGAACCCGTACGATATGTGGCACTCGACACATGATGGCGGGGCTGGCTTGGCCTATAAAAAGCCAAACCTACAATAAGCGGAACGAAACAAAAATGAAGGCAGACAATTAATTTTCAAATATTTTGACCATAAATTAACTGACACCCTCCCGCACCCCACCCCGCAACGTTACAGCAAAGATCGCATTGATTATGCCGACAAGAACGAAGCGGGCGATAATACACCCATACACTGATCCTCAAGGATGTATAACGGAACCAGGAATCATATCGCATAACATTCGGGGTATATTTACTAATAAATATAAATTATACTCCAAACGAAGGCCAAAACGATATGTGAAGAAACAACAAAATGTAAACAAACTGCTGTAGCACACGGTAAAACCACAGACCACACATCTAAATCCAGAATTTTGAAACCACTGATCATTGCAAACAGATCGTGATAACACGCAAAACTTGAAAAGTTTTTCTGGTACCAATTAAAGTACGCAGCACCCAGAATCAGATGCGCGAATTAATGAAACATTTTCTTCACATAAACATCTGAGAAACACGGGTGTGACGTCACCCGCTCGGATCTTACGAGAACGACGTCAGCCGATAATCGTGTTAAAGCACTGATAGCCCAACACCTAATTTCATATCTGCTGATCGCCTGTTGGGGATTTAAAGGAAGGTGATCATCTGGCATATTTCGTTGTTAACACACGTCCCAGATTCTTTGGGGTTAGAAATTGGAACATGCGACACAGACAAAATTTTAGAGACCTAAGTCTTTTAACTATGGAATAACATGGAAATATACGACCTGGTTATCATCGGAAGCGTCCATATTAATCCAAAATATCCTTTAGAGAATGCACAAGCTATCACAATTAATCACAGTAAAAAGACTTAGGCTTAAACAATCTTAAGACTTTCCAACTGCAAAAAGCATGTATTCTCTTGTCGCTATGCAAACAAGAATGAGCTCTATGGTAGACGGGCACTCGGCAGTTGGGAGCCGAGTACCCGGTTCCAAGGAGTCGGTAAAGCTTTCTAAGTCTATAGTCCTAGAGCCAGCTGTCAGGGCCAGCTGTATATATCAGAAGTAATAGAATGGTGAGTATTGATCGAAGGAGAGTCCAAGGATCCTTGGTAAGCGCTCGAAACCTTCCCGTATTCATTGCTCGGGAGAGTCGCTTCTGCCACTCCTCGGCACGGACCTGGTCGATCATCTGGGGTCGGCTTTCTTGGCCTTAGAGTAGCCTCTAAGGCCGAATTGCTTTGCAATAGCGCGAATATGTGCAACAGCACTCATGGTGTATATCCCTGTGGATGCCTGTCTGGGCGTTCAGACCCTATTATGTGTGGCGATCAGTACTTGTGGGTGGTGTTGTGGATGCCTGTCTGGGCGTTCAGACCTATTATGTGTGGTGCTGGCGATCAGTACCTGTGGGTGGTGTATATCCCTGTGGATGCCTCTCTCTAAATGGGCGTTCCACGGATCCGGCTTGAGGGCGGTGGTATCATTTTGCCTAGTAGTAGTGTTGGGGTCAAAATGATACAACCTCCCTCAACCGGCCGCCGTTCGGCGATCCATGGCCCCCACCACCCTCTCAATCCCTGGGGGCCTCCATCTTGAGGCATACCCCAACCACCTGCAACCCTGGGGCCTCCATCTAGAGGCCTACACCTACCACATGCAACCCTATGTCCAGGGATTGAGAGGGCGGTGGCGTCCACGGATCGCCGAACGGCGGCCAGTTGAGGGAGGTGGTATCATTTTGACCACGACACTACTACTCGCCTGAAACTCGAACTTGGTCTCTAACTTCTCATAACAAAGCAATGTACCAATTCTCAGCTGAACACGCATTCTGTAAGTATTGCTTTGCAATACATGTCCCCTACCTGGTGATATAAATCTTTAGAGATTGACAGTTAAAAATTGCATTAAAAATTGTCAAAAGCAGCTGAAACTCGAACTTGATCTGTAACTTCTCATAATATAGCAATAAACCAAGTCTCAGTTATATATGGTGAAGAAGGAAAGTCTTGAAAGCTGATATGTTTGTATTTCATAAGTCGAAAGGGGACATAACTCCATCAAAAAAATGACGCAAATGACTGAAACTCAAACTTGGTCTGTAATTTCTCATAATAAAGTAACGTACCAATTCTCAGTTGAATATCTTGAAAGACTGCGAGAAAAAGGGCGGAAAACTAATATTTTTCGTACTTCATAGGTCGAAAGGGGGCATAAATCCATAAAAAAAGTGCGGAAAACTAATATTGTTTGGACAGACGGACAGAGTGCAAACCTATAGTCCCCCCGGTTTTACCGGTAGGGGACTAATAACAATAACAATCTATTGTTATTTTATGCAGATTTACCAAATCTCATGGTCTATATACTGTGGACTCTAGGAAACTTCTAATTATCTGTCCAAGAAAGAGAACTAGAGGTCATAAATTTACAGTACTAAAACCAAGAGCAAATAGATCACTCAGACAAAGCTTTTTCTCTAACCGTGTCATAGACTGGTGGAACTCTCTGACCCCTGAAGTTGTTGAAGCTCCATCTCTAAATAGTTTTAAAACCAGACTGGCTAAACTATTTATTCAACATCCAGTATACAATAATCATTGGGCTATAGACAAACCATGTAATCCAAAGATGACTATCCGATAATGTAGCTCATCACCAAATTTATTGAATTAGCTGACAATAGGATACAATATCCTACAAAGCTTGTTATGATTATGTGATATTGGAAAAATATATATAATGCATGAACAAAATTTAGCTATACATGAAAAATACAACAATTATTTATGCTTACCAATGGGGTTTTTATAAATTGGATCGGCGATTATTCTATATAACATATATCTGAACTCGTACTGTTGTTTTCTGGCTTCAAAATGTCGCGCTAATAGATGTCACATTTTGACACACCACAGTGACTTCAAAATAATATTGTAACTCAACGGTTAATCATTTAATGCCTTCAGATTAGGAAGCACATGTATAAAACGCAAATTCACCACACTATCAATCGTGATAAACTGCTTATGCTCTAGCGATGATATTTTGTGACGCAACTGATGTGAAGTTATAAATTGTATTAAGTACCACGGTAGCGTAGTATCCCATCCTACCACTGTAGCATAGTACCCCATCCTAAGGCTATAGTTTTATGATGCTTTTTTTGCCATACGAAAAAAGCGATAAGACTTAAATAACAAATAAACTTGAGTTTTGAGTTGTTTTTTCATGAGGGGTCGGAAATAGGAATAAGAATATAGTCCCACATACCAAGTTTGGTAAATAAATAAGTAGTAAGTATGACACGGAGGTGACAGGCAACTTGTTTGAGGTAATAGAACGCATCTACACAAGATGCCATAGCCTGGGGGTATGAAAGGAAAGGGCCAAACTAGATTTACGGAAACATTCATTTAATTTACAAGCCGAGTCAATGATGTATGGAACAGCCTACCCAATGCATTAGTAAACATCGATTCTAATATACATAAATGATTTGCCTGATTTAGTCACATGTTATTGCTAAATTCTTGCAGATGATACAAAAGTATATGGTAATCCACTAACCCATCATATGCAAGATGACATTAACAAAGTATGTAACTGGGCACACACATGCCAGCTAACCTTCAACACAGCTAAAACCCACGTTTTACATTTTGGCAGAAACAACCCCATCACTAAGTACTATATGACAGATTCCACCGAAATACAGACAATCGCAATGTCAAGAAGTGAAAAGGACCTGGGAGTGTATATCGATGAAAGTTTAACATTTGACATACACATCAATACTATGGTGTCCAAGGCTAACCAAATACTAGGAATCATAAAGAGAACATTTCGACACATAAATCCTAGCATCTTAATTTTACTTTATAAATCCTTGGTGAGACCAATACTAGAATATTGTAATTGCATATGCTTGCCCAGGTTCAAAAGACAATCCCAACTAATAG
>CM067373.1:33708019-33865519 GCA_034401795.1 Chaetoderma sp. LZ-2023a | reverse complement strand
CAAAATATTCAATGTTTATTTTGTTTTGTAAAACACTAACTTATTTTTTATCTGTACTGTATATACATTGCATGCATGTTTCTCGTCTTTTATAATGGTGTAAAATGACTTTTGCCGCAATGTATGGAATTGATCTGTCGCTCAGGTATATTACGTCATAATCAATCACTAGTTAGCTGATGTTACAATCATATTGACATATTTATTAGCTCCATCATGAACATAGAAAAGTCTGTCAAGTGTATGAATTGTATGGTTTTTTGATGCTTTACCATTTAATAAACATTATATTGAATATTTTGAAACTAATTTGTCTGGATGCCATAAGCAGCAACAGCCCCTGGCAGTCAAATTAGTTTCAAAAAGTCAACAGCTTACCTGTATAGTTACCTTGAAATTGAGATTCTTGGAATTCCGGAATTCAAATTGATTCCGTCATGGACAAAGCATGGGCAGAGCATAGCTAGAAATAGATACCTCTATTACAAATGCATATACATATGCCTGAGATAATTTATCCACAAGGTAACCCTAACCACGCCATTGATAAATTGAGGAATCCAGTTTTAGCCATGCTCCACCCATCTCTAGCCAAACTCCACCCACGGTTTGCCTGTGTCGAGATCAATCAATCCCTACGCTCTGATTCTCAATTTCCAGAAAATTATACAAGCTGTTGAATATTTTGAAACTAATATGACTGGGTGCTGTTGCTGCCCAGCAAACAGCTGCCATAGGCAGTAACAGCGCCCAGTCAAAATAGTTTCAAAATATTCAACAGAATGTTTATTAAATAGTAGACATACAATTCGTACAGCTTGTTAGACTATTAAGCGTTTGTGATGGACTATATCACGTCATTCATGACATAATTGATTGTGATGTCAGCCTAAATGTAATGTAGTTGATTATAATGTTATATCATTGACTGAGAGACTGGATTCCTCAATTCATCCTTCAGGTCACTTTATTTCGAGAAAAAATAAGCAGAGCATTGACATGATTTGATGTATGAAAGATTTAATCTCTGTGAGATTGTGGGATGAAATTCTATCATGTATTCTCAGCTGTAGTGCTGGACAACTTAATGCCACCATAACTTGTTATAAGCTGCACGAAAATCTTCATGTTATTGTATTGACTTGTGATGTAAGCATGCATTATCTTTAGAAGCAACGTGTGCCATCTGATCTGATTGATGTATTTGCGTGGCAGCCATATTAGATTTTGCATTTATTTTAGAAACATTGCTAAATATATTCTTTTCCAAAACTACACGGTGTGAAACTAAAAAGATTCATGTATGTTAGGAGCTGAATCAGTAAGTGAATGAGTGGACTGCATTTGGGTCAGGAGGTTTGTCTGCAAACTTGTGCGCAAAAATATGTGTTCCCGTAAACTATGTTTTCCTCTTTTTGCTCCTGACCTGAAAAGGTAGAAAGGATGAGGCTCAGTAATTCCTGATTACTCTGTGTTATAATCCAGGATTACGTTACAGAATCTGATAAAAAAAACCATTTCAACTCCGCAAGATCTACATATTTGCGATACATACTTCTGTAATATGCACTGTCATTATGATGAGTTATTGTTGATAAAGGCTAGGGCCTGAATGTATTTATATACAGCATCAATGCTATCCTAGACAGTGACAATAAGATAGTAGTGGTTTTGAAAATACGAGTCCACGTGCGAATTTTTACATCATAAATTGAGCACAATAAAATGATGATTGAAGTGCAGATTATAATGATCTACGATAGCATTAGTATCCAAACCGTTTAACCATAACTAAATCTTTTTTTAAAAATCAAAATATTTGTGTTCATTTGCAGGCCAAGAAGCCAACTAAAAATTTTACCACTGGAATAGCTCGTTTATTGAGCCAGTCATCCCAGTGGTAAATTTTAAAAAATAGGTGTCTTGCCCTGCAAATGTACTTTCAACAAGACCACTGCAGAGGCCGCTTTTGGCCGGATTCATCATGGAAGGGTTAAGCTATACACCGCTCATTCACATCCCTTCACTATGGGACGAGTTGTCCCGACTGCTGGTGACGTGAGTTCAATAAAATGCAAGCGTGCATCGAATCATTAACCTGTTCTAATAGTCTCTTATAAACGAGATTGGCTGAGAAAGTACAATAGGAAATCTCTTTGTTGTGTGATATGCGTACTCAGTCAAAAATTACTGAACTACGAAAATACACATTTGAAGGCACCACGATTGATCTACAGTATTCATATCTGTGGTTTAACCTTTTCGTGCCTACACCGGCCATAGCCGGCCTTTTCACTCAGGACTACACCAGCTGAGGACGACCTACGATGTCATTACTAGCAAAAATTTTTACATAAACGGTTGTCTCCCTTTAGCTGTTAGATGCGCACAATAACAGACCTAATTTCTGCCATGTATCACGTCATCAGGTGAAAATAACTATTTCTGTTGAAATATGTCAAATTTACGAAAATTTTGAACAAAAAATTATTCCCCTGGAAACAATTACATGAAAAAAACGTAGTCACGAAAGGGTTAACCTTTGAAATGCCAGTGCCTCAATTTCAAGACAACTATACAGGAAAACGGTCTAATTTGAAACTAGATATTAAACAGAATATTCCTTTTAAATGTTAAGTAATTTGTTTGTTGCTGGTCTTTAAATCCTAGTACTCTGTCAAAATTTTAAAATTTTAAATTAAATTAAAAGATGAATTGGTGTTAATTTTTAAACAAATTTGGTGGAAGATGGTGCTGTCGTAGACAGCAACATCGTCCACCAAAATTGTTTAAAAATGTACACCGGTTAATTCACTACTGGCACTGCAAAAAGACAGAATGTTGACATCAGAGTGGTAAGGGTTAAAGGTTAATGTGTTTTTTTGGGATAATGCTGAGTCCTACTATTGTTCCAGGTGAGCTACAGAGTCTCCAGGTACATATTTATCATGTTACTGTAATGCTCCTATTCATTATAATAAATTGTTATTCATCTTTTTATTCTGAATTCCGAGAAAAACTTGTTTCAGGGCTATAAATATGATTGCAAAAGACAGAATATTGTGAAAACAATTTGACTAAGGCAGCAGGGATTATCAGTGAAATTGTTTTCAAAATTGTAGTAAACATCATGTCTAAAATATGCAGGTTACAATGTGTTAACTGTGTGAGTGCTGTGTTTCTACAGACTACATTTTCCATGGGGTTTAACTCGGGATATGCTGAATATTTTGAAAGCAATTTTAACTGTAAGTTTTCAAAATATTCAGCAGTTCCAGAGTTATTGCCCATTGTCTGCTTGGTTGCAGTGATGAAACAGTTAGGTTCGTACATATATTTGTGTTAAAACCAATACATGTGATGAATTGTACTGAGCAATTTCAAGCGCTTACATTAAACCTTTAACCCGCAAATTTGTTCAAGAAAATTTCAAAATTTTCCCATAGAAACTGTCCATTTGCAGACCAAAAGAAGACCATTTTTAAAAATTTACCTCTGGAATGACTGGCTCGCTTATCGACCCAGTCAATCTAGTGGTAAATTCTCAAAAATAGTCTTCTCTTGGTCTGCAAATGGACATTTCTGAGGATCAGTGCAGAAGCCGTTTTAGGTGATATGAGTGTTTACGGGTTAATGTATTGATGAGGCACATATTTCTCTCCATGTACTTCTTCCCTCCTGGCCTCTCTTGTGTCCTGCATTCCTACATTATGTCACTGTGAGTGGGAGCCACCGTATTCAAATCCTATACTCACCTAAATTAATCATCATATTATTAGCTCATCTGGCCTGACAGGCAATGTGAGCTTATGCCATGGTGACTGTCCATAATGCCTAACAACCTTTCCCTTTAAACTATTTCTTGCCAAGAACCACTGTGCCAATTTCAATTAAATTTGGCAGCTTGCATCCCCCGGTATTGTCTGCTAGATTATTTTGAGAACAGTTTTGATGGAAACTTGTTGGTGCTATAGGCAGTGATGCTTTTCATTCAACTTGTTCTATAAATGATAAGCCTAGCATGTTGCAAACTATCAATTCATTGAACATGGCTCACCTGACTATTCAGACATATAAGGGGAATTTTGACAACATAACTTAATACAGGATTGCAGAGAACTCTTAGTTTAATGTGGTGGTGTTATTGGCTCGCAATAACTTTTAATTTCATGAATTAAGAAAATGAATTAAAATGTTGAATATGGTGATGTCTGACTTACTTGACGCTCCATGTCATAACTCTACTTACAAACAAATTTGGATCGATACAGCGAAGCCTGCTCAAGAGGCCACCTTCCTTTTGAGCCAAATCATGCTGCTTCCTTAGCCTGTTAATGTTCAAGATTGGCCAAGAATTATCAAAATATTGCCTTAATGAATGTCCATTTGTGTCACAAAATCTGAAAATGTATCACTGGAATGACTGGCTAGGTGAGTGATACATGTTGAACAAGAGCAATCAGAGATTGCAGACCGTCACCCTCCATTTTTTTCAACTGCAAATGGACATTCTCTCAGCCCACTGTAGAGGTGAGTTTTGGCCATCTTGACCATTAAAGGGTTAAGACAGCTGCTAGAAGACCCAGCTGTCCTAAAGAACGGCCATATTCAAAATGAATAGCCTATTGAATTGTTAACTTGTATTAAGAGACCCTTTGTCTCTCGTGACTTAGACTGATATCTATTGTATTGTCTGACATTGAATGCTGGCCGCTGTTTTACTTTATCATGTAATCTTATCTTTATGTAGGAGGCTTGAAGTTGCTCAGTGCGCATATTAACCCTTAACACCCAAGCGTGCCAAAAAACGTATTCTTGAAAAATGTCGATTTGCAGACCAAGAGAAGACGATTTTTGAAAATTTACCGCTGGAACGACTGGCTCAGTAATCGAGTCATTCATTCGTGATAAATTTTAAAAAATTGTCTTCTCGTGGTCTGCAAATGGACATTTTCTATGAGAAAATTGAAATTTATCAGATTTGAGGGTGAAAGGGTTAACGTGCATGTATCAATATGTGTTGAAGTGTTGCACCCAGGTTCCCGTAGACGGTGTGCAGGTAAGGGTGCTGTGGTTAACCATATAACCCTCAAATTTAAGTATTCAGCCCTATACTGGTCAGATAGTATGAGGAATAAACAAACAAGGTTCTTAATATTCTCTCACTCAGCAGAATAGAATTTATATTTAAAGCTGTTGAACATATTTTTTATCCTATCCCCTGATATTGTGGGTGGATTTAACCTCTGAAGCTGAGAGATTGGATGTGAATTAATCCTCTGCAATACAAGAAATATTTTGCCGAATATTTTGTAACTTATTTAAACTTGGAGCTGTTTAATGTATCATCGGATTTCAGTCAAAATATTTTCAAAACATTCTACAACAATTTACTTATATCATAGTCTTGAGGCTAAGGCCATGTTCTCACTAGAGACTTAATGGGCGTAACGCCATACTGCAGTGTTATTCCCGATTAACTGTCCAGTGAGAACACAGCCTAAGAGGCTTAAACTGCATCTGATCATTTGTGGGTTCAATTCAATCATTAGACCACATCCGATTGTGTGTGACTTGTCATATTCATTAGACCACATCCGAATGTTTGTTGCTTGTCATATTCATTAGACCACGACCGAATGTGAGGCTTGTCATATTCATTAGACCACGACCGAATGTGAGGCTTGTCATATTCAGCTTGTAGTACGTTAGACTACAGCCGAATGTGAGGCTTGTCATATTCGTTAGACCACATCCGAATGTGAGGCTTGTCATATTCAGTAGACCATATCAGGTCATATGTAGCTTCAGCCGGATTCATTTGAACACATCGTATTCTGTGTTGGTTCAGTCGGATTCGTTAAGCTACATCTGATCATGTGTGGGTTCATTCTGAATTATTAGACCACATAAAATGGACATTTCCAGTTTTAGCTATGCCCCGCCCATCTTTAGCTAAGCTCCACCCACACATTGCCATGTTGGGATCGATCGATCGATCCCTGAACTGCCTGGCTATTAAGCAGTTGAATATTTTGAAACTAATTTGACTGGGTGCTGTTGCTGCCTATGGCAGCAAGAGCGCACATTCAAATTATTTAAAAAATATTCAACAGCATGTTTATTAAATAGTAGACATACAATTCGTACAATGTATAGTCCGTCTTCAATTAAGCTCGTCTATTTGAAAACGCTATAAATGACAAGTACATCCTCTTTAATAGGTAATTAATTTTCTGACCAGTAAGGGCTTAACTGTCTGACTGCTTCAAGCCACCGGACAATAATTTCAATGGGCAATAACTCCGAACCTGCTGAATATTTTGAAAACAATTTGACTTAAAATTGTCAGTGGCTTAGCCACTAACAACTTTCAGTGAAATGGTTTTCAAAATATTCAGCATGTCCAGAGTTATTGCCCATGGAAAGTGTAGTCTGCAGACATTGAGCAGGCAGACAGTTAAAGACAGTATTATATAATATCAAGTTATGTTGAATATGATTTATTTCATCGAGAATCATGAATGTCTTAATAAACTATTTATACAAATTGAGCCTGATTTCTGTTATAAATACCAGTTTATTGTTACCCTCACCCCATAAGGGGAAGAGGGTATTTTAATCAGGTGTGTCTGGAGCTGTATCTAAAAAATTATCTGTATCTCAGCAAGTGTGAACGCGCTATCGTCTCCAGACTCTGGCCGTAATCCAAGAGGGATCTGGATTGGATCAAAATCAGGATCTATGGCTATCTCAGAAACTACTGTCTGATTTGGATCAAACTTGAACACAAGAAAGGTTGTAAGTGTACACTATGATTTCACACCGTTGGGCTTGATCCAGAAAAGCTGAACAGATTGAACAATTATTAATGGGCCTTAATATGCCTGTCTTTGATGAATTTTAAGCTTTTCAGAGAGGATAACTCTGACAAATATGGACAGATCTTGCCGAAACAAAATCATGACACTTCGTCTCTGCCTAATATGTCCACTGGAAAAAACATTTTAATATAGTTTAAAAACTGATATGGCCCGGACACCAAATTTTTTACACATTGCAGGAAAGATAACTCACAAATACGGATGTTGCCGAAACAAAATCATGATACTTCATCTCTCCCTAATATATACACTGGAAAAAAAAATTCAAATGTAGATTAACAATATTTTGTGATATGGCCCAGACACAAATTTTTGACAGATCTCACTGAAACAAAATCATGCCGCTGCCTTAACCCTGTCATCGATGAATTCCCCCTATCTTATTTTCAAGGTAAACACAGGTAACCCGTTGAATATTTTGAAATTAATTTGACTGAAAAACATTGCTGCTTTAGGCAGCAACGGCTTCAAGTCAAATTAATTGCTAAATATTCAACAGAATAAGTTTTATATTGTAAAGAATATACTTTTTTAGGGATTTGCCGGTGAAGTGGTTAATATGTCCATTGAAACAAAAATTTCAAAGGTGGATTAAAAACTTTGAGACATGGCCATGACACAGACGGATGGACAGACAGATGCCACCCGCCATCACATAGTACGACCAGTTTTTCAAACGGCCGTATAAAAACGGACCAATCTCTGATTGTTCTGTATATTTTTCCTGCGTATTCTCTTATTCACTCGCTCTACCCTTTCTATAGAGCCTTCTTTCTATTTTATCTAATTATTCACTTATCTAGGACGTTGTGACTCCATCCTATCTAATTGTTCACTTATCTTGGATATTGTGACTCTATCCTATCTAATTGTTCACTTATCTTGGATATTGTGACTTTCTATCCTATCTAATTGTTCACTTATCTAGGATATTGTGACTATCCTATCTAATTGTTCACTTATCTAGGACATTGTGACTTTCTATCCTGTCTAATTGTTCACTTATCTAGGATATTGTGACTAGCCTATCTAATTGTTCACTTATCTAGGACGTTGTGACTTTCTATCCTATCTAATCGTTCACTTATCTTGGCCATTGTCGCTTTCTATCCTATCTAATTGTTCACTTATCTAGGATATTGTGACTATCCTATCTAATTGTTCACTTATCTAGGACATTGTGACTTTCTATCCTATCTAATTGTTCACTTATCTAGGATATTGTGACTATCCTATCTAATTGTTCACTTATCTAGGATATTGTGACTATCCTATCTAATTGCTCACTTATCTAGGATATTGTGACTTTCTATCCTATCTAATTGTTCACTTATCTAGGATATTGTGACTATCCTATCTACTTGTTCACTTATCTAGGATGTTGTGACTATCCAATCTAATTGTTCACTTATCTAGGCCATTGTAACTATCCAATCTAATTGTTCACTTATCTAGGACATTGTGACGTTCTATTCAATCTAATTGTTCACTTATCTAGGATATTGTGACTTTCTATCCTATCTAATTGTTCACTTATCAAGGACATTGTGACTTTCTATCCTATCGAATTGTTCACTTATCTAGGATATTGTGACTTTCTATCATATCTAATTGTTCACTTATTTAGGACATTGCGACTTTCTATCCTATTTAATTGTTCACTTATCTAGGATATTGTGACTATCCTATCTAATTGTTCACTTATCTAGGATTTTGTGACTATCCTATCTAATTGTTCACTTATCTAGGATATTGTGACTATCCTATCTAATTGTTCACTTATCTAGGATGTTGTGACTATCCAATCTAATTGTTCACTTATCTAGGACATAGTAACTATCCAATCTAATTGTTCACTTATCTAGGACATTGTGACGTTCTATTCAATCTAATTGTTCACTTATCTAGGATATTGTGACTTTCTATCCTATCTAATTGTTCACCTATCAAGGACAATGTGACTTTCTATCCTATCTAATTGTTCACTTATCTAGGACATTGTTACTTTCTGTCCTATCTAATTGTTCACTTATCTAGGATGTTGTGACTTTCTATCCTATCTAATTGTTCACTTATCTAGGTCATTGTGACTCTCCTATCTAATTGTTCACTTATCTAGGACGTTGTGACTTTCTATCCTATCTAATTGTTCACTTATCTAGGACATTGTGACTTTCTATCCTATTTAATTGTTCACTTATCTAGGACATTGTGACTTTCTATCCTATCTAATTGTTCAAGTATCTAGGATATTGACTTTCTATACTATCTAATTGGTCACTTAACTAAGACATTGTGACAACACACTATGGTAATGAGTGACTGTTTTTTGCGCGTAGAAACTACTTTCAGCTTGCTTTAATCTTCTCCACTGTGTTTTGTCCCCTGCAAGCATCCTAAGCTTCTTTCTTCTCCACTTAGAAAACTGGTGCTATGTCATCCTGTGCGTGCCTCGTTGCCACCCAGCAATGAAAACGCAATGCTTTCTGAGCATATGTATTTTCTAGCACTCGGAGAACATGTCAAAACATCGACCATCACAGTGAACTACCATCACAGATAATGGAAGCATGTTCCACAGTTTGTGGACAGTGATAAGTTTAAGGTTAAGCTGCATAGCTAGCAGCGATTTGTGATGGCTCATAAGTGTTTGCGATGACAAGCGTCGAGTCGGTTCAAGAGGGTTTTTGGAACCGCCCAGCTGTCAGTATTGTATAGCATTATTGAGACACGTAGTATAGTATATGTGCAATTTACCGGTAACTTTCATCAGAATCTTAGAGCCATCCACAGCTTCCAGAAGGTCTGGTAAGCAATGTTTTTGTTACACAATGATTTACAATGTCAGTTGTACTGCAGAGGAGTGAGCCTAACTTCTTGCCCCAAGGTAAGCTACATTCATCTACGTGTTGGACAGGTATACTACATGTATGAATTTGGTTTTGGCTTCATTCATGAACAGGTAGTTAGCTGCTGTATTCTGTAGCTATTACAAGCAGTTAATCAAGGGGACCCTTCTCATCTGACTTGTCAGTCAGCTGAGCTATAATGATCACACGCCCCCCCCCCCTCTGGCGTATGTTCATTTATCTGTCTGTGCATCAACAATGTGGCATCTTCCTATGATCATGATCTAATGTATCCATTATGAAAATGAGGCCAATTTTATGACCAACAGCAATGTTATCCCCTTGCAAATTTTCTGCATACTGGGACCCAATGGAGAAGGATATTACTTTGTGGTATGTTTCGTAATTTATCATGTATCACTTTTCTGATGGCGACATCAACATTATGGGTTTGTATTTAGCCAATCATCTTTGTCTATAATTTAGGATTGCTTAATCCTACTGGAACCAAGCTTGGTCACATGGTTGCTTACAGCAGAAGGATGGGGTATGATGAACAGTGAGATCACTATGTCAAAGGTCAAGGTCATTATAACATTGCTATGTTACCTCTGCTCTTTCAAGGCTAAGTTTTTCTGTTTAGCAAATTATTTACATTTATACTTCAGAATTACTTAATACTACCAGAACTAAACTAGAACACATGCTTCCCTATGCCATAAGGAAGATGTGTGCTGATAGCGACATCACTAGGTCAAAGGTCATCCTAGCATTTATATTTGATCTTGTCTTTATTTCCAGTGTTAACATTCTGTATTTAGCAAATCATCTTTGCCTATAATATATTGCTTAATTCTACTTGAACCAAACTTGCAGCTCGTTTCATTGGTCTTGCGTTGCAACGCAAGTGTTGTGCTGTTGCCATGGTATGGTTATGACATTTTTGAGAAAGTTAATTTGGGTGAATTCTGCAACATTTGTTGTGACGTAATAATGTATCAATTTGATTCATTTTGATGCCATAGTCATGCCATGCCAATGACACTGATAATACAGGTTATTGGGTCAGTGCCGTACCCACACCAGGCGGTCCAGTAACCTGCACTGTCAAGATTGTTATTAAACTTGCACAAACGAATTTAACCTGACACTAGTGTTGACAACACTGGCCCAATCAAATGAGCCCTTAGACACATGGTTGCCTATACCAGGAGGCAGCATGATGATACTGATGTCAAAGATCAAGGTCATTCTGACCTCAGGTTTTTTTAACATTAGGTTTGTTTCATTTAGCAAATCATTTATACTTCAGAACTGCTTAATGCTACCAGAACTAAACATGAACCTATGATTCCCTAGACGATAAGGAAGATGTGTGCTTATGACATCACTAGGTCAAAGGCCACAGTCATTGTACCCTTCCTATTTTACCCCTGTCATGGCTGACTTTCCAATGTTAAGTTTTTGCGTTTAGTAAATCATCCCTGTCTATATTTTAGGATTGTGTAATCCCACTGGAACCAAACATGGACGCATGGTTGCCTATCAATCATTCTGACCATGCTATTTGACCTCTGTTTTGCCAACATTAAAACATTTATATTTCAGGATTAGTTAATCCTATTTGAAAAAAACTTGAATACATGGTTACCTATAATGCTAGGAATCAGCATGATAACATTGAGGTCAAAGTCACTGTGACAGAGAGTAGACGGGCGAGACATTTAATTCTGCAAAATTCTTGCTCTAGCTACTGGCTTCTAACTACCTACAGGCATAATCTACCACCAATATAAGAACTAGGTCAGTGAGACACAAGTTTCAGGATAATATATGGCAATGGTCAATTTTGCCATTAGAATCAACAAGAGGCCCAAGGGGCCTGCGTCGCTCACCTGGAGCACCATCAATTTTTGTCAAAATCGTCAATGGGTGGTTTAGTAGTCATTTAAATGAGTTTTTGGACATTTATGCAAGTGCAATATGGTCGCCAAACATGCTACATTTTGATTGGCCCACGGAGCCCAGGCTTTTTTTGGCGGATCAACTTCCCTTGAACAAACTTTAATGGCCCTTAGTCCTTAATCATATCTCCCAAATTTCAGCCTGATCCCTTCAGCGGTTCTGGAGGAGTCATTTTCGGGAAAAGTAGGTCATACAAGATGGTCGCCGAACCATTTGGTCAATCAAGTCCTCTTGAACAAACTTGGCTTACTTCTTGGCCTAGATGAAGATTCCCCAAGCAGTTTCGGAGATGATTTTTAGACATTTCCTAAAATCGGCCAAAATCCAAAACGGCCGCCAGGCAAATTGGCCGATCGAGTTCATTCGAACAAACTTGGATCCCTATGCCCTTAGGATGCTTCCTGCCAAGCATAATTGAAATCGGCCTAGTAGTTCTCGGGAAGACATTTTAAATTTCCCATTGCTTTAGCATGGAGCTTTTGACGAGAGAATTATCCAAGGTGGTCGTCAAACTGTTTATCCAACAATTAAAAAAATTGCAAATTGGAGCTCAGAATCCCCAAAAACATATATAGACCCGATTTTGGCATCAAAATCCATCAAATAAAAAAGTCCAATATGGCCGCCAAACAGGCAACATTTTGGTTGGCCCACGGCGGCCATGTTTTTTAACAGAGCAACTTCCCTTGAACAAACTTTAATGGCCCTTAGTCCCTGATCATATTTCCCAAATTTCAGCCTGATCCCTTCAGCAGGTCTGGAGGTCATTTTCAGGAAAACTAGGCCATCCAAGATGGCCGCCGAACCATTCTGTCAATCAAGTCGTCTTGAGCAAACTTCGCTTATGTCTTTCCCTAGATGAGGTTTCATAAGTTTTGAATCAATTCCCCAAGTGATTTCGGAGAAGAAAATTTTTAAAGACATTTCCTAAAATCGGCCGAAATCCAAGATGGCCACCGGCCAAATTAGCTGATCGGCTTCATTTGAACAAACTTGGATCCTTATACCCTAAGGATGCTTCCTGCCAAATATAATTGAAATCGGCCTAGTAGTTCTCCAGAAGACATTTTAAATATCCCATTGCTTTAGTATGGGAGCCTTTGGCGGGAAAATAATCCAAGATGGCCGCCAAACCATTTATCCGACAGTTTCGAAGATGGCAAAAAAAACCATACATAGAACCAATTTTGGCCTCAAAATCCATCAAATAAAAAAATCCAATATGGCCGCCAAACACGCTACATTTTGATTGGCCTATGGTGGCCATGTTTTTTGATGGATCAACTTCCCTTGAACAAAGTTTAATGGTCCTTAGTCCCTGATCATATCTTCCAAATTTCGGCCTGATCCCTTCAGCGGTTCTGGGTCGTTTTTGGGAAAACTAGGTCATCCAAGATGGCCACCGAACCATTTGGTCAACCAAGTCTTCTTGAACAAAGTCGGTTTACCTCTTTCCCTAGATGATATTTCATGAGTTTTGAATCGATTCCTCAAGTGATTTCGGAGAAGAAATTTTTTTTAGACATTTCCTAAAATCGGCCTAAATCCAAGATGGCCGCCGGCCAAATTAGCTGATCGGCTTCATTTGAACAAACTTGGATACTTATGCCCTAAGGATGCTTCCTGCCAAATATAATTGAAATCGGCCTAGTAGTTCTCCAGAAGAATACATTTTAAATTTCCCATTGCTTTAGTATGGGAGCCTTTGGCGGGAAAATAATCCAAGATGGCCGCCAAACCGTTTATCCGACAGTTTTGAAAGTGGAAAATTTGAGCTCAGAATACCCAAAACCATACATAGTACCAATTTTGGCCTCAAAATCCATCAAATAAAAAAATCCAATATGGCCACCAAACACGCTACATTTTGATTGGCCCATGGCGGCCATGTTTTTTGATGGACCAACTTCCCTTGAACAAGCATTAATGGCCCTTAGTCCTTGATCATATCTCCCAAATTTCGGCCTGATCCCTTCAGCGGTTCTGGAGAAGTCGTTTTTGGGAAAACTAGGTCATCCATGATGGCCACCGAACCATTTGGTCAAACAAGTCTTCTTGAACAAAGTCGGCTTACCTCTTTCCCTAGATGATATTTCATGAGTTTTGAATCAATTCCTCAAGTGGTTTCGGAGATTTTTAAAGATGTATCCTAAAATCGGCCAAAATCCAAGATGGCCGCCTGCCAAATTGGCCGATTGGCTCCATTTGAACGCAGTTGCATCCTTATGCCCTAAGGATGCTTCCTGCCAAATATAATTGAAATCGGCCCAGTGATTCTTAAGAAGTCGTTTAAAGAAAAAGTTGACGGACGGACGGACAGACAGACGGATGATGGACAGACGGAAACACGATGGACGGTCTCCACGGCATAAGCTCACTTGGCCTTTCAGGCCAGGTGAGCTAATAATCAATTATTCAGTATGTTTATATATAAGGTTAACCACCTTTGAAACCTGCTGTATTTCCACATTACCACAGCTATGAGTCTAGAATGATGTTTAAACAATTCATAACATCAATTTCTCTGCAAACAAATAGTTTCAAGCAAACTTCTTACAAAACCTGTGGAAAATACTTGCACTGAAAGTTGGTGCTGCCTTAGGTAGAGTATTTAAACAATTCAGCTCGATATTAATTTACCGTAATAAGTATACTGTAGGGGGAAATGAGGTAATTGCACCTACAACATTAGATGATATCGCTAGATAGCAATGCGGAACTAGTCGGAATGTGTTGTTTCCAATGGGAGGTACAAGTCTGATAGTAATATATAGCACAAATAATTTACGATTTATTCATAGTACCAAGATAGTTTACAGGTGTAGTTAAATATGTCAATGTACAATGAATGCTTATTTACATATATTACATTATATATACATTTTATACAGAAAGCTTAATATGACTTAATGAAAATGTTTCATACATAATTGCTTAATGATGAAATATGACTAAATGACAAGAGATATGGCTTTGCAGCCCCCCCCCCCCTCCCACAGATGAAAATAACAATACAGGAAAGTTGATAAATAGCAATTTGACAATGTCTATTAACCCTTTAACACTCATATCAACTAAAAATGGCTTCTGCACTGGTCTTGAGAAATGTTCATTTGCAGACCAAGAGAGCCTATTTTTGAAAATTTACCACTGGAATGATTGGCTCGATAATCGAGCTAGTCATTCCAGTGGTAAATTCAAAAATAGTCTTGTCTTGGTCTGCAAATGGACATTTTCTGAGAAATTTTAAATTTTCCTGAACAAATTCGCAGGATAAAAGGTTAATGCTAGATGCAAATATTGCAGTAACATGTGGCATCAGAAAACATACCTAATGGGCAGGATGTAGGCCCCCCTCCAGGAACACAATTTCCATTGAAAGGTATGGGATATGGCCAATACTGTTGGTGAAAGAGATATGAATAGTCTTGCCAGGAAGTATCATGAGGCTTGTTGTAATTGAGCTGTGTGCATGCATTCGGTGCGTTAACTCAATTTCAACTACAGTGATTTTCCCAAACTGAAATAGGTGGGGTGTATGTCTTTGGTCTTTCGAAGGACCCGCATCATTTTTGGGTCTGATCAAAAAGGGTGGGTTTGCATGGAAGACTTTTTGTCAATTAATGTTAAGTGAACCATGAAAATTAGGTCACTTTGACATATATTTTAGTATTCCCCTACATACTTTTGAAACAACTGTAGTGATCTTGAGCTATGTCCATTTACAGCCTAAGAAAAGATTACGGTTTGAAAATTTTCCACTGGAAAGGCTGGCTCGATAATCAATCATTGCAGTGGCATATTTTACAAGATTAGTCCTCTCTTGGCTTGCAAATGGACATTCAATAACCAACTATTTAGATTTTCTTGACCATGTTAATTTGACTGGAAGCCATTGCTGCAACGGCTGCCTTAGGCAGTAACGACCGCCTTAGGCAGCAACCTCTTCCAGTCAAATTAATTTCGAAATATTCAATAGAACAAGTTTTATCATATCAATCAGTTTAACCCTTTAACCCGTACACACCACAAATGCCAAATTCTTAATGATGTATGGAATATTTTGAAACTAATTTGATTGGGAGTTGTTGCTGCCTATGGCAGAAACAGGTTCCAGTCAAAATAGCCTGTATAGGTGTATAAAATCTTAATGATAAACAAGCATATGAACCCGGTTATACATCATCACTTATGATCTTTTACCAGGCCTACACAGGGTAGTCTTAATATTTTACGAATCCTACACCGGATATTTTCCCAAGCCTACACAGGGTAGTCTTAATCTTTTATCAAGCCTACACTGTGTAGTTTTAATCTTTTATCAAGCCTACACAGGATAGTTTATATATTTTACCAAGCCGACACGGGATAGGCTTAATCTTTTACCAAGCCTACACCTGCTAGTCTTAATCTTTTACCAAGCCTACACCGGATAGACTTAATCTTTTACCAAGCCTACACAGGAGTCTGTATCTTTTACCAAGCCTACACATGGTAGTTTTAATCTTTTACCAAGCCTACACCGGTCTTAATCTTTTACCAAGCCCACACCAGTCTTAATTTTTTAACAAGACTACACAGGATAGTCTTAATCTTTTACCAAGCCTACACTGGATAGTCTAAATCTTTTACCAAGCCTACAAAGGAGTCTTAATCTTTTACCAAGCCTACACCAGATAGTCTTAATCATATACCACGCCTACCCTGGATAGTCTTAATATTTTACCAAGTCTCCACAGGATAGTCTTAATCATTTACCAAGCCTACACAGGATAGTCTTAATCTTATAATCGCAGTCATAGTTTCTTTCCTTCGCACTACATTTAGACACAGTGCCTAAAGGTGACCTGCAGCTTTTCAGTTGCAATATACATATAGTACATCAAAGACAATGTATGTGGCAATGCGTATGAAAAATCTCACATAAAATGCAATAATCTTCGAAACATCGATTAAAGTCAAAAACGCTAATAGAATAATCTCCTTTCTAGCATAGTGAGTTACAGTGATGACACATGAGTTTGTTTTGCAGTAATGTTTGATGTTCGTCTGCTATTGATGATGCCATATTTGACAAGATTGTTATACTGAAAACGATTGATACATAGAAACCATTGTAGCATCATAAGTAAGATCCAGAGGTGATTTCAACAAAAAGGAAAAACTTGTGATGTCACTGTGATTCGCAACACCAATGGAGAATGCTCATACTAAATCTGTGTCCAGAGAAATTTTCAAAAACAAACAGGATATACTGCTTTTGAGCTTAGATTATGTCGCTTCCTGATGGGTTACATTAATGACAATTACATGATTTTTTAAACTACTTATCATCTATAGCCTGAAATAAAAACGGGCAAAAGTTTGAAAACTTTGCATGTCACCTTTAATACAATTCCACACTCTTGATATCCCATTCTAATTCAATCTTTTGTGTTGCGGCTCAACTAATATATGTCTGTTAGTCTGTTAAATTTTGATGAATTTCTGACAAAACTATCTATGTCGCAACAATAGCGTGTTCGCTTATCACACATCTTAAATGTTGAATTTCACTCACAATTGATAGAGAGTTGTAAACAATCAAGTGTGACACATTATAATTTGACAAGCAAGCAAAATGGTGTTCCAATGCAACCATGAAGCTTGACTTTACGATATAGCAATGAATTATGAAGCCTCACTTAAAAAACCCTACATAGACAAAGGCTAAATACAGAAGGCCTATCAATACACTTATCAAAGAGTCCTGCCCTCTCATTATAGAGAATTATCCAAGTTTTGGTGCAGTATGATTAACCCAATGTGAGATATGAAGTGCTAAGTTGAGCTCAGCACAAAATGTTAATGTTAAAAAACAAAGTTTTGTCATTATCCCACTGACCTTCACCTTTGAGTTTTTAAATGACAAGGTGATTATGTCCTGCCAGCTCGTTATCTGGAAGCATGTGTCCAAATATGCTGAACAAAACATGGGATGTAACCAACTAGATTGAGCTAAACGCAAAATTTTAATGGTGACAATTTTTTTTTTTATCAAGGTCACAGTGACCTTGTCCTCTGATCTCTTGACCCAAAGCCATTGAGTCACACCCTCTCATTATATGGAAGGTTTGGGTCCAGTATCACTAACTAACAATAAAATATCAAACACTTAGTTGAAAGCGAAATGCAAAATGTTAATTGTGAAATAAACTTAAGCTTTTAGCAAGGTCACAATGATCTTCACTTTTGACCTTTTGACTTCAAGCTCATTGTGTCATTCCCGCTCATTCTCAGGAAGCATATGTCAAAGTTTAAGTGCCGCATGATCACCCAAACCTGAGACATAAACCACTAAGTTGATCTAAACAATATGTTAATGCTGAAAACCCCCAATGTTTTTTACCTCATAGAGGTAGGTTATGTCATGCCGTCTCATTATAGGGAGGCATGTCTCTAAGCTTGGGTGCATTCTGATTGACCCAGCATGAGATATGAAGCTCTAAGTTGGGCTGCAAGCAAATTGAACGATGCCATCATCACCGCCAGATGACGCAGAGTGCATTGTAATAGCTCATTTACTTGGCAAAGTCGAGCTAAAAATGGTAATTTCCGCATGCACGCACACCCTCATTGCACACTAGATTATACTGTATCAGGTAATGCCATCAAGCTTGCCATTAGGAGCTCCATTTTGTTTACAAAGTTACGCCCATCTAGCCGTGTTAGATCTATTTCTTCAAAAGCGCCACCAAGATTCGACCACTTAGGATCCTTTACAATAGATGTTGTTGTGGGTACACCAGTATCATGGTGTCTAGGCAACCGCTGCACATAAACTTGTAAGCCTGTTGTTGGTCCACTTTTCAAAGCAATTACTCTGTTATAAAGGAAAGTATAGTAGATTACAAGTCAATGTTATAACTTATAAAGGAAAGTATAGTATATTACAGATCAATGTTAAAACTTATAAAGGAAAGTATAGTAGATCACAGATCAATGTTATAACTTATAAAGGAAAGTATAGTAGATTACAGATCAATGTTATAACTTATAAAGGAAAGTATAGTAGATTACAGATTAACATCCCTGAACATGAAAGGCAAAAGTTGAAAATGTATTTAAAATTGAACAGATATCTTCTTTGAGTATTTTGAAAGATATACCACCTGCCCCATAATGGGTATTGAGTATTGTTATCATGAGTGTGCATGCATGCGTGCATTTGTGTGTCTGTCCGGAGATGCATCTCCAAAACTACTGATCCAATTTGACTCCGATTTTTACACAAAAGAACTTGCCATGCAAGAAGATGTCAAGACACTGGCCATGATCCAGATAAAAGAACCTGGAGCTAGATCGGATCAAATACTGGCTCTATGGATATCTCAGAAACTATTAGTTCAATCTGGCTAAAATCTTAACACAGGAAATGGTGTGATCATACATTTGGATTCCAGAACTTTGGGTATGATCCCGAAAAATTCAGACAATCAAAGAATTTGGTCAATCTTCCCCAAAATCAAATTAATAATGATACAAATTGTATGCCTGCATGTTCTAGAATGGCTTTGTAAAGTTTCTTTGAAATCAGAAGTCATTGTTGTGTAACATGTCCAATAATAAAACATTAACCTGAAAAACATCAACAATATTCCAAGTCCAAAACCGTGAAAAAAAGCTGGCAAAGATCACATGTATGGTTGGTTGAGAACTGATTTACTTTTATTTCATCAAGAAAATGGTAATATGTATTGTCAATCTAATTATTTTCAGATCCGGAATAGATCTCTAAAGCTTGGTCATGTCCTTGCTGCTGTGGACATTTTGTTTACTTTTGCTTGTCATTCAGTCCTCATCCAATCTCACAAATCTTTACATCCCTATTCTAGGGATAAGTACCAACATCGCTACAGAGCCCGATAATCGATTCGCTGTCCTGTAGGGCACCCCGCCACCCCCACCCGCCCTTAAATTTTAAAATTGCTATTCCTCCATTAATGATGAATATAACGTGACAAAACTTGAGGGGGTCTTCGAGGGATAAGGGGGTTATTCTAGGGGTATGTATCGCCATCATTACAGACACCAATCTTTTATTTATCATATAAACTTGAGGGGGTCTTTGAGGGATAAGGGGGTTATTCTAGGGGTATGTATCGCCATCATTACAGACACCAATCTTTTATTTATCATATAAACTTGAGGGGGTCTTCGAGGGATAAGGGGGTTATTCTAGTGGTATGTATCGCCATCATTACAGACACCAATCTTTTATTTATCATATAAACATGAGGGGGTCTTCGAGGGATAAGGGGGTTATTCTAGGGGTATGTATCGCCATCATTACAGACACCAATCTTTTATTTATCATATAAACTTGAGGGGGTCTTCGAGGGATAAGGGGGTTATTCTAGGGGTATGTATCGCCATCATTACAGACACCAATCTTTTATTTATCATATAAACTTGAGGGGGTCTTCGAGGGATAAGGGGGTTATTCTAGTGGTATGTATCGCCATCATTACAGACACCAATCTTTTATTTATCATATAAACTTGAGGGGGTCTTCGAGGGATAAGGGGGTTATTCTAGTGGTATGTATCGCCATCATTACAGACACCAATCTTTTATTTATCATATAAACTTGAGGGGGTCTTCGAGGGATAAGGGGGTTATTCTAGTGGTATGTATCGCCATCATTACAGACACCAATCTTTTATTTATCATATAAACTTGAGGGGGTCTTCGAGGGATAAGGGGGTTATTCTAGTGGTATGTATCGCCATCATTACAGACACCAATCTTTTATTTATCATATAAACTTGAGGGGGTCTTCGAGGGATAAGGGGGTTATTCTAGGGGTATGTATCGCCATCATTACAGACACCAATCTTTTATTTATCATATAAACATGAGGGGGTCTTCGAGGGATAAGGGGGTTATTCTAGGGGTATGTATCGCCATCATTACAGACACCAATCTTTTATTTATCATATAAACTTGAGGGGGTCTTCGAGGGATAAGGGGGTTATTCTAGTGGTATGTATCGCCATCATTACAGACACCAATCTTTTATTTATCATATAAACTTGAGGGGGTCTTCGAGGGATAAGGGGGTTATTCTAGTGGTATGTATCGCCATCATTACAGACACCAATCTTTTATTTATCATATAAACTTGAGGGGGTCTTCGAGGGATAAGGGGGTTATTCTAGTGGTATGTATCGCCATCATTACAGACACCAATCTTTTATTTATCATATAAACTTGAGGGGGTCTTCGAGGGATAAGGGGGTTATTCTAGTGGTATGTATCGCCATCATTCCAGACACCAATCTTTTATTTATCATATAAACTTGAGGGGGTCTTCGAGGGATAAGGGGGTTATTCTAGTGGTATGTATCGCCATCATTACAGACACCAATCTTTTATTTATCATATAAACTTGAGGGGGTCTTCGAGGGATAAGGGGGTTATTCTAGTGGTATGTATCGCCATCATTACAGACACCAATCTTTTATTTATCATATAAACTTGAGGGGGTCTTCGAGGGATAAGGGGGTTATTCTAGGGGTATGTATCGCCATCATTACAGACACCAATCTTTTATTTATCATATAAACTTGAGGGGGTCTTCGAGGGATAAGGGGGTTATTCTAGTGGTATGTATCGCCATCATTACAGACACCAATCTTTTATTTATCATATAAACTTGAGGGGGTCTTCGAGGGATAAGGGGGTTATTCTAGGGGTATGTATCGCCATCATTACAGACACCAATCTTTTTTTTATCATATAAACTTGAGGGGGTCTTCGAGGGATAAGGGGGTTATTCTAGGGGTATGTATCGCCATCATTACAGACACCAATCTTTTATTTATCATATAAACATGAGGGGGTCTTCGAGGGATAAGGGGGTTATTCTAGGGGTATGTATCGCCATCATTACAGACACCAATCTTTTATTTATCATATAAACTTGAGGGGGTCTTCGAGGGATAAGGGGGTTATTCTAGGGGTATGTATCGCCATCATTACAGACACCAATCTTTTATTTATCATATAAACTTGAGGGGGTCTTCGAGGGATAAGGGGGTTATTCTAGGGGTATGTATCGCCATCATTACAGACACCAATCTTTTATTTATCATATAAACTTGAGGGGGTCTTCGAGGGATAAGGGGGTTATTCTAGGGGTATGTATCGCCATCATTACAGACACCAATCTTTTATTTATCATATAAACTTGAGGGGGTCTTCGAGGGATAAGGGGGTTATTCTAGGGGTATGTATCGCCATCATTACAGACACCAATCTTTTATTTATCATATAAACTTGAGGGGGTCTTCGAGGGATAAGGGGGTTATTCTAGGGGTATGTATCGCCATCATTACAGACACCAATCTTTTATTTATCATATAAACTTGAGGGGGTCATCGAGGGATAAGGGGGTTATTCTAGGGGTATGTATCGCCATCATTACAGACACCAATCTTTTATTTATCATATAAACTTGAGGGGGTCTTCGAGGGATAAGGGGGTTATTCTAGGGGTATGTATCGCCATCATTACAGACACCAATCTTTTATTTATCATATAAACATGAGGGGGTCTTCGAGGGATAAGGGGGTTATTCTAGGGGTATGTATCGCCATCATTACAGACACCAATCTTTTATTTATCATATAAACATGAGGGGGTCTTCGAGGGATAAGGGGGTTATTCTAGGGGTATGTATCGCCATCATTACAGACACCAATCTTTTATTTATCATATAAACATGAGGGGGTCTTCGAGGGATAAGGGGGTTATTCTAGGGGTATGTATCGCCATCATTACAGACACCAATCTTTTATTTATCATATAAACATGAGGGGGTCTTCGCGGGATAAGGGGGTTATTCTAGGGGTATGTATCGCCATCATTACAGACACCAATCTTTTATTTATCATATAAACATGAGGGGGTCTTCGAGGGATAAGGGGGTTATTCTAGGGGTATGTATCGCCATCATTACAGACACCAATCTTTTATTTATCATATAAACATGAGGGGGTCTTCGAGGGATAAGGGGGTTATTCTAGGGGTATGTATCGCCATCATTACAGACACCAATCTTTTATTTATCATATAAACTTGAGGGGGTCTTCGAGGGATAAGGGGGTTATTCTAGGGGTATGTATCGCCATCATTACAGACACCAATCTTTTATTTATCATATAAACATGAGGGGGTCTTCGAGGGATAAGGGGGTTATTCTAGGGGTATGTATCGCCATCATTACAGACACCAATCTTTTATTTATCATATAAACTTGAGGGGGTCTTCGAGGGATAAGGGGGTTATTCTAGGGGTATGTATCGCCATCATTACAGACACCAATCTTTTATTTATCATATAAGGGCACCCACCCTGCCAATCATTAAATTTTATAATTGCTACTTTGTTACTGACTAACAGATTTAATAAAACTGAGGATGTATTCTAGCAGTATCTCTTTATCTCCTAATCATGCCGATGTTTGATTCATCTCATAATGCAGTTTAGAAGGGTACCCAGAATCATGAGATTTTAAAGTCTCTATACATGCTGTGGAACATTCCGGACCTTAGTTCATACAGGCTTTTTTCTGATTTAAATAGATGTGCAAATGGAACTAGAACACATTTACTGAAGTAACTCTAAATCTGCGATGACTGGGCATTAAGGATTATTATACGCCCTCTTCTCATATGAGCATTGAACATGTCTGATTCTGACCTGATAAAAAGTCTAAGTGTTGTCGCAGTTCAAAGATCCATAGTTGAAATTAACATAGTTTTACACAGGGTACGGAAAAGCTGATTTCTTGAAAACCGATAGCCTTGCCCATAAATTATAAAATAATGTGTCCTGATTTGCTGTAGCGATATTTTTAACAAAATCAAGGAAAATGCCATTAAATGTCAAATAAAGGAGACATCAATGAATTAAAGGTAAAGGGAGGCAATTCATGCAAAAAACTGACAAATTTTTGTTTTGGCATGAAATACCTCCCTTTACCTGTTGAAGTTGATGGAGTCAATTCAATATCATGAATTTCGATTCTCTTTGACTACATGTGGCGAAAAAAATCATTAATTACTTGATTATTTGAAACTTCAGGTCTTTTTCCTTGATTTTCATCAAAATTTTACTATAGGTATATCATACATGCCAGATCCAACGGTGATGATTTGAAAGTGACCCGTCCAAGGTCAATCATGGGTCAAAGTGACCAATTTTAGGTTTTGGCATGAATTACCTCCCTTTCCCTGTTGAAGTTGATAGAGGCAATTAAATCTGGTGAATTTCGATTGTCTCTGACTATCTGGGCCAAGCAAAATTCATTAATTTCTCCTTTATTTGACATTTGATGGCCTTTTCCTTGATTTTGGGTCGAATGTGTAACTATGGATTCTGGTAGGATGTTACGTTTCAACATGATTTGCAGAAACCTTAAGGGGAGTCGCTATCAGAATATCACTCTCATACATTTCCTATGGGGAATTCTGGGCATGGATAGGTGTATTCCTCGGAAATTATTCCCTGGATCCAAAAGAAAAATAAAACCATCCCAGACCTAAGGTGTACTGAAAGTGTCTCAAGTTTGGAGGCTAAAAATCTCAAATAGTACTCAATGGACCAGGAAAATACGTATGTGTCAGATGCGGGTTAACAGATGCTAGAAGTCTGTTAAGTTTCTCCATGATCTGCAAGAAACTATAGGACGAGTTGCTGTCTGAATACTACTCCTTTACATTTCCAATTGTACTTTTTGTACATGAAAACGTGGAATTCTTGGGAACGATACACCAGATCCAATTTCTGTAGATGATCTATACATGCCTGGTGCGTACTAGAAATGTACCAAGTTTAGATATGATATTTCCAAAGATGGGTCATTTATCATCAAATCAATTTCCAATACATTCCCTATTGACATATTTGTGTATGATACAAAAATCATAATATCTCATGAACCATTCGGGATATCGGAGTTCTGTAAATGGTGTCTGAGAGGTAATTCCACCCCGGAGCAGGTGATCTAAATGCTGAAACAATCCGACCATAATTCCGTCATCTTTCAGCAAATCATGGAAATATTGTTTAGTGTGCAGATTTTCAATAATAGAAATGTTAATATGTTTACTAACGATTTTATTTTAGTAAGCAATAGTAGCCTCTGGTATCTAGGGATGTAAAAAATGTCAACCCTCTGACAGGGACAGAAGTAAGAATTCTCATGATGTCAAATAATTGGTTTCTAAAAAAACTGGTCACTGAAACGAAGATTTTTTGGGTCAACTTGCGGGTCAACAGATCCTTGAAATATGTTAGGTTTCAAGATGATCCGTAAAAAATCCTAGAAAGAGTCGCTGACTGAATATTGCTCACATACATTCCTTATGGGACATTGCAGCTTTCTGAAAGGTTAACATGTTCGCCAATGATTTTATTAACGGCCTAAAACAGAGTGCATAGACACACCAAGCCAAAATTAAACATTAATCATGGGCGCCGCCATCTTGGCTACGGGTGTATCCATCTTGGAAGGAACCGAGTTGCAAGAGAAATTAACCGAGTACCCGGACAAGATTAAACAGTTAATGGGTAACGGAGCGACTCCAACAATGGCTACCATTTTAAAATAATGTGCCAATCAGAGTTGCCCTTACGCGTCCTTTTGCGCGTATATACGCATAAAAATGGCAGAGGGACGCATAAGAATGAACCCTCTGCATTCCTGAGGACGCACGAGGGACGCAGTAAAAAAGTGTAACGGAAACTGGTAACTTTGCGTGCGCTTAATTATCGATTATATTATCGTGTGTGTATATTTATTTGTGCATGTTTTTACTTTAAAAAATATACCTAATGTATTGTGTTCAATAAAAACGAACTTACTGCGTTGTTTAAGACTATGATTTGTTGTATGTTTTCTTGCACAACTCAAAGTTGTTAATGCCCATAAATCAGATTCAACCGCCAAAATTAATTGTAATCACAATCCCGAGATCATCCTTAGTATTCAATTTGATCTAATTTTTAAAATAAATAATGAGTTTACAAGTCCGATGTCAGTCCCCTTGTTTGGCCTACAAATTGCAAAAATACCCGCCATGTTTCTGTCTGTTGTGCTAAACGTCAGTGTGATGTATTTGATTGGGTAACAGCGGAATTTCCCTTTAGAGGAACTCACGCTTGAGAAATCCAATACAACTGATCAAGCGTATACAAACGTGTCTGGGCGTCGTAACCCTTTCACAGCTCAGAACATTGGACAGATCACAAAGTTGTTATAACTAATATGCTGAATATTTTGAAATTAATTTGTGCATGCCTACTTGCAGCAATGACTACAGCCAAAATATGTTTTTCCATTTACTTATCAAAGTATCTAAATGGATGAAGGAATATATGGAAGATATTGTGATATCCTTTACATTTGAATGGTCATTTGATGGATTAGCGGCGGTGTCTGTGTATTGCTGTTTGAATAACGGTATCAATAAGCGCTATAAGCCGTCTTTTATTCAGCAATAGTGGCTGATTGATTGACTGATGGATTAGTGTTTATAATGTTTAACAATACTCGATCGATCGTTAGGTGTTCCCAATTTCTCAACTCAAAAGCTCATCCCAGCAACGATATCGTCATTTTTCCAAACAGCGTATAGCTCAAAGCTCCCTGATACAAGCGTCCTTATTGGATACACGCTAATGCGTTATCTATGCTTCAACCAATCAGCAATCGCGTTACATAGTTACTCCCCATGAATTAGACATATCAGGTTGTTGGCTGATATAGTTTCACGAATTACGCATTTTAATCTGATTTATACAGATTATTTTTGATAAATTATTGTTTTGTCTGATCTTAGCCTATGTATTCCACTATATTTAGTCATTCCAGTTACATTATAAAAAAAATATGTGCGCATTATATCAAAGTAGGTTAAGTCGTCCTTGTCGCCACAGGTACTCGTAATTTTTCAATTCGTCCAAAGTCAAGTTAGGGTTTTAAAGAAAAACTAATGCAGTGGTCTTAGCTAATTACTAATATAGTGGTCTTTGGAAATGTTAATCATACAAGGTTGTTAATGTAGGTTGGTTGGTTTATCAGACAACAAACAAGTACAATGCTTTAAGTTATTGTTTATTGATATGCAGTTCAAATGTCATTAGTTAAATATACAATGGCCATTTCAATATATCAATTTTAGCCACGATTGTAGATCACAGAATACATATTTTTGAAAATTTGCCACTGGAATGACTGGCACTATTTAGAGCCAGTCATTCCAGTGTTAAACTTTCAAAAATAGGTATTTTGGTGATCTACAATAGTGGCCAAAAATGTTACGTGCTAAAGGTTAATAAACTATGCATAGTTAATATTCTCTATATACACATTAACAGTATTTACACAATGTCATACCTAGTGTTTTCAACATGTTTAATAAAGTGCTTTATAATTAGATCAATGTGTTGTGTTTATTTTAAGAAAAAAACATGGGACCCCCATATTTCAGATGAGGACCCTGTGGGACCCCCAGCTTTTACAGTGGGACCCCCAAATCTGAGTGTGGGGTCCTTGGGACCCCCAAAAATCATATGTTGTGGGCAACACTGGTGCCAATTTAAGGAAATTTCAAACAGTCATTATGGCACGAATGTATAGATTTTAGATTGATATAACCTACCCCTGTGATGAATTTCCCTTTCCTTCTATGAAGCCAGCAATGGATAACTACAAACACGCTGAATTGTTAAAATTTGCAAAATTTTATGAGCTTAAACACATGCGACTTGAGAAGTCAGCAAAATAGACGAATCTGACTGTGATTCGGAATTGACTTGGTACCTGGGGCTAAGGTAATTCTCGGACACAGTATGGGCAGGACCATGGAGAGCGCAGACTTAATTGTTTATTTTGAGCTAGACTAGATAATAGACATTATCATAATAGTACATCTGGTAAGTATTATCCGAAGTAGAATGTGCACGCAGATGTCCGCTAATTTATTCTTGTGTCGGGTACCTTTGTGATGGGTAGCTTTTTCAATGGTCTCCAATTGGATGCTACAAGATCTTGGTACATACATGTGTGCGTGTGCATAATCGGTAATACTTCAAGTATGCATATGATTGCATGGGTTTTCATATATCTTATAATATATATATATATATATATATATATATATATATATATATATATATATATATATATATATATAATATATATATGCATATGTGTGTAAAGGAGCGACCATATATTAGTATTACTGTTGAGAATGGTAGAGGCCAGAGCCTGCATGTAACCTTTTCAGTGTATTTTGAAAACTTTTACACTTACCTAATACTCTGAGTGGATGCTGTACATCAGACACCATTCAGATAACTATGGCGCACCATTCTAGGCTTTAGATATGGTTTGACAACAAGAGTACATGTATATAATTTACCTATGTCCTTGTGGTAGCACCAACATAACAGATGCTGCAGTTCCCAGGCTTTCTATTGGTCCCACACCACCAGCATTGCTGTTTGAAAGGATCTGCCATCCAAGCAGTTTGGACAGGAATACCATCATGTTGACGTGGTGCTGCGATACCTAGATTATAGCAAATCCATTAATAACAGAGGGATCCATTCCTAGCTATGCCCCACCCATGTAAGTGTGTTGGAATCAATTTGAAACATTTAAAACTGAATACCCAAAATTTAAATTCCAAGGTAACTATACAGGTAAGCTGTTGCATATTTTGGAACTAATTTGACTGGAGCTGTTGCTGCTCATGGCAGGAACAACTCCCAGTCAAATTGGTTTCAAAATACTCAAAAGAGTCTTTATTACATTATAAAGTCACCAAAGACATACAATTCGGAAACATTCATGATAGAATTTTTCAGTTTTGGGATGGACATAAGTCAACTTGATCACGACATCAGCTAGCAAGTGACGCAATTGATGATGACGTCAGATACTTGAGTGGCAGATCAGATCCCTCCATTGAAATGTTTGACAGGGCAAACAGTTTCAGTGTGAGACATTGAAAACCAGGTCAAATGAGTGTAGCTAGGGACCACCTCTCCCCTGTCTTCACTAAAGTTCACAAAATGTGGAATCCGGATACGCTTAATATTAATTAGAGAGCTGGGCCTGTGCACACCGAACTTTCGCGAATTGTGAAAATCATGAGCATTGTACCTAATTCACGGATAGCATGATGGACACCATTTGGATCGAGCCATCCTCCGCTTGACAAGAATAATGATGCCTAATAGCTTCAATAGATATTAACACTGAAAGGTTACTTAAAGTTAAAAAAAATCAACATAATACACATATTTATTGTCTTTGCATTCAAACTTTCCTTTATAACAGAGTGATTGTATTCAAAACCAATATTGTATCAAGAGCTACATTTGCATATGCAGTAAAAGATAACAGTTCTCTTGTCAACTTGTGTCAATGGAAATTCTCACAGAGAAAGCTTGTTGTATGTTGAATGGCATCACTATTTCTACACTCACAGTGAACTGGTTGCTTTTATGTCTGAAGGCCCTGAAGGTGGTCAGAATGTTGCTAAGGTGTTCATTTGAGATAAGCTTCACAATACATACCTGCCAGAGTATTGCATCACGAAGATCTTTTTGTTCAAATGACAGATGACATACATGACCTTCTTTATCGTTCATCTGAATACTCTCAGTGCCTATCTGGAGCACCATATATGTTCTGCATGGAAAACAAATACACAAGTATTTAACCAATTTAAACATGATAGGCCAGAATTTGTTCCCAATGAGAAAGTCCAAATACCCGAAGGCAAGTTTCCCATCCTTTCAAGTTGCTATACATACTCAGTGAGGCCGGAATATCAGCCTTTAAAATCTCAGGGAAATGTGATTTGCCTTAAAATTCAAATTTTGTTCTTTTTAGCTATGCACTCAACGGTGGGTCTAGGCACTGCTGAAATATCCCCAGGATTGAACCCTGTAACCCTGTAAAATGTCAGTTTGCAGACTAAGAGAAGACTATTTTGGAAAATTTATCACTGAAATTATCGAGCCAGTTGTAAATTTTCTGTTTCAAAAAAGCATCCGCTTTTGTTTCTACAAGAATTCTTAATACTTACCAGATGTACTATTATGATAATGTCTATTATCTAGTCTAGCTCAAAATAAACAATTAAAACTCCGCACTCTCCTGGTCCTGCCCACACTGTGTCCGGGAATTACCATAGCCGCAGGTACCGAGTCAATTCCCAATCACAGTCAGATTCGTCTTATATTTGCCTTGAAAAACAGTGAAAGCAGCTCAGCCTCACCTCAGCGGGCGGCTGAGGCAGGGCCATAGTACATCTGGTAAGTATTAAGAATTCTCGTAGAAACAAAAGCGGATGCTTTTTTGATTCTACTTCGAATAATACTTACCAGATGTACTATTATGATAAACCCCGGATTTCAACAGCCAAGAAATACCGGTGGGAGGAGGTGAGGCTCGAACCAGCACTCATCTACCATCCAACAGAGAAGGTTGAGAAGAGACTAGAACCCTGGCATACGCTTGGGTTCTGCCATCTGACTCATAGAGTGCTAAACTTCCATGGTCTAGACCGCGCTTCCACACCCCCCGCCCCTCTTTTGTCCGCACAAAATTCAGAGGGCTCTCAATGGGGATGCAACACCCACCAGACCTGTGTCAGCCCCAAGTCTCAGCTAGGGCAGTCCAGTAGAGTGCAAAGAAGCTACTACAACTTCTAATTTTGAAAAAATATTAGTATATCGATTAGATTTTCAAATTGGAATGAGTCTCATGTCTGTTTGAGAGGATAAGTATACTCTTATACCAGACTATTTACCTAAGCAGTCTGGAATTTCGACTGTAAGTAAATTATTTATAGTCACTTAATTAATGTAAACACTCACCATTTTGAGTGCTTGGTCTTTTCTTGTTCATCACAGGAGCTCGGCCCAATCCACGGTCGTTCTCAGGTCATGTGCATAGCCATTGTTCAGTGCAGGTGGAAGAACTTGTGATGTGTGCGAAATAGTGGTCGGATGTGGCTTAGTTTAGATTCGATAAATTGGTGACGGCTACCGGATTAAGTGCGCTGGAGATGTCGCGAAGGTAGAAATCAGTGAATGACGACTCAGCATGCCATTGTGCTACAGACATCACCTCCTCTAATGAGACACCCTTATAAAGGGCCAATGATGCTGCTAGTGCTCGGACCTGATGGCCATTCGCACGATCAATCTGCTTTCCTGTAGCGATTTTGTGCGACACCTGAATAGCGTCAACTATCCAACGAGAAATAGTATCTTTCGAGGCACGCAAATGAGGAGCTTTGAGACATAACCACAGAGATTTCGGGTCATCTCTCCACTCCTCAGTATGTTTCTTATACATTTTCAGACATCTGACAGGACACCAAGCAGAAGAGTTTGGGTCATGTCTAGTTAAACTTGGCAAATTGATCGGCTGTCCTGGATATTTAAGTGACTGATTCTTTGCCAGGAAACAAAGACGTGGAAGTAGTCTTAAACCTTCCCCTGTGACGACAAAACGGTCTTGTTCGGCAGAAAGCGCATGTATTTCGCTTCTCCTTCTCGCCGACGCTGCTGCAACCAAGAAAACTGATTTAATAGTTAACAGTTTAATGTCTATAGATCTAATTGGTTCAAAGGGCGCATGCCCTAAAACTTGTAGAACAAGAGATAGATTCCATGCTGGGATAGGAATTGGCTGTCTAGGTCGCAGATTGCTTATTCCTTTAATAACTTCATTCAGTGTCATTTTCCACTCCTTCAATGGCCAGACTGGGAATGACTGAAGCTAATGCAGACTTATAAGCTGCTAGGGTTGAAGGTACAAGTTTGTCAACTTCGTATAAATGACAGATAAAATCTGCTACGTGTTGAACAGATGCAGAAAAGGGATCAATATCTCTTCTCTTACACCATTCTGCAAATTTGTTGATTCTATAATTATATGTTTTAGTGGTTGAACCTCTTCTGGCTGAAGCGACAAACTTCGCCGCTTGCTCAGAAAAGTCACCCTTAATTGCACGCTGTTTGATAACATCCATGCAGTCAATTTGAACATTTCTGGTCTGTCGTGGAGGTACAGACACCTGTTCTGAGAGATTAGATCTCTTCTGTCTGGAAGATGGATTGGACTGCAGACCAGAAGGTCCAGCAGATCCGCAAACCATGATCGGCCTGGCCAATAAGGGGCGATCAGTAGCACTTGGCACATACCCTCTCTTATCTTTGCCAGAACTTTTGGGATGAGAATCGTTGGAGGATACGCATACGCGTACATTTCCTTCCAACTTATCGCCAGTGCGTCTACCGCTAGAGCTAGCGGGTCCGGGATCGGTGACACGTAAGTGACCATCTTTGCGTTTTGTTTCATCGCAAACAGGTCCACATTTGTCTTGCGCCAATGTTTGAATAGAACCTCCGCTACTGATTGGTTGAGCTGCCATTCCCTCGGACGACAAACCGTCCTTCGACTGAGAGCATCCGCTAGGATGTTCAATCTTCCTGGAATGTGTGCTGCCCGAAGAATAACATTCCTCTCTTGGCACCACAGCAGAAGGTTCCAAATCATCAAACACAACTTCGGTGATCTCGTTCAAATAAGACACCACTGTTGAGTTGTCTGTCCTTATTAGGACAATCTTGTCTTGAACTAAATTCTCAAACTTTCGAAGTGCCAATACCACTGCTAATAGTTCGAGAACATTGATATGTTTCTGCGCATTGGTCCGATCCCATTCCCCTGACACTGACTGATCGTCCAATACTGCTCCCCAACCCGTCGTCGATGCATCTGTGAAGATGGACATCTGTGGTTGAGGAGGTTGTAGAGGAACACCTCGCAGGAGATTCTGTTCTGATAACCACCACTGAAGGTGGAATATCAATGGTTCTCTTACTGGTATCCTCAGAGATAACGGATCCGTTCTCTGAGACCAGAATGACATTAGATACATCTGAATTGGCCTGCGCCTGAGTGCCGCATAAGAAACCACCTTCTCCAGAGATACTAGTAAACCCAGTATTCTGAGAAATTGACGCGCTGTCAGATAGGCTCCTAGAGAAACCGACTCCAGAACTGCAATCAGGCTCTTGACTCTGCCGTCCGCCGGAAAAGCTACGCCGTCCCTGAGATTGAAAAATATTCCCAGATAAACAAACTCCTGGGATGGAGTCAATTCTGATTTCTCTAGATTCACAAGCCATCCTAGATCCTTTAATAAGGCTAGGACTACCTGAAGATTGTTGCGCAGAGTAACTGGATTCCCCGCCTTTAGCCGCCAGTCGTCTATGTAAGTATGAACAGCTATGTTTCTCCTGCGAAGATAAGAAGTCATGGCAAGAACCACTGTGGTGAAGACCCTCGGTGCTGTGGTCAGGCCGAATGGAAGCGCATTGAATTCCCAAACATTGTCTTGGAATGCAAAGTGAAGGTATTTCTGAAAAGGAATTGACATTGGAATATGAAAATAAGCATCCTTCAGATCTATCGACACTGCCCACATGCCTTTTCTCAGCCCTGTCATTACCGCTGCTACAGTCTCCATCTGAACTTTGAGAGAAAGAATAAATTTGTTCAACGGTTTGAGATTGAGAATTGGTATCCATCTTCTGGTATGTTTCGGAACGAGGAACATCATCGAATAGAAGCCTAGGGATGACTGATTGCGGACTAGATGAATCGCATTCTTCTGATGAAGAGATTCTATTTCTGAGCAAATGGCATCCAGACGATTGGATTCCCTTGGAACGGGAGTCCATAATGGAGTCGATGTTAACGGAACTAACGATTGACGGATGAGCCAGTCCGGTTCGTAGCCGTTTCTTAACCACTGACAGACTAAACAATCTCGCATGACCTGTTCCCATTGGCTTGAGAACAGTTGAAGTCTGCCTCCGACGGTAGGAATCTGCACACAGCTGGCGGTCAAGATTGCACGAGAAGACGCTAAATCGCTTGGGTGAAGATTCTCGACTCCCTTCGTTCCTGACATCACCGGAACTGATTCCGCTGGAAATCCGTCAGGACCGAGATCCACGGCCGCCCCGCGGTTTCTTGGAATATGAAGGTCCGGAACCGCCGCCACGGTTATCCCTACGGTAACCGCCGCGGCCCGAACCGCCACCCTTCCTGTCATCCTCATACGGCCTCTTATTAGAGGGCTTGTATGAGGACGACCGGCCAGGCCCTTGAGATCCGGATGCCCAATGGGCATCACGGCCAGAAGGACGGAAGGGCGATCTTTGGCACTGCCTGTGTTGCTCTTGCCGATGCTGCCTATAGGACTGCTGCGGCTGTATCCTCTTAGTCGACTTCCACGACTTGCCGACTACTTCCTGTTCAGCAACCAGACGCGCCCTTGGATAAGGCTTGTTGTGCCAATCCGTCGAACAAGCTTGGACCGATAAAGGGCGCAGAAGACAATGCAGCCCTCATCTCCGGTCCTGGTTCTACACAATCGAGAACCATTCTCCATCGCTCTGCCAATGTTCTGGTGATCACACTGGCCAGGCAATCTTGAGACAAGTGTATGGTGTCCCGAATAACTCCGGGAGCAGCCTCTGGCACTTGTCCACCTTCCGCCTTGCAGGCCAGCATACCCTGCAGGACGGTACATCCGTGCGAGAGCACAGCCATGGCTGCCCTCGCCGCATCTTCAATGAGCGTCAGCTCACTGAACGGATCTTTGTTAACTTGGGAAACTAAGGGACAAGAACGCCCCTTAGATTTCCCAGCCAACGGCCTATTCAACGCCTCTCGTTCCCCGACAGAAAGCTGTGGAACCCTGGCATACTGATGATAGGCCTGCTCAGGAAAATGGACCCTACTCCTTATCCCCTTCGGGGCTTTGGGCAACGCATACTCTGGCTGGACCAGACGGTATGCCGCAACCTCCAACATGTCGGAAGTCTGCATGTCCAAAGGGAGTGTCGGCATGGCCAAAGAGCCACTTGACAGAGCGCTAGCCGCTCGCTCTGACATCCGTTCCATCGCCGGATCGCGCTGAGATCCTAGATCGGATGCCAACCCGAGACGGTCGGACATCCAGCCAAGAACCTGCACCCATTCAGCTTCGGTGCAGAAAACGGATTCGTCCATCAATGAACTACCGTTCTCATCTTCCCTTTCACCCTTGGATGAGAAGGCCACCGACGATCCATGCTGAGAGCTATGGGCCGCACTTCTAATACCATGAAGCGCGTCCATAGCCTGACTACCAGCGGCACCAGTGTCCAACGAATCGCCGGACACGGATTCACCGCAGTCCATCGGCTCCAGCACGGGAGGCGGGACCACAGCCGCTTTCACTACGGCAGGTGTCGGCATTCCGAGAGGAGCCGCACCCAACGCCGCCGGGATGCCGCTAGGAACTGCAAAACACAGCTCCACCAACAACGCGGGTTGCACGAAATCCGGATGGAAAATGCCCGACGGAATGTCGACATCACCATCCGCTTGGCAGACCCGTACAAAACCCGAGGGAGAGCCCTGGGCATGTACTGGGCATAGCCGTCATCGAGATATCCGGCATGCCGGAATCTTCCATCAGAAGAAGATCTTCCTCCTCCCCCGTCGGCTCTTGAGCCAACGACAGAGAAGGGACAGGTGCTCGTCCCTCCGCAGAACTAGCCGGACCACCTAAAGGTTGCCCTGTACACTGCACATGACAAACGATGACGAGCAATACGCACAATTGACTTGATTGTAAAATTGAATTACTTAGAAAACATTAACTTTCTCTTAAATTAATGATAATCAAGCCTTAGGCAGGAAATATTTGAAACTTTTTTTAAGTGAAATTTAATAAACACAACTTGGAAGTTAACTAACGTTAATACAGCCAAGAATTAAATGGCGATCGCTACAAACACCCTCGACAATGAAGCGAGAGCTAAAAACTGGCATAAACAGTGCATAGATACGCGAAGCCAAGCGAAACAATAGTCATGGGCGCCGCCATTATGGCTAAGGGCGCATCCATCTTTGAAGGAACCGAGTCGCAAGAGAAAATAACCGAGTACCCGGATTAAGACTAACAAGTTAAGCGGAGTTTTAATTGTTTATTTTGAGATAGACTAGATAATAGACATTATCATAATAGTACATCTGGTAAGTATTATTCGAAGTAGAATTCTCTATCACTACAGAAGCAGAAGCTGTTTTTGGCTGACTTGAGTGCTAACCCTTTACCACTCATATCAGCCAAAAACGGCTTCCGCAGTGATCTTGAGAAATAACCATTTGCAGACCTAGAGAAGACTATTTTTTTTAATTTACCACTGGAATAACTGGCTCGATAACCGAGCCAGTCATTCCAGTGGTAAATTTTCAAAAATAGTCTTCTCTTGGTCTGCAAATGGACATTTTTAATAGGAAAAATAAAAATCTTTAGAAAGAAATTCGAGGGCATAAAGGGTTACATAATCTCAAATAAAGAGTACAAGCAATGCGTTACTGATCAGAGCGTTTAACAACAAAATAATGAGATAATATTACTGATACTAATTAACCATTTATCTGACAAATCCAGGGAAAAGTATATTCTTTATGATAGAAAACTTATTCTGTTTAATCTTTTGAAAGTTATTTGACTGCAACTGTACATTTAGTAAATTTTAATAAGGATTAAGCACTATTCAAGGTTTGCTCATAGGACGGTGAATGGCGATATATGTTTTGTGTATTTCTGAAGGGAGTTTGACATTGTTTGATTGGGTCAGGGGTCATCATGAATTCTTTTGTTTCATATTCAAATGTTTGCATTTTGAATCTAAATGCCTTCATTTCTGATCTAAATCTTTGTGTTTCCTGTTAATATGTTCTTATTCGGAACTTCCATGCATTGTACAAAAATGTTTACATTTGCAGCCAGAATTGACATATTTTTGGTCCAAATACTGATGTTGTAGGTGAACAATACAGGCTCCTTGGCCCACTTGCTGATTGCTCTCATCATGTGGAAATAAAATATGTGATGTTCAATGTCAGGATAATGGATGAATCCAGCTTCTCAGTCAATCATATGATGTCAATCAACTATGTGATGGGTAGGCTGATGTCATAATCAATTACATCATGAATGACACCATCTGGTCCATCTTAAATGCTTAATAATCTGTCAGGTTGTACAAATTCTATGTTTTTACTATTTAATAAACATGCTGTTGAATATTTTGAAACTAATTTGCTTGGGTGTTGTTGCTGCCATAGGCATTGAGATTCAGAGTGCAGAGATCGATCGATCACAACACGGTGTAAGCGTGGGTGGATCTTAGCTAGAGATGGGCGGGGCATAGCTAAAACTGAATTCCTCCATTGAGTTCAACCACATAAATAATACTCAATGAGCAATTTCCTTTTGATTCAGATTAGATGAATATGACATATGGACAAAATAAGCATCCTAGGCCCTGTTTGAATGATCGTTGAAGACAACTATCTACAAATAAGACAGTGTCCAAGTGGACAATATGATAGAATGCAACAGCACACGACACAGGAGTATATTACCTGATCTGCTCATATGCTACAGATGTAATACTGATTTGTACACTAGATTCTGTACTGCTGTTTAAACATGTCCAGTGTGCGGCTATCTGAGGGTCAAGCGTCAGAATTGATAGCTCGTCAATAGTCTTCATCGTCCTGAAATCATAAACAGAATAGCAAACACATAACCATTATAATTCAACAGTATTAAATTATATCAGAATGGACCTTTCTAGTTTATTTATCAATCATATGACATCATAAGAAACTATGTGATGGCTAAGATGACATCATAATCATTTATGTCAGGAATGACATACATAAGTTCATCACAAACAATGGACTAAGCATTGTTGTACGAATTGTATGTCTGTACTATTTAATAACAAGCGGCCCAAGGCCCTTTGATGCTCACTTGGACCATTAGCATTTGAAGCATTTGTATTTAAATATACATAATTCATTATACATTAAACAAGATGGAAAAAAAAATTTCACAGGAAAAATCTACCAACCAGAATTCTAAATGGAAATTCTGGCGCCTATGATCATAGGATCATTTTAGCCAAATTTGGTTAAAATTGCTCAAAGTAGTAAGGAAAAGAAGCAATTTGACTATTTCCAGTAAATTTATGGCCTTCGGGCCAGGTGAGCTAAAAATGCTGTTGAATATTTTGAAACTAATTTGATTGGGCACTGTTGCTGCCATACACACTCAGTAAATTAATAGGCTCATTCAGTCTCCCAAGGGAAACACACCAGCCAAATAGGCTACTTCAGTCCCCCAAGGGAAACACACCGGCCAAGTTGGTGATGATCCCTTCTTTTGAACTCGAGCCATCATCCAAAAATGCAACCTAATTTCAGTAATTGGAGGGCTGTGATCTTGACCGTTGCATATTGGACAAAAATTAATAGAGGTTTTTGGGTCCACAAGCACAATACACACACTGAGTTTGGTGATGATCAAGTCAGTCAAATTTGAGTTATCTCACAGAAATGAAAGCCTGGATAGACAAGTGGATTAATGAACAAACAAACAAATGGACAGACAGACAGACAAAGTAAATGCTTTATAACCATCATATATATGTGGACAGAATGGAAATCAGTCTACAGTACAACCTGTCTTAAGAGACGACCTTATTGAGCACAGACAATTAGTCACAATAGACAGGTCGAGTAATGCAAGTAACTTCCTTGGAATATGATTTTAATTTGAAACCAAATGACCGAGTTACCTTCAACAATCTGTCTTAACCCATTACTTTGTCAAGCCGGTCAAAACCAGACATGCTCAGGAATGTCCATTCACAGGCCAAGAAGACTATATTTGAAAATTTACCACTGAAATGACAGGCTGCACAACCGAGCCAGTCATTCCAGTGATAAATTTTCAAAGACTGTTTTCTCTTCACATGGAAATGGCCATTCACTAAGCAGACATCAATTTTCTTGAGCAATGCTGCCCATTAAAGTGTCAAAGATCATCTTTTTATCTCCAAAACTCAGGTGCTCTCTCAAGAATGCTAATTATTTAACCCTTTAATGCACAAATTTGGTTTAATATTTTCTGGCCAATAGAAGGCTATTTTTGAAAATGTATAACTGGAATGACTGGCTCGGTTTTCGAGCCAGGCATTAGAGACAAAATTCCAAAAATAGTCTTATTTTAGCCTGCAAATGGACATTCCTTAACAACACCAGGGTTGAGCCAGCATAAACATTAAACATCAAAGGGTCCAAGCATCATCTTCTTCCTCACATCTCATTACACTGAGCATTGCTTACTAATTAACACCTGACACGTCTAGCCAACTACCTGAAGCACAGCCTACAATGAGTTACCTGATCTTCAGAACAGCATGCTTTGTCTGTTTAATAATCTGTTCTACTATGGTTTCACTGGAACATAAAATACAGACATTAATAATCTCTTCTAGTATGGTTTCACTGGAACATAAAATACAGACATTAATAATCTCTTCTAGTATGGTTTCACTGGAACATAAAATACAGACATTAATAATCTGTTCTAGTATGGTTTCACTGTAACATAAAATACGGACATTAATAATCTGTTCTAGTATGGTTTCACTGTAACATAAAATACGGACATTAATAATCTGTTCTAGTATGGTTTCACTGTAACATAAAATACAGACATTAATAATCTGTTCTAGTATGGTTTCACTGTAACATAAAATACGGACATTAATAATCTGTTCTAGTATGGTTTCACTGTAACATAAAATACGGACATTAATAATCTCTTCTAGTATGGTTTCACTGTAACATAAAATACAGACATTAATAATCTGTTCTAGTATGGTTTCACTGTAACATAAAATACAGACATTAATAATCTGTTCTAGTATGGTTTCACTGTAACACAAAATACAGACATTAATAATCTCTTCTAGTACGGTTTCACTGTAACACAAAATACAGACATTAATAATCTGTTCTAGTATGGTTTCACTGTAACACAAAATACAGACATTAATAATCTCTTCTAGTATGCTTTCACTGTAACATAAAATACAGACATTAATAATCTCTTCTAGTATGGTTTCACTGTAACATAAAATACAGACATTAATAATCTGTTCTAGTATGGTTTCACTGTAACATAAAATACAGACATTAATAATCTGTTCTAGTATGGTTTCACTGTAACACAAAATACAGACATTAATAATCTGTTCTAGTATGGTTTCACTGTAACACAAAATACAGACATTAATAATCTCTTCTAGTATGCTTTCACTGTAACATAAAATACAGACATTAATAATCTCTTCTAGTATGGTTTCACTGTAACATAAAATACAGACATTAATAATCTGTTCTAGTATGGTTTCACTGTAACATAAAATACAGACATTAATAATCTGTTCTAGTATGGTTTCACTGTAACATAAAATACGGACATTAATAATTTCTTCTAGTATGGTTTCACTGTAACATAAAATACAGACATTAATAATCTGTTCTAGTATGGTTTCACTGTAACACAAAATACAGACATTAATAATCTCTTCTAGTACGGTTTCACTGTAACATAAAATACGGACATTAATAATCTGTTCTAGTATGGTTTCACTGTAACATAAAATACGGACATTAATAATCTCTTCTAGTATGGTTTCACTGTAACATAAAATACAGACATTAATAATCTGTTCTAGTATGGTTTCACTGTAACACAAAATACAGACATTAATAATCTCTTCTAGTACGGTTTCACTGTAACATAAAATACGGACATTAATAATCTGTTCTAGTATGGTTTCACTGTAACATAAAATACAGACATTAATAATCTGTTCTAGTACGGTTTCACTGTAACATAAAATACAGACATTAATAATCTGTTCTACTATGGTTTCACTGGAACATAAAATACAGACATTAATAATCTGTTCTAGTATGGTTTCACTGTAACATAAAATACAGACATTAATAATCTGTTCTAGTATGCTTTCACTGTAACATAAAATACAGACATTAATAATCTCTTCTAGTATGGTTTCACTTTAACATAAAATACAGACATTAATAATCTGTTCTAGTATGGTTTCACTGTAACATAAAATACAGACATTAATAATCTGTTCTAGTATGGTTTCACTGTAACATAAAATACAGGCATTAATAATCTGTTCTAGTATGGTTTCACTGTAACATAAAATACAGACATTAATAATCTGTTCTAGTATGGTTTCACTGTAACATAAAATACAGACATTAATAATCTGTTCTAGTATGGTTTCACTGTAACATAAAATACAGACATTAATAATCTGTTCTAGTATGGTTTCACTGTAACATAAAATACAGACATTAATAATCTGTTCTAGTATGCTTTCACTGTAACATAAAATACAGACATTAATAATCTCTTCTAGGATGGTTTCACTTTAACATAAAATACAGACATTAATAATCTGTTCTAGTATGGTTTCACTGTAACATAAAATACAGACATTAATAATCTGTTCTAGTATGGTCTCACTGTAACATAAAATACAGGCATTAATAATCTGTTCTAGTATGCTTTCACTGTAACATAAAATACACAGACATTAATAACAGGCTTGGGCACACTTAAATGCAATTATGAAATTTCTGACACATTTTCACGTGCATTTGAATATCATGTATTTGCACTTGCACTTACGTTTGCATGAAAGGGTTTGCATTTGCATTTGAGTTTTCAAATGCATTTGATTTTTTTTCAAAGACACTACGTTTCTCATTTTGCATTTCGTTCAAAATTGGCTGGAACCTGCTGCTGCAAATACCAGCAACAGCTCCCAGTCAAATAAATTTCAAAATATTCAACCAAGGTATTTCTTAAATCATACAAATTGCATTTCTGTTGCTAGAAATTATAGACTTAATTCTCTGTGATTTATTAGCTCATTTCACTCTGAATTTCTTATCATATAGCTATCGGCCATCAATATACATATGTTAAATCATGCAGATTTTTAAATTAGTTTGACTAAAGTCAGTTGATATCTTAGCAAGCCAACAAATTTTAGTTAATTTGTTACTAAAATAATCTCCTTTACATACAAGACCCTTGAAATGATGATGGGCCAGTGATTTTCTTCTAGCCTGCAAACGGGCACTTCCAAAGACCACAGCAAAGGCTGCTTTTTGGCCGGGTTAGCCACCAAACGGTTAATATAACAATTGGACTAAACGCTGTTGCTGCGGTAATTAATATGTTGATTTTCAGGAGTATTAACAATATTCATACGATCATTTGTCTTAAAGAATCACAATCTTTTGACCCCCAAAACAAAGGTGGTCACTCGAGCACGTTTGACTGTAAAATCTATTCAACAAGTGCTCTATAATTTCAAAGTAATTAGTGTGATTTTAGTAATATATATCCACTCAGTCTATAAGGTTGTTAACTCCATTCATTCAGAAATCTCTTAATCCTTTAGTTGGAAAGACTGGCTTATTGAATGGCCAATTGCATTACAAGAGAAGCTATCTGAAAATTTGAGTGAAATGACTGGCTTGGTAATCGAGTCAGTCATTCCAGTACTAAATCCTCAAAAGTTATCTTGTTGGATTTTTACCACGATCAATACATAATAGACGCTGATATTTCTGGGTTAGGTTACTGTTCGCCCATTGTGATTAGAAGCATCTGTCATTCAGTTTGTCTATACACACATACTCAGCCATGTGTGACTAAGATGATCTCAGACAAAGTCACCATTTAAACATTTGAATCTTGAAGTGCTAGAATCTTAGTTCAGGTCTTGAATAAGATGAATTTTTTTAAACAAATTTGACTGGAAACTTTATCCCACAGCTGTCAGTCAAATTATCTTCAAAATATTCAACAGCATATTAGTTAAATTCATACAGATATTGCATAAGCTGAGAATTATTTTGAATGTATTTGACTGGAACCTGTTGCTGCCATAGGCGCAGTAGCAGCTATCAATCAAATTCCTTTCAAAATATTGAACATAATATTTGATAATTATTTTGAGAGCAATTTGACTGACACATTTTGCTTTCATAGGCGCAATGGCTGTCAATGAAATTACCATTCAAAATAGTCAACATAATATTTAGGAATCTGAAAATATTCAGTGCTTTAATGGTTATCCTTTATGGTGAAATACGTATTATTTTTTCATAGTAAAGTTCCATGTGCAGATAAAGAGAGGACTATTTTTGAAATTTTTACACCAGAATGACTGGTTCAATAAGCGAGAAGTCATTCCTGTGGTAAAATTTCAAAAATGGTCTTCTCTTGGTTCCTAAAGATAAGCCTGTTGCACGGCACGCGCACATGCATGCACGCACACACACACACACATACACACACACAGGCATGGCCTATTTCATATGTTCTCTGTCAATGATACTAGGGGACAACACTTATTTATGCCAGTATTAACCCTTACCCTTCAAGCTGGCCCTAAACGGCTTCTGTAGTGGTCTTGAGTTCATAAACAGACAAACAATATTATTTTAGAAAATTTACCACTGGAATGGCTGCCCTGTAACTGAGCCAGTGATTCCAGTGATAAATTTTCTAAAATCATCTTCTACTGGTCTGTAGATGGACCTTTGGCATGAGAAAATTTAAATTTTCTTGAACAAATCTGAGGATTAGAGTGCTAATGAGGTATGTATTCACGATAATAGCAACTAACAAACTGCAAATTTTAGTTCTAGGTTACTCATCTATAATTATATATGTACCATTCTGTCATTTGAAATAGTTCACTTTGTGAGAAAGCATGCGGGCCAGCAAGACGTCTCTGCTTGCTCATGCCCAATGTCGCAGTGGCTGGGTGTGGTTGTGGAAAGAATGAGACACGTTGATGATAAGCTCTGAGTAGCTGATGAAGTGAGTGCTCTAACACGTGGTTGTGATCAGGCTTCTGAGGCGACGAAGCGACCTGGAAATTCAGAGACAAAATAACCAATCACAAAGAGTTTTTATTAGGCGAGTATAACACAAAATGACTGGTTGGTTTATTAATAATAACGCCTGCAATGTTTATTAATGTTCACACTTGTGAAGCTTTAAACAGGGTTCCTACAGCTTTTTGTGTTTGAAATACCATGACCTTTCCATGACCAAAATTAACCAATTCCATGACCTCCAAGAATTACTATCTAGGAGATTTGTGTTTATGACATAGCTACATAAATTACGATAGACGTCTTTCTGCAAAATGTATGAATATTGCATCTTGCAACAACCAAGCCACAGCCTTGTTTTGATAAGCTGTTGTTATAATTTGTATTGCATAGCAGTAACAGCAGATATTTATACCAACAGTTTTCATTTATTTTGCATGTTTACCATTTTCCATGACTTTTCCATGACCTATGATAAAAATACTGATTCAATGACTTTCCAGGCCTGGAATTTAAATTATCATATTCCATGACTTTCCAGGATTTCCATGATCAGTACGAACCCTGTTTAACCCTTTATCCCTCATATCAGCCAAAAACAGCTTTTGCAGTGGACTTGAGAAATGTCCATTTGCAGACCAAGAGATGACTATTTTTGAAAATTTACCACTGGAACGACTGGCCCGATCCAGTCATTCCAGTGGTAAATTAAAAAAAATAATCTTCTCTTGGTCTGCAAATGGACATTTTTCAAATGGAAATTTTCTTGAGCAAATTCGAGGGCTAACGGGTTAAGTGCTGTATTCCAGTATTCATTTCCCAATAGTTTGAAAGCTGATATCTATTCTTAAAATGTAGTCATCGAGACCAGTTGGTATCTAAGATCTTCAGCATGATGATATACAGTCAACATTAACCCTATCACCGAGGAATTCCCCATATCTTATTTGTAACGCTAACATACAGGAAAACTGTTGAATATTTTGAAATTAATTTGACTGGAAGCCCTTGCTACCTTCATCTGTGAAAAGGTTAAGATCAGACAAAGATTAATGGACAAGCGGGCCAAAAACAGCTTCTGCAGAAATGTCCATTTGCAGAGCAAGTGACTATTTTTGAAAATTTACCACTGAAATGAGTGGCTTGATAATCAGTCAGTCAATTCACCCGTAAATTTTCAAAATAATTTCATGGTCTGTAAATGGTCATCTATGAAGAAATTGAGATTTTCTTGATCAAATTTGACCATTAAAGGGCTAAACATTGCATATCAGATACATCAAGTTCCTTATCATGTCAGAAATATTATGCTAAACAATTTAAACATAATTTGACTGTAAAATTGGTCGCATCAAAATATTCCACAGCTTGATGGTAATAGTGTCTTTATTAGTGGTTGTTTTCTTAGACAATAATAGCTTTCAGCAATACTGTTAGCGGGATGACAATCAGTCATTATTGTACCTTCTTGTCCTTCCCAGTGAAATGACACAACACTATAGAGAGCTGAATACCAGGAAACACCTAAAAAACATCATGTTAATCAGAAGTCAGCAACGAGTAAAGAAATTGTTCACCTGAAGTTTCGATAACTTGTAAATAAGCATAATATAGCATATTTCTGGAAGAAAGAAGTAAGCATCTGGATTGCAGAGTCATCACTGTAGAGCATGGATCCAGAACAGTGGAGCATATGCAGCGATATCAAAACAATAGGTAAACCGAGCACGGGTAGTGATATCGAAACAATAGGTAAACAGAGCATGGGCAGTGATATCGAAACAATAGGTAAACAGAGCATGGGCAGTGATATCGAAACAATAGGTGAACAGAGCATGGGCAGTGATATCGAAACAATAGGTAAACAGAGCATGGGCAGTGATATCGAAACAATAGGTAAACAGAGCATGGGCAGTGATATCGAAACAATAAGTAAACAGAGCATGGGCAGTGATATCAAAACAACAGGTGAACAGAGCATGGGCAGTGATATCAAAACAATAGGTAAACAGAGCATGGGCAGTGATATCGAAACAGGTAAACAGAACATGGGCAGTGATATCGAAACAATAGGTAAACAGAGCATGGGCAGTGATATCAAAACAATAGGTAAGCAGAGCATGGTCAGTGATATCAAAACAATAGGTAAACAGAGCATGGGCAGTGATATCGAAACAATAGGTAAACAGAGCATGGGCAGTGACATCGAAACAATAGGTAAACAGAGCATGGACAGTGATATCAAAACAATAGGTAAACAGAGAATGGGTAATATGAGTGCAATAAAGGTACATTGACTAGCAGTGTCAGTGTCGAAGAGGCGGTTCTGTATGATATCAGTGTGATAAAGGTATATTGTCCAGCAGTGTCAATGAGGCGGTGCTGTATGATGATGTCAGTGTGATAAAGGTACATTGTCCAGCAGTGTCAATGAGGCGGCGCTGTATGATGATATCAGTGTGATAAAGGTACATTGTCCAGCAGTGTTGATGAGGCGGTGCTGTATGATGATGTAAGTGTGATAAAGGTACATTGTCCAGCAGTGTCAATGAGGCGGTGCTGTATGATGATGTCAGTGTGATAAAGGTACATTGTCCAGCAGTGTTGATGAGGCGGTGCTGTATGATGATGTCAGTGTGATAAAGGTACATTGTCCAGCAGTGTCAATGATGCGGTGCTGTATGATGATGTCAGTGTGATAAAGGTACATTGTCCAGCAGTGTCAATGAGGCGGTGCTGTATGATGATATCAGTGTGATAAAGGTATATTGTCCAGCAGTGCTGCTGAGGCGGTGCTGTATGATGATGTCAGTGTGATAAAGGTACATTGTCCAGCAGTGTTAATGAGGCGGTACTGTATGATGATCTCAGTGTGATAAAGGTATATTGTCCAGCAGTGTTAATGAGGCGGTACTGTATGATGATGTCAGTGTGATAAAGGTATATTGTCCAGCAGTGCTGCTGAGGCGGTGCTGTATGATGATGTCAGTGTGATAAAGATATATTGTCCAGCAGTGTTGATGAGGCGGTGCTGTATGATGATCTCAGTATGATAAAGGTATATTGTCCAGCAGTGTTGATGAGGCGGTGCTGTATGAGGATGTCAGTGTGATAAAGATATATTGCCCAGCAGTGTCAATGAGGTGGTGCTGTATGATGATATCAGTGTGATAAAGGTACAATGTCCAGCAGTGTCAATGAGGCGGTGCTGTATGATGATGTCAGTGTGATAAAGGTACATTGTCCAGCAGTGTCAATGAGGCGGTGCTGTATGATGATCTCAGTATGATAAAGGTATATTGTCCAGCAGTGTCAACGAGGTGGTGCTGTATGATGATCACAGTGTGATAGAGGTACATTGTCCAGCAGTGTCAATGAGGCGGTGCTGTATGATGACCTCAGTGTGATAGAGGTACATTGTCCAGCAGTGTTGATGAGGCGGTGCTGTATGATGATGTCAGTGTGATAAAGGTACATTGTCCAGCAGTGTTGATGAGGCGGTGCTGTATATGATGTTAGTGCCTGCAGTGTCGATGAGGCGGTGCTGTATGATGATGTTAGTGCCTGCAGTGTCGATGAGGTGGTGCTGTATGATGATGTTAGTGCCCGCAGTGTCGATGAGGCTGTGCTGTATGATGATGTTAGTGCCTGCAGTGTCGATGAGGCTGTGCTGTATGATGATGTTAGTGCCTGCAGTGTCGATGAGGTGGTGCTGTATGATGATGGTAGTGCCTGCAGTGTTAATGAGGCGGTGCTGTATGATGATGTTAGTGCCTGCAGTGTTGATGAGGCAGTGCTGTATGATGATGTTAGTGCATGCAGTGTTGATGAGGCTGTGCTGTATGATGATGTTAGTGCATGCAGTGTTGATGAGGCGGTGCTATATGATGATGTTAGTGCATGCAGTGTTGATGAGGCGGTGCTATATGATGATGTTAGTGCCTGCAGTGTTGATGAGGCGGTGCTGTATGATGATGTTAGTGCATGCAGTGTTGATGAGGCGGTGCTGTATGATGATGTTAGTGCCTGCAGTGTTGATGAGGCAGTGCTATATGATGATGTTAGTGCCAGCAGTGTTGATGAGGCGGTGCTATATGATGATGTTAGTGCATGCAGTGTTGATGAGGCGGTGCTATATGATGATGTTAGTGCCAGCAGTGTTGATGAGGCAGTGCTGTATGATGATGTTAGTGCCAGCAGTGTTGATGAGGCAGTGCTGTATGATGATGTTAGTGCATGCAGTGTTGATGAGGCAGTGCTGTATGATGATGTTAGTGCCAGCAGTCTTGATGAGGCAGTGCTGTATGATGATGTTAGTGCCAGCAGTGTTGATGAGGCAGTGCTGTATGATGATGTTAGTGCATGCAGTGTTGATGAGGCGGTGCTATATGATGATGTTAGTGCCAGCAGTGTTGATGAGGCAGTGCTGTATGATGATGTTAGTGCCAGCAGTGTTGATGAGGCGGTGCTATATGATGATGTTAGTGCATGCAGTGTTGATGAGGCGGTGCTATATGATGATGTTAGTGCCTGCAGTGTTGATGAGGCGGTGCTGTATGATGATGTTAGTGCATGCAGTGTTGATGAGGCGGTGCTATATGATGATGTTAGTGCATGCAGTGTTGATGAGGCGGTGCGATATGATGATGTTAGTGCCTGCAGTGTTGATGAGGCGGTGCTGTATGATGATGTTAGTGCATGCAGTGTTGATGAGGCAGTGCTGTATGATGATGTTAGTGCCTGCAGTGTTGATGAGGCGGTGCTATATGATGATGTTAGTGCCAGCAGTGTTGATGAGGCGGTGCTATATGATGATGTTAGTGCATGCAGTGTTGATGAGGCGGTGCTATATGATGATGTTAGTGCCAGCAGTGTTGATGAGGCAGTGCTGTATGATGATGTTAGTGCCAGCAGTGTTGATGAGGCAGTGCTGTATGATGATGTTAGTGCATGCAGTGTTGATGAGGCAGTGCTGTATGATGATGTTAGTGCATGCAGTGTTGATGAGGCGGTGCTGTATGATGATGTTAGTGCCAGCAGTGTTGATGAGGTGGTGCTGTATGATGATGTTAGTGCCTGCAGTGTTGATGAGGCGGTGCTGTATGATAATGTTAATGCCTGCAGTGTTGATGAGGCAGTGCTGTATGATGATGTTAGTGCCTGCAGTGTTGATGAGGCTGTGCTGTATGATGATGTTAGTGCCTGCAGTGTTGATGAGGCGGTGCTGTATGATGATGTTAGTGCCTGCAGTGTTGATGAGGCGGTGCTGTATGATGATGTTAGTGCCTGCAGTGTTGATGAGGCAGTGCTGTATGATGATGTTAGCGCCTGCAGTGTCGATGAGGCGGTGCTATATGATGATGTTAGTGCCTGCAGTGTTGATGAGGCGGTGCTGTATGATGATGTTAGTGCATGCAGTGTTGATGAGGCGGTGCTATATGATGATGTTAGTGCATGCAGTGTTGATGAGGCGGTGCTATATGATGATGTTAGTGCCTGCAGTGTTGATGAGGCGGTGCTGTATGATGATGTTAGTGCATGCAGTGTTGATGAGGCGGTGCTGTATGATGATGTTAGTGCCTGCAGTGTTGATGAGGCAGTGCTATATGATGATGTTAGTGCCAGCAGTGTTGATGAGGCGGTGCTATATGATGATGTTAGTGCATGCAGTGTTGATGAGGCGGTGCTATATGATGATGTTAGTGCCAGCAGTGTTGATGAGGCAGTGCTGTATGATGATGTTAGTGCCAGCAGTGTTGATGAGGCAGTGCTGTATGATGATGTTAGTGCATGCAGTGTTGATGAGGCAGTGCTGTATGATGATGTTAGTGCCAGCAGTCTTGATGAGGCAGTGCTGTATGATGATGTTAGTGCCAGCAGTGTTGATGAGGCAGTGCTGTATGATGATGTTAGTGCCAGCAGTGTTGATGAGGCGGTGCTATATGATGATGTTAGTGCATGCAGTGTTGATGAGGCGGTGCTATATGATGATGTTAGTGCCTGCAGTGTTGATGAGGCGGTGCTGTATGATGATGTTAGTGCCTGCAGTGTTGATGAGGCAGTGCTGTATGATGATGTTAGTGCATGCAGTGTTGATGAGGCGGTGCTATATGATGATGTTAGTGCCTGCAGTGTTGATGAGGCGGTGCTGTATGATGATGTTAGTGCCTGCAGTGTTGATGAGGCGGTGCTGTATGATGATGTTAGTGCCTGCAGTGTTGATGAGGCGGTGCTGTATGATGATGTTAGTGCCTGCAGTGTCGATGAGGTGGTGCTGTATGAATGCAGAGTTTACTATTTCTGTGATTAGTTTGGAGATGCTTTAACCTGCATACACAACCCTTTAATCCTTAAATATCAATTTTCTCACGGTTATCGAGCCAGTCATTTCAGTGATCAATTTTCAAAAATAGTCTTCTCTTGGTCTGCGAATGGACATTTCTCTAGAGCACTACAGAAGCCGTTTTTGGCCGTTTTGAGTGTTAAAGGGTTAAGCACTAAGAGAACATCTGCTCATTACCAGCATGATCATGTGACAGAATGTATTACAATACTTACACTGCTAATGATCTGATTGCCTATCACCATATGAGGGATTGAAGTCCGCACCTGTACCGCTTCTCGTGCAAGCTGAAATGCACACACATAATTGATTAATATGCTACGTAACAATAAGGAAGAAATATAGTAAATTGAACATTAAAAAACAATGGTACTATAGAAAGTTGAAAATTAATACAAAATTTAAATGTATGTCTCAGCGCTTGATATATACACCTGTGCAAAAGTTAAGCACCAGCAAAAACAATAGAACGTAGAAACATGATGGTACAACTAGGCTGCCATCCTTTTTGTCCCCGCGTTAGCTGACATAATTCCAAGTACGAAATGCACATGCATGCATGACTTCACGCCGTTTGATGTCCGTGCGTGGCGGGAAACAGCACACGTGTTCAGTTATGTAAAAGTCCAGTTTGAGGTGTAGAACATTACATACAGATTTAGGCGACAAGATTAGGAATTTTGTGTTCATGACCGTGGTTTATTTGTACAGAGAGAATTAGCTCTTGATTGTGAACCGCTATGGCAAGACGAAGGTTAAGTGATCGTGTGAAATGGCAAATCATAGGCATGCATACCACTGGTATGTCATGCAGAGAGATTGGCAGACAGCTGAACATTAACCATACTGTAATCAGTCGTTTGATTGCAAAACATGGGCAAACTAACGAGGTGAAGGACAGGCCTAGATCTGGAAGACCGAAGAAGACTACTGCCCGTGATGATCGAGCCCTAGTACGCCTTGTTAGGAGATCTCCATTCACCAACAGCAGAGTGCTCAGCCAGCAATGGGAAACGCGCAATAGAGTGTCAATGTCTACCGTCAAAAGGAGACTGTATGCTGCTGGCATGAAAGCTAGGAGACCTGTCAGACGTCCTCTCCTCACTGCACACCACAAAGAGGAGCGTCTGAGGTGGTGCAACGAAAGAAGACACTGGAACATGAGATCCTGGAGACGGGTACACTGGTCCGATGAAAGTCGGTTCCTGCTTCATGCCACAGATGGTCGAACTCGTGTATGGAGGTCCAGACGCACGGCGTACGACCAACGTAACATCATGGAAGAAGTTCCATTTGGTGGAGGTTCCGTTATGATATGGGGGTGCATCTCATTTGATTGTAAGCTGGATCTGTTGACTGTACCTGGAACACTAAATGGACAAAGATATCAAGATTCCATACTGGATAGAGTTGTGGTCCCTCATTTTGTAAATCATGCACCTGGAACCCACCCTATATTCATGGATGACAACGCCCGACAACATCGTGCTAGAGCTGTGCATGAATACCTCCGCCAGAATGCCATCGAAACCCTACCATGGCCAGCAAGGAGCCCTGACATGAACCCTATTGAGCATATCTGGGACATTCTGGGAAACATGGTGAGAAGGAGGGATCCTCCTGTGCAGAACCTACAGGAATTAACAGACGCACTCCATCTTGAATGGCAACGAATACCACAATGGCGTATCAGTCGGTTGGTGACCAGCATGAGACGTCGTGTCCAGGCCGTCATCCAGGCACAAGGTGGATATACCCGGTATTAATAATGACAGTCTCAAACTCGTGCACAGATGTTAAACTTCGTTTTCAGACACCATTACTGACAATCTAGCCACGTGTGTCAACTGTAGGGCAATAGTTGTCAGTTGTGTCAACGTAACCATATTCAGGCCTCGTTTTCAAGTTCAAACAAAAACATACAGTGTTTCCCCACCATCATAATCAGCATTCCTCTAGTTGCATTATTACCTCTTGCACTAAGATGGATGGGTACATAAATGTTTATGCTATTGCTTTCTTCATAGCACATGAATATACCCTCGCATGTGCGTAAAAATAGGGTGGTGCTTAACTTTTGCACAGGTGTATATATGGAAGATGTAATTATCTACCCTATACACATTGAAGGGCGATAAAATTAAACCTAAATTTAGTCTTCATGTATCATTTTTAAGGATCATTCACCATTGTTCCATATTTGATTCCAGTACCTATATATATCATAAAGTATACACTGATACACATGTAATGGCCACAACAGACATAGGTATAAGGTGTAAATAGTAGATACACATATCTTATAGCATTAACCTGTGAAAAAAGTTCCCTGCAGAAAAGTACATTCTGTGCGGCTTCCAGTTTCTTCTGCCAGTGTGTTTCCATGGGCGGTATTCCCATGCCTAAACCACTAGGTGCTTTCAAGACAGCACTTGTAACATCAGCACCTTCTGAAAGAAAAGGAAAAATACAATCCAATCAAGCCATTAACAGGAGCAATCACAGATGTTTTATTTTTTTCTGGATTTTCTTTTCATCAGATGGGAAATCATGATGTATGTGAACATCTGAATCCAAGTGCAGCAATGCATGGTTTCTGAGAAGTACCAATTGACAGAAACCAACAGACAAGAGCAGGCAGGCAGGCAGGCAGGCCGTCAGACAGGCATACACAGACAGACATACAAGAAGGTTTATGACTTATCAAAAGCTTTCAGTAACCACTTATCACTCATCAGACTGTGTACCGAGTACTTAATTTATCGTGATCACGGAAATATTCAGATATTCAACCTTCACTATATTATTCAATAAAGCACTGACAGTATTTGATATGTAACTGCCATAGAGGGATCAATTTCTTTCTATGGCACACCCATTTATAGCCATGGCCCACCCATTTCTAGCCATGGCCCACCCATTTCTAGCTATGGCCCAGCAATTTATAGCTATGGCCCACCCACCTATAGCTATGGCCCACCCACTTATAGCTATGGGCCCCCCCATCTATAGCTATGGCGTACACATTTCTTGCTATGGCCCACCCATTTTTTGCTAACCTCTGCCAACTTTCTACTTGATTTGAAACTTTCAAACATGAATACATAGACTCTAAATTTAAGCTAACTGTACATGTAAGCTGTTGAGTATTTTGAAACTAATTGATTGTGGGGGGTGGCGGTGATGCTGTCTATGGTATTAAATTAATTTCAAATTATTCACCAAAATATTTATTAAATTGTAAATTCATCAAAGGCATACAATTCATATACTAGGGAGACATTTAGATTTGCATGACTAACATGAGGGAGCTATACGATATGTTATTTTCATCGAGATGTGAGCTAACATGTGACATATTTGATTATGATGTCAGGTACCTCAGTGACAGAGCCTATATGAATTGTATGCCTTTGATGAATTTACAATTTAATAAATATTTTGGTGAATAATTTGAAATTAATTTAATACCATAGACAGCATCACCGCCACCCCCCACAATCAATTAGTTTCAAAATACTCAACATTGATGGATGAATGTATTATGTCATTCAGACACACATTAATAGTATAATCAATGGTATGATGAATCCACTTGTGGTTTTTAAGATGGTGATGCTAAAGGATGACTGATGTATATCGTTTACAGAATAGATACGTAGCACAATAAGATTAAGGCTGTGTATTAATGGTTAGGCAGCTTCAGTACTCACATCTCATTAGACAGAAACATTATTCTTTAAGCCTTTCATCTATGAATTCCATATATCTCAATCGACCTTTCCAGTTTTAGCTATGCCCCCACCCATCTCTAGCTAAGCACCACCTACACTTCGCCCGTCTTGGGATCGAGCGATCCCTGAATACCCGACTATCAATTTCCAGAAAACTATACAGGTCAGCTGTTAAGTATTTTGAAACTAATTTGATTGGGTGTGCTTGCTTCCTATGGCAGCAACAGCACCGAGTCAAATTAGTTTCAAAATGTTCAACAGCATGTTTATTAAATAGTAGACATACGATTAGTAGAACAACATTTAGCCCGTCTTCAATTAACCTTTCGTGACGTACTTATCTATGTCAGTCATTATGATGTCATCATACACATCACGTAGTTGATAATGACATCATATGATGGATGGATAAACTGGAAAGGTCCATTTCAAGACAATAATACAGGAAAGCTGTAGAATATTTTGAAATTAATATGACTGGAAGACATTGCTATTCAACAAAATATGCTATGCATCTGAAGAAATTTACTTGTTCTGTGATTTGTCGGCGAAAGGTTAAATGAGCGTCAGATTTTCATTGTGTGACTCATGTAAAATGAAATTTTCAGATGAAGCACAATATGGCATAAACATTTCAACTGTACACACCAAATAAGACACGCACAGTACAATGTAAGCAATATTCTATAAATTTATACGACTAAAAGTTAATTAATTGAATAATCGTGAATAATTTCTACTGCATTCAATTTTCAAAACCTACCTTTTAATTACTCTTTAATGCGATTGGTCACGAAATTGACATTTTGGTCAGCGAATGTGTGTCCATTGGCAGGCCAAGAGAAGACTATTTTTGACAGTATCGTTGGAATGACTGGCTCGAGCCAGGAATTCCAATGACACATTTTCAAAACGAGTCTTGCCTTGGCCTGCAGATGAACATGTCTAAACACCATTTCAGCTTTCGGAATTGATATGTGTTTGTTGATATGTCTTGGTAATTTGTACCCAGGCTGATTAATCGAATAATCGTGATTATTTTTAAATAATCGATCAAGATTACTCAATGAAATAATCACACAACCCTAGTATATTTAACTGTATGACACTGACTGACATCTCACCTGGAACAGATTTGACCTCCACCTGGATATAAGCAACACCTTCAAGCTCACTAGGAACCACAATCTGCAAACTACTTTTTGAGCCAGTACTAGATCCACTGTCAGAGCCGCTACTGACATTGTCACCCGCTATATCCGCATTATTAATGAGAACTTCAAAGGTACCAGTGTGAGGAAATCTGGAGCCCGCTGTAAAGAGACAACTTCAAATTATTATTATTATTATTATTATTATTATTATTATTATTATTATTATTATTATTATTCATTAAACAAAATCTTGAATTTCTCTTTTTACATCTAGGAAAGTGACCTTAATATTAACCTGGTTCTATAATATTAGAGCGTAAAAGAACTGTTACTAATATCAGAATAGCAATTCTTTACTAAAACAGAGGCATACATGTATTAACCATGTTGCTGTCTATCCACCAATATTGTTGAAAAATGTACACCAGTGTCCTTGCTATTGACACTGTAAAAGATAAAATATCGACATCAGAGAGGTAAGGGTTAATAGAAGGATCCATTTCTAGCTATGCCCATCCCATTTCTAACTATACAGGTAAGCTGTTGAATATTTTGAAAATAATTTAACTGGGAGCTATAGCTGCCATAGGCAGCAAAACTTGCCAGTCAAATAAGTTTGAAAATATTCAACAAAATGTTTATTAAATTGTAAATTCACCAAAGACATACGATTCCGATGATTACTGTCAGATCTTTGTCCTTTTCATGTCGGACATATATCCCTGACTTCAGATACTTGAGTGTAGGCTTGCGCGATTACGTGATTAAATTGAAAATCGCGATTATTTTTTAAACAGTGAATTTATAAGATTAAGAAGTCAATAATCGAATAATCGTGAACAATCTCTAAGTACTGCATACACTATTTCAAATCCTACCTTTTAATTACTTTTTAATGTGATCGCTCATTTTCTCAGTGAATGTATGTCCATTGAGAAGACCATTTTTGAAAAATGTATCAGTGGAATGACTGGCTCGAGCATCAACCCAGGCATCCATTGACACATTTTCAACCAGAAATGTGGTTGCAATGCAACACTGAAGCTTGACTTTATGACTTTGCAATGAACTATGAAGCTTGACTTCAAACATAAAACAAGAGGCCCTTTCGCTCACCTGAAATTATTGGCAAGTGGGATAAACGAACAAAACGAGATAACCACTGGAAAAATTTACCAATCAAATTTCTGTGAAGATGATTTAGCTAAGTTTTATTCAAATTGGCTCAGAAATTTGCAGAAAATACAATATGTCTGCCAAAAACGCTAAATTTTGATTGATTCATGGCAGACATATTCTTTTGACATATCAACCTTCCATGGACAAATTTTAATGCCATTTCAGTTCTAATCATATCTGCCAAATTTCTGTTCAGCGGTTCTGGAGTTGTTTTTGCAAATACTAGGTCATCCAAGATGGCCGCTAAAACATTTGGCAAATCAAGTACTCTCGAACAAACTTAGTTCAGCTCTTGTCCTAAATCATATTTCATGAGGTCTGCATCGATACCCCAAGTGGTTTTGGAAAAGATTTTTTGACATTTCTAAAATCTGGTCAAAATCCTAGATGGCCGCCGGGCAAATTGGCCGATCATCTTCCTTTGAACAAACTTGTATCCCCATGCCGTAAGGATGCTTCCTGTCAACTATACTTGAAATCGGCCCAGTGGTTCTTGAGAAGACATTTTAAATTTGCTTTAGTATGGGAGGTTTTGCCGGGAAAAAGATCCAAGATTTCTGACAGACCATTTATTCGACAGTTTTGAAAATGGCAAATTTGAAATCAGAATATCTAAAAAACTATATATAACTAATTTCAGCTTAGAAATCCACCAAATCAAAATATCCAATATGGCTGTCAAACAGGCTACATTTTGATTGGTCCATGGCAGCCATTTTTTTACTTATCAACTTCCCTTGAACAAAGTTTAATGGCCCTTAGTCCCTAATTATATCTCCCAAATTTTGGCCCGATACTTTCAGCGGTTCTATAGAAGTCTTTTTCGCAAAAATTAGGTCATCCAAGTTGGCCACCGACCTATGTGGCCAATCAAGTTCCCTTGAACAAACTTGGTTCAGCTCTTGTCCTAGATGATATTTCCTGAGGTTTGAATCGATCCCCTAAGCGGTTTCAGAGATTTTTAAAGCCATTTCTAAAATTGGCCAAATCCAAGACAGCCACTGACCAAATTGGTCAATCAGTTTCGTTTGAATAAACTTGGCTCTCTATGCCCTAAGGATGCTTCCTGCGAAATATAATTGAAATCGGCCCAGTGGTTCTTCAGAAGTTGTTTAAAGAAAAAGTTTATGGACAGACAGATGCCGGACAGATGGTTGCCATCACATAAGCTCACTTGACCATTCTGGCCAGGTGAGCTAATAAATATAGAAGCCTTATCAGTGGTTCTTGAGAAGTTGTTTAAAGAAAAAGTTGACGGACAGGCAGACGCCGGACGGACAGTAGCCACAGCATAAGCTCACTTGGGCATTCTGGCCAGGTGAGCTAACAAGAGGCCCAAGGGCCTGTGGCGCTCACCTGGACCATTGGCATTTAAACCATTTACATTTAAATAGACATCATGGATGATTTTCGGAAAATCCAAGATGGCCAGTAAAAAATTGACCAATCAAGATTCTCGTTTAATATGTTGAAGCCCTCATAGGATTGCTCCACCAAAATTTTGTTGAAATCAGGCTATTGATTGAAGGAGCACCTTTCTTTAAATGGTTCCGGAAAACCTTCAGAAAATCAGAGATGGTTCCGGAAAACTTTCAGAAAATCAGAGATAGCTGACAAAACATGACCTATCAAAATTCTGAATAGAATTCCTAGAGGCTACAACAATAGGATCCTTCTAGCCAAATTTGGTTGAAATTGCCCAAGTGATTAATGAGGAGTAGCATTTTACACAAATTTCAATTTTTCGGAAAAATCCAAGATGGCCACCATCAAAATCAAGCCGTCAAAAATCTACCAGCCTAGTATACCAGTCTGGTTGAAATTGTTCAAGTAGTTAATGAGAAGTGTTTTAAACAATTTCCCGGCATTTAAAAAAAATTCAAGATGACCACCAAAAAAATGGACCAATCAAAATTCTGTATACAAGTTCTGAAGCATAATACGCTAGGGTTCTTCCATCCGAGTTTGGTTGAAACGGCCAAGTGGTTATCAAGGAGTAAGCTTTTAAGTGATTTCCAGAATTTTTCAGAAAATCCAAGATGGGCGCCAGAAAAGTTGACTAATTAAAATTCTGTATACAAGTTCTGAACCATACGAGCATACTATCCTCCGAGCTAAGTCTGGTAGAAATTGGCCAAACAGTTAATGAGGCGCATTTTAAATGATTTCCCGGCATTTTTCAGAAATTTCAAGATGGGTGCCGAAAAAATTGACCAATCAAATTCTGTATAGATGTTCTGACACCTAACCCCATAGGGTCCTCTGAGCCAAACTGGGTTGAAATCCACCCACTCACCTGGACCATTCACATTTGAACCATTTGTATTTAAATACCGGAAGACATGAAGGATAATTTTCGAAAAATAACTAATCAAAATTCTCATTTGTTATGTTAAAGGTTACCGCCATAGAATCGATCCACCCAAGCTTCATTGAAATCAGGACACAAATTAAGGAGTAGAGTTTTAAAAGGTTCTGGAAAATTTCCAAATAATCCAAATGGCCACCAAACAATCGACCCATAATTTTGAAAAGATGTTCTAGAGCCTATGACTATAGAATCCTTTAAAGCAAATTTGGATAAAATCCACCAAGCGGTTATGGAGGAGATGCATTTTGACAATATCCGATAAATTTTTCATGAAATTCATGATTTTCACCAAAAAATTGAACCATTACAATTCTGAATAGATTGTTTGGAGCCTACCACGATTGGGGCTGTCCAGCCAACTAGAGTTGAAATTTGTCAAGCGGTTAAATGATGAGTAGCGATTTGAAAATTTCCACTAAATTTTTCCTAAAACCTAAGATTTTCACCATAAAAGATTGACCTATCAAAATTCTGTATATAAGTTCTGAAGCCTAGACCAATAGGGTTCTGTCCGCCATAGTACGTTGAAATCTGCCAAGCAGTTAATGAGCAGCATTTTGACAATTTCCGGTAAATTTTTCATAAAATCTAAGCTTTTCACAAAAAAACTTGACCAATCAAAATTCTGTCTCCAAGTTCTAAAGTCTAGCCCCAATAGGGTCCTTCCAGCCAAAGTAAATTGAAATCTGCCCAGTGGTTAAAGAGGAATAGCATTTTGATAATTTCTGGTAAATTTGTCATAAAATCCCCCAAACAGACACCCCCCACCCCCACCCTTGCGGGTTGGTCTGTAGTTTTATTAACCACTATAAAACATACTAACCATTCAGTCAATACTTGCTAAATCAACTACTCTGCATTTAGCCACCGGAATAAGATTTTTATGCTTGCTTACATACCCCCATATGCCTATTCCATTTCAATATACCCTCAACCAGGCTACTGGTAGGGTACACCCCCGGCATATTCCATGAAAGAGACTGGTACCAGTCTGTACTCACTCCTTGGTGATACCTGTCACTAAGCATGTCCACACATGCGCAATGGAGCCCAAATAGGAAACATATTATTCACTTTTCTAAATTTAAGTGCCAAATATTATAAACAGATTCTCAAATCATTCCCACACGGGGTGGCTGAGGGCAGGTCGTAGTGAATGAACATTAAGTATGTTTTAAAGTGGTTAATAAACCACAGACCAACCCGCAAGGGGGTCTGTTGGGGGTTGTTATTGCACCACAAAAACATCTACACCGTTCAATCACTACTTGCTAAACCCGTAGATTTGGTCAGTGGCCCACTTAAAATTTGAGAATCATTAAACAAGGATAAGAATTAAACAACTCATATCCAAATGTTAATAAATTAACATAATAGTGCATCCATAACAAATCACAGTGATTTTCAAAGATGGAAAATTGTCACCTCAATGAAATAAACAAAACAAGAGAATATTCTCACCATATCTGACAGACATACACACTAATGAAATCGGTGAGATGTGCTTGGTAAATGGGCCTTGGCTTGTTTTGTTAAAATCGTTATATTTCTAAAAAAGGAGGCCGCTGGGCTCTGATCCATTAAATAGAGAGGAAAAAGTCGATTCAGATTTCCCACCTGTGACTTGCATGACGTCGTCCAATGATGAGCCGGCAAAAAGAGTGAAGGAGGTAATCATACCACGAAGGTCGAGAGCCTTGACATGGGCTAAATTGATCTCAACTGGGGAGGTAATCTCATAGCATGATTTTATGGTCTCACAGATCCATCTGGCAACTGTGGCCTTAGAAACTGGTCTAGCCACCTCCTTCGCGTACGGAACACATAAGTGCGAAGAATCGGATCTTTTCAAATTGGTACGACGTTTATAGATGCCAGAATTTGTCGGACCGCGAAAAAGATGATAAAGATTTAAGAATAATAGGTTTGGCTGAGTAACGGTTAGACTGGGTCTTCGATAAAAAATCCCTTCTGTGATATAAAACTAGACCATTCCCAGATTCGATAAATCTGTCTTTTTCTGCAGAAAGAGCATGAATTTCAGATCTTCTGCTAGCTGAAGTGGCAGCAACAAGGAGAACAGCCTTAAGAGTCAATAGCTTGAGACTGACAGATCCAATTGGCTCAAAATGGTGGCCTGCCAAAACTTGAAGAATCAAGGCCAAATTTCAGGAAGACAAAGGCTTAGCCACTGGAGGACGAATATTGCCCAATCCTCTAATAAAACCATTGAGAATCTTCAAATCCTTGATATCAGCATTCAGAAGACAAGGAAGAGATGAAGCCAAAGAAATCTATACCCCCTAACAGTGATAGCTGATAAATGAAATGAATCGAATAGATACGATTAAAAATCTAACACCTAGGAAATAGAAACGGAATCAGGCAAGAAACCATGTTTTAAACACCATTCTCCAAAGATTTAATAGTCGACCTTTGTACAAATTCGACAGGTCGACTCCCTCCTGGAAGAGACAATGAATTCCTGAGATCTTAAAGAAAAGTTGATCTCAGAGACCGGACACTCAAAAATTCTCCAAACACACAGGACGAAGAATTCTGGATTGGATGAAGATACAAGCCCCTTACTTGAGTGAGATCTGATGATACTGGGAGAATGCTAGCAAAATCTTACCAGAAGACCGAGAAAGGCTACCAATCAGATCCTCTTTGACCAAAAGGGAGCGGCTAGAAGAAATTCATTAAACTGGTCCATGACTATCTTCAGAACCATTAGAATCAGGAATATTGGAAGGAACATGAAATCAAACAATCCTGTCCAGAACTGAGACAGTGTGATCATCGCCCAAACCTGGCTGTCCGAAAATGGACACATTAAATATGAGATCTGGGCAATCAGACATGTCACAAAAAGATCTACATGGGGAAGACCCAGAAGCTTGAAAACGCTTTTGGCAACCAACCTCTTAAACTGCCACTCGGAGGGTGAGAACTTGCTAGGACTGAACTACCGGTCCGCAAGAAATATCCGTCTGTCTGGAACATGACTAGGAACCAGAAAGATTTGGATCTAGTTACATCCCAAGAAAAGGATCCAAAATCTCCATATAAAGGAAAGACCTCGTTCCTCCTTCTGAAAATGAAAACAAACCACGGGCATTGACTGATCGAATCGAGATCTTGATGCCTATCATTCGATCCGACCAAAAGTGGAGAGGCTTCTTAACAAGTCACAACTCCACTAAATTGATGTGAGAAAATGACTCCTCCAGGGACCAAAGACTGGCAAAATCCGGGACTCCCAAACTGCTCCCCACCCCTCCTGTGAAAAAAACATGAAAATAATCACCTGAGGGGAGGTCTTGACTAATGGAACACCCATCAGAGAGAACTAGAATGTATTGACTGCTTCTAGAAGAAGATCAGGAACATTAGAGAGTCTTCTCATCAAACTCACCCTGGGAATGACATTCTCGAAGCTGATCATCAACCCTAGAATCCTAAGAACAAAACTTGCCCTGACATAGAAAGAGGATGTCAGGGTGACCACTGTCAACAAGATTGCCTCTACCCTTGTCTCTGAAGGAAAAAACTTGACCCTGAAAACAGCTCCAGGGAGATGCCTAGATGGGAGAAACTTGAGACGGAACTAGGCTTGACTTATTGAAAAATAAAATTCAACACCTAGGCTGCAAGGCAAACTGCAAACCTTTGGAATAAATCTTGATAGAATTGAGAAAGACCTAGCTTTTATTAACCGATCGTCTATAAAGACATGAAGAAGAATAAGACGATGGCGCAAGACACCAGACATTGTGAAAAGAAAGGCACCAAGGTCAGATCGAAGGGCATGGCTCAAACTGCCATACCCTATCCTTGAAAGCAAAACTTATGTACCTTCGGAAGGCAAGGTAAAAAAGGCACATGAAATAGGCATCCTAGCGATCGATAGAATGGACTTGCGATAGGGGAGGACTCCATCCTGAATTTAGGAGATAAAGAAAGAAGATATAACTTCTTCAGGAAGATAAAAGGATGCCAGCCTTCTAAGAATTGGAGACTATGAAGATCGTTGAACAGAAGCCCGGGTCTACTTTCCAAGGTAGAGCCTCTTCTATAGTCTCCTTGACAATCATAGAAAACCAGCACCCCCTCTAACGCTAATAGCTTCTGATTGGATGGAACAGAAGACTATTTGGGAGAAGAGACTGTGGAGAAGGGTCCTAGATCCAAGAAGAACATCCAGCCCTTTTGATAAGGGCCGCCCTTAAAGTTGGGGCAAACTTACTACATGCTAAAGAGGACTGCTCATAGAAACACATAGTTTACATATGCCATGAAGCTCAAACCATAAAATCCTGGGCTATACCCTTATTCTTAGCCCTCACGAAAAGTGGTAACTAGCGTTTATTTTGGTTATTTTAATTTTACGGCTTTCTTTAAATAGAGAAAAAAGTACCATAGAAGTATAGCCATACTTATTAAAATGCTGAAGACCCTGAAAACATTATAGATAATTTTATTTATAGTGATTTAACCAGATTTCGCAGAAAACCGCAAACCTATGGTAAGCCTATGGGAGGGGTTAGAATCAAGATATAGCCAAATCCTGAGAATCTGCAATAATCCCGTCTGGTATTCGAAGACATCAAATCATGACTGAATTTAGCAAGATAGTAAGGAAAATGTAATTAGGGTTTCCCAAACCACTGCTCGAAATCTTAAATTAGTCCCTCCAGAATAAGAAAATTTACCAAATTTCTTTTTCACGAGTGAGATCACATACTTACCTCCCTAACACTCTTGATATACTAGTATATCGGCTCTAATTTCAATAATATTGAGAATTATAAAACGTTGGGTGCCCCTAATGGGCAGGGGGATGTACACAATCAGGCACATGACAGACCCCCACCTACTGCGCATGCGCATACTGGTACTTCCGTTACTAAATATTGTCCGACAGAAGCAACTATTCAAATAACCAAAGGACCAGGCCTCCGTGGGGTGGAGGCCAGGATCCTGTTAGGGAGCTAAGTATGTCATCAAACTCGTGAAAAATAAATTTGGTAAATTTTCTTATTTCACATCATGAGAACATACTTACCTCCCTAACACTCTTGATAAAAGCCAAGTAAATTTAGCGGGAGGGAGGCAAGGTCCTGAAAACCGCCACACCCTCGAAGAGACCAGCTCTTTGAATTTTCAAGAGATTTAAAATATCTGAAATTGTGTCTGAAAACACAACCAGGAATAGAATTTTGCATCAGATAATCGACCAATGGAGAGATTGATCACAAGGCAAATGCACCACTAAAAATACAGCTTTAAGTGTCCATAATTTTATAGAAATAGCACTAAGTGGTTCAAAAGGGTTATCACTCAAAACTTGAAGAATCAGAGAAAGACCCCATGATGGTGTCAGTGGAGGATTTCTCCATCTGAGATTGCCCATACCTTTGATAAGAGTATTTAAAACACATACTTCATCACTTCCCCTCTTTGCCAAGCAAGGGATAACAGTCATTAATGCTGATTTATATCCAGCAATAGAATTAGGCTTAAGACTATAGGCATCATACAGGTGACAGAGAAAATCACCCACTACCTGAATAGATGCGTCCATTGGATTGATACATCTCTTTGAGCACCATTCCGCAAATCTGTTGATTTTATAATTATATGCTCTGGAGGTTGACCCCGTTCTGGCTCTGGCCATGAAATTGGCTGCTTGCTCAGAAAAGCCCTCCTTAATCACGGATGTTTTGACAACATCCATGCAGTCAATTGAAACATTGACAGATTGTTGTGACGGGTCTTGCCCTGGAAGATAATATTGTCCATCAGAGGCAGAGGAACCGGATTGCAGACCAGAAAGTCCAGCAGATTCGTAAACCATGATCGGCTTGGCCAATTCAGGGCGATCAGAAGTACTTGGAATTCCTCCTGCTTGACCTTCTGAAGAATCCGTGGAATCAGGATTGTTGGAGGGTATGCATATGCATACATTCCCTTCCAACTGATAGCTAGTGCATCTATTGCGATAGCACTGGAATCGGAGAAACGCATTCTTCTTCATTGCGAATGAATCTATGTTTGGTTTTCCGCAATGATTGAACAGATGATCCGCCACACTTTGATTTAGTTGCCATTCCGTAGGCAGAATGCTCATCCTTCGGCTCAATGAGTCTGCTAACAGATTCAGCCTTCCCGGAATATGAACTGCTTTCAAGGTGATCATATGATCAATACACCAGCAAAGCAGTTTCCATGTCATCATACAGAGACTGGGCGACTTCGTTTCACCCTGGTGGTTTATGTAACTCACTACTGTTGACTTGTCTGAACGTATCAACACAAACTTTCCCTCCACTTCTTTTAAGAAGTGTTCCAGGCCTAGAATTACAGCTCATAATTCTAGCATGTTGATATGCTCCTTTGACTGATCCAGATTCCAAAGCCCTGATATTGTGGCTTCTTCCAGGCAAGCTCCCCATCCCTCCATCGATGCATCCGTAAACATCATTACTTGAGGGTGGCGAGGGTCAGCATGACCCCCGCTAGGAGATTCCATATCTCCATCCATCAATGAAGGTGATGAATGAGAGGATCCAACACTTGAATGCGTGAGTCCAGTGATCCTGAACTCTGCGTTAACTGAGTCATGAGAAACAGCTGAATCGGCTGCTGGCGCAAGGCCGTCTGAGGAATGACCGGTTCCATTGAAACCATCAGATCTAGCATTCTCAGATAGACTCGTGCTAGAATAAAATGACTGCTGCAAACGAATTGAATGCACGAGAGAAGATTCTCCACTCTCCTGGGATGGATAAACATATCCTATCTTCAGATCAAAGAACATACCCAGGCAAACAAACTTCTGGGGTGGAGTCAGCTCTGATTTCTGAAAGTTGATTATCCGGACCAAATCTGTGAGCTTTCAAAACTATCTTCAGATTTGCTGTCAAACTTTCTGGGTTGTGTGCTTTTAGCAACCAGTCATCTATGTAAGTGTGGACTGCTATACTTCTCCTGCGGAGGTATGCCGTGATAGCAAGGACCACTCGAGTGAAGACCCTTGGAACCGTCGAGATGCCAAATGGGAGAACTTTGAATTTCCATTGGCATCCCTGAAAAGCAAATCTCAGGAACCGACGAAAACTTGCAATGGGAATGTGGAAATAAGCGTCCTTTAGATCTATCGATGCTGTCCACTTCCCCTTCTCTAACCCCAACAACACCGATTTCATTGATTCCATTTTGAAACTCGATATGTCTATAAATTTGTTTAGAGGTTTGAGGTTGAGAATTGGTCTCCACCCACCGGTGTTCTTCGTCACAAGAAACATGGTTGAATAGAAGCCTGGGCAATCTTGTGCCAGTTGAATTGCTTCTTTTACAATTAGAGATTCTATCTCATCTTCTATGCACAACGGCTTGTCTGGATCTCTTGGAATTTGAGTCAAGACCGGTACCAGAGACAGATGCAATGGCGGACCTATTATCCACTCTGGACTGTATCGGTGCGAAAGCCATTGCAAGATTAAGCGGTCCTGAATTAACCGCTTCCACTCCTGAATGTGGAAAGTCAAACGACCTCCCACTGGTGCACCTAGGGTTAACGGGGTGCACATAAATTTTAGAAGTGGGTGTGTCTCTGGTACGTGTGACAACACCTGAGTGGTACCTGTGGTAAATGAAAAATTTTTAGGCCATCAGGCCCGGTTACCACGCGCCACTCCTCGCACGCCTCGCCAAGTGTCACGTGCACCAGTGCGCGGGCTGCTGCCTGGCTGGCTGCGCTTGACAATACCAGCACCGCCACGAGCGTACTGCTGTCGACCAGCTGAGGGCTGAGCATGCACGTGTTCTCTACGCAACACCTCAAATTGTGCGCGCAGCGCCCTCTGGTTATTCACCAAGTTGACTGTCTCTTGGAGGTGCCGACAACTCTCACCTCCAAAACCACCAGGGCCTGCCATCGGCACTTGCAATAAGCGCGATTTGAGCTCCTGGGATGGGCACAAGTTGTCTAAGGCAAAAAGTGTGCCTCATCCTCAGTGACTTGGTGACCGACCTAGTCAAGCAATCCAACGCCGGGTTGATCACATCCTGGATGGCTCGTTGAACTGTCACCGGACTAGGCTGTTGGTACACCGAGGCTGCTACTACTGATAGCAGCTGAGACACGTGAGACACCACATTAATCGCTGCTCGCGAGCTCTCCTATAACACCGGCATATATACGGCATTAGCTCTGTGCATAGCACCCGAGCACAGCGCTCCCGTGTCAGCACGAGAGCCTGGTCGCGTGTCTTCCCATAGAGCAGTACAGTCATCCGCGCTCGGTCTGGGCGCTAGACCATACCGAGAGTACTGACTGGCAGTAACTCGGCATCGCCCAGAAACCTCGTGGGGGGGGGGCCCCTTCGCGAGGTGACCTTTCAGTCTGATCAACTCCTCTGCTGCAGTAAACATATCTAAGATATGCTTAGCATATGGCAGAGACTGAACCGAGGTGGCCAACGCCTTCGCCTGTAACCACACTCGCGTGTTACTGGCAGCCGATTCGTCCACTGAGAGCTCTGGTCTGACAGCGAGGAGCCACACACACGCATCAGACCAGTCTCTGTCCGTGGCCACCTGCGAATTGCCAATGAGCAGCGGGCCCTCATCATCTTCAATGGCATTCGCAGGTGGGGCCGTGGAGGAGGCTACAGACGTACCCGGCTGCCCGGGGAATGCATACGGGCCCACGAGGGCTGGCATGACATTTTCCACGGGCAGGCCACGCACCGAGGCTGCGCTCGGGTGAGGGGCATAAAGCACACTAGCGCGGTCCGGGTCGTCCGTATGAGATTCCACGGCTAAGCGTGGAATCTTATACGGGCGGCCATCAGCTCCAAATCAGCCCACAGGCTGTATCATGAAACCTGCTCCCGAGGGAACAGAACCATAGGTGCGAGCAGCCACGCTCCCCATGAGAGGAGTGTAAACCCTCGCATCCATGGCTTCATGATCATCCTGTGGGTCGAGCAGATAATCTTTGTCATCTTCCTGGTCAGGAAAGTTAGACTCTGGGTTAGCAAGGAGAGCTAAACCAGCCCCACCAGGAAAATGCCTGAGGGCAGATGACGAGGTTACTCCACGAGTGATCGTGGTCGGGCCTGCTGGTCGGGTCCCACCTGATGCTCCTCGCGCCGCTGGATCATCAGGCGATGCGAACATCAAGCCTGGGTCCAAAACGGCCGGCCCTGGATCATTGAAAACCTTGTCCGACCTAGTAGGGCATGATCCAGGAACGGCGACTACCTGCACTGAGAAGAAGCATGTCAGGCATCAGGTCTTTCAAAGTCCTGCGCATCTCACTCACTAAGAAGGCCTCGAGCTCACCCTTCTCAGAGGCCTTCTTCTTACCCTCCTTATTCACCTTCTTGCCGTCTTCAACCATCAGTCTAGCCTGCAAAGCAAAGAATTCAGAGGTTAGATCCACCCCACCCCCACTCTTTACAAATGGCCATTTGTTGGCCAGCCTACAGTCTGTACAAGATGGGCAGGGGTGGGGGAAGAATCTAACCTTCAGGTCCTTGAGACATTGTGGACATGATGATTTCTGAAAGGTAGGCATACGAAGAGAATGAGTATTTTAGTTTGTAAATTTGTTATTTCTTTTTAGTAAATACAAGAAACAAACTCGAGAGAAAACACCCACTTTTATTACTGACAACCCTGAAAGAGACAGATGTCTTCTCTTGTTAAACAATAACAAAAACAACCAGGGAAAACCCTATTAAGAATGTTAGAAGAGAGAGAAAGATTATGACTATCTAGATATCTCTCCATATTCATAACAAAGGATGATCATGACATCAATTTGATTTCTCTAAACTAAGATTGTGACATCAATGAAGAGAAAAAAATCTCTGGTTGATTATGGCATCAAACCTCAATGCAACAACCCCTTCAAGTAGAGGGGACATCAGAAATGAATGCAAGAAATACCTAGTGACTAAATACATTCATCACTCAAGGATAATATAATATTAAATTATATATCCGAGAACCCATGCACACACAAGAGAGAATACAGTGCAATAAAGCTGGCAGCAAAATTTGTTAAATATTTTCAAATATAACTAATAAACTCCCTTATCCTGAGCACAGGCAAACCATCCTCTTGTGCAGAAGAACATGTCCATCCATCCGCCGAGTCTTTATCATTTGTAGTCTGATGAAGGGGATGGGACAAAAGGAGGGAGATATTTATTCATCCTATATCTCCGACCTTTAGACATATCATAATAATGTCAGAAAAAAAGACGTGATCAGCCTCCGAGTGAAGAACAGGAGCTCTTCTCATTCAATTGATGATCCTGTGGACACAAAGACACAAGGGATTAGTAGACCTAGGCGCTGGGAGAATTTAACAAGGATTCCCAGCGCCTAAAAATGCGGTAACGCCAAGTCGGGCGCGAATGAAAACCGGTAACATATAAAAGTTACCAGTCTTAATTAATATATGGAACAATATCACGCTAACTGATGATGATGAGGACTCCTCTGACGATTTTGTATGTAAAATGATGATATAAATAGATTGAATATTCTCAAAAGAGAGCTTGGAATGTTTTCCAAATGTTGTATGTTAGCCAATATATTAGAAAATGGAAGTACCAGTATGCGCATGCGCAGTAGGTGTGGTCTGTCATGTGCATGACTGTGTACATCCCCCTGCCCATTAGGGTTACCTAACTTTTTATAATTTTGAATATGATTGAATTTAGAGCCGATATACTAGTATATCAAGAGTGCTAGGGAGGTAAGTATGTTCTCATGATGTGAAAATGGCGTCGCTCAAGGGAACTAAGGGAAATTTAATTGTGATGATTGAAATTAAGTGAACCATGGCAATCCTTTGACTGTCTTGGAGTCTGGCATAACCAGAGTTCAAAATATAAACAAAGCTTTGCCATTGAAAATTATCTTCATTTTGAAAAGAATTTCACAAAACGCAGAAACTTTACACAACTCAGGATAAGTGCACACACATTACCAATTGAGGAAGATAGACACAAAACACCACAAATACCTGCTCAGCTACGATTCTGTAAGCTTTGCAACCAGAACCTAATCGAGGATGAAAAATGCTTTATAATGGAATGTCCACATTACGATCAGGAGAGACAATCGCTCTTTAAAAAGCTTAATGAGTTTACTAATTTTGTCTCACTTGATAGGTGTAGCCAATTAAATTTTTTAATGTCATATAATAATGGAGATAATGATCTAATAAAAATTGTTATTGATTACATCAACGTTTGCCTAGCTGCTTGGGCTTGTACTTTAAACCCTATGCAATGACACAATTCGTCATCCTGTACATGAGGCAGGTTCATATAATGATTGCATAACTGTGTCCCATATTTTAATCAACATCCATATCAATTTCATTGGGAAACTAGCCAACTTCATGAGTCCTGGTAACTTCACCATACCTCACTGTATTTGATATATTGTTTAATTAGATATCCCAAACAATCCGATATTTATGCCTCGTGGCAATAAACTTAAATCATAGCCCTACATATTAAACCTGTACATTTTTTATTTATTTATTTATTTTTTATATTTATTATCTTAGAACCTATATTTTCATCTTTGTAAAATGTAGTTAAATGTTTGTGTTTGATATGCCAATAAAAGGATTGATTGATTGATTGATTGATTGATTGATTGATAATGAATTTTCGGGATCAGCTCGAATGTTAAATACACAAAATACTGATTTTTGATTAACAACAAATGAAGACATCATAAATACACATTTATGATGAAATAAAGCGAAATACACACTTCTGGGTTGAATCACGCACAGAGACGTCATACCTAATCATACCCATAGAATGAAAATCAACTGCCAAATTGCAATAAAAACTGAGATTTATAGTAAAAAATTCCACTAGAAAAAGGGAAAGGAAGAATCAAACTGACAGCTAGGACGACGATCGACAGCTCCCGGAAGCAGAAGGAAAACAACAAAAGATCCATGAAAACCGGAAATGACCCTATCCCCGGAAATACGTGAACCAGAAGTAGAATAGGAAACAGAAATGCGCAAACCAGAAGTAGACAACCGGAAACTGAACAGGATCATACAGACCCGGATGTACAGTAAAAAAACGGAAGTAGAATAGGAAATAGGATCCTGAGGACCCGGATATCCGGCAAAACCGTAAGTCATACCGGAAGCAGAAGAGGAAGAACCGGAACCGGAAAGCAGAGGTAGCCCCCTTTTTTTTCTTACCAAGCACCTACTGGAAGTGCTTGTTAAACTGGAAGCTACCGAGCTTCCTGTCTGGACCGAACCTCTAGTCTAGACGTGAGGGAAGTCGGTTTCCCCTATCTAACCTTCCAGTTATCGTCCGACTCGGATGACTCTTCCTTATCCACGTGAATGGCTGTCGAAAACCTGATAGCCATGGTACTAAAACATGTAGATATAAGTGAATATAATGGATAAGTAATTGAGGGGTTTCAAATGATGATGATGATGACTTTAAGCATGATTGACTACCACGAAAATGGTTTACTACCGCGAAAACCGGTAACACAGTCATAAAAGAGTAATAACACCACAAAATACTCAATAAACATAACTTAGGGAGGATGGACTTCATGTTAGGCATAATCCTGAATAGAAGAACTCTCAAAAATGTAAGCTGAACACAGTACAAAGTATAAAACAGTTAAGCTGGAGTATTGGCAGACTGTACTGCTTGCAGAATATTTGAAAAGTGAATATGTTTCCTATTTGGGCTCCATTGCGCATGCGCGGACATGCTTATTGATAGGCGTCACCCAGGAATGAGTACAGACTGGTGTCAGTCTCTATCAGGGCATATGATGGGGTGTACCCTACCAGTAGCCTGGTTGAGGGTATATTGAAATGGAATAGGCATATGGGGGTATGTAAGCAAACATAAAAATCTTATTCTGATGGCTAAATGCAGAGTAGTTGATTTACCAAGTAGTGATTGAATGGTATAGATGTTTTTGTGGTGTAATAACAACAAAGATTTTCACACACAAAAATTATCAATCAAAATTCTGTATACAAGTTCCTAAGCTGAAAACATTAGGGTCCTTACAGCCAAATTAGGTTGAGTTTTGACCTTTTGACCACAACATAATTGTGTGATGTTGTGTTATTATAAGGAGGCATGTGTCCACGTTTGGGTCCAGGACATAAACAGAAAAGGTGAGCTAAACGGAAAATGTTAAAGCTAAAAAACCCAAGGTTTTTACCAAACTCACAGTGATGTTGACCTTTAACCTTTTGACCACAAGATCATTGTATGATGCCATGTCATTATAAGGAGGCACATACCCAATTTTGGATCCAGTATGATTAACCCAACCTGAGATATAAACAGAAAACCTGAGCTAAACGCAAACTGGATGACAACGACGCAAGCACCGCCGCCGCCGGACGATGTGCAGGGTATTACGATAGCTTGTTTTACTACATAAAGTTGAGCTAAAAATAGTCTTCTCTTGGTCTACAAATGGACATGTCTAAACATCATTGCAGCCTTCATAATTGATATTCCTTTGTTGCTATGTCTGGTTAATTTGTAAACAGGCTGATTAATCGAGTAATTACGAATATTCTTAAATAATCGATCATGATCAATAATGCAATAATCGTGCCAGCCTACTTGAGTGACAGATCGAGTGATTCCATTTCCCATTAAAATATGCAAAAATTTGTGTCAAGACAGTGAGTGGCCTTGTTTTAATAGTTAAGACATGTAAAAAAATTGAAATTTTTGCTCAGCGAATGTTCATATTTTTTCTACAATTTATGACTGATTATCGAGCCAGCCACTTCAGTCATAAATTTTCAGAACGAATCTTCTCTTTGCCTGCAAATGGACATTTCTCAAGACCACTGCAGAGGCTGGTTTTAGCCAGCTTCACTATTAAAGGGTTATGTGAGCATGTGTCTTCTGTAACTACTTCTTGCTGATTTCTATCTTCAATTGTAGAAATGAGAATCATAGTCTACATCAAACAAAACAAACATAAATCAAACCTGATCGATAGCTCAAATCTCCAAGAATTGTCTTTCCAATCTTCTTCAATCTCCAATTGCGCCTGAGATGAAGAAGTTCAATATGGAAGTCATTTTGTGAACGCGTTCCAGAGCTGCTTTCACTGGCGGCTTTGCGCAGTCTCTCAACACCACCAGTTAATATGACAGCAGCTGCACTCAAACCCTGATAAACCAGAAATATTATATAATATTACACAGTAGGGGATCCAGGCTTTTCTCTATGGGCCTAGCATGCCATAAAAATTTTTGCTGGGCAGTCATAAAATGTGCCATGTACAGCCACCTAATAGACACATTCTATCTTAAACATTTAGATCCTGAAAGACCAAATATGAACAATAATTTTTAATGTAAGAAATCATGTTATTGACCATTGTGAAAGTAATTTGACTGGAAGCTGTTGCTGCCTAAGGTAGCAACACATTCTGTCAAATTAGGTTCAAAATATACAACAGCTTACGTGCAGGATTGGCTTAAAACTTCGACTCTGGGGTTCAAATGGGTCTGTATCGCTCATCTGGAACATAAGCATTTCAACTATATGCGTCATCACTTAGAACTCTAAGCTTGAGCCAGAATCGTAACAAGAACAAGGATGTGCCCCACCAAATTTGCTTACAATAAGTTTAGTGGTTCTCGAGAAGATAGTTTAAATTTCCTATTGCTTTTACTATGGGAGTTTTTTTGGCAGGAAAATGACCAAAGATATCTGCCAAAACCATTCATCTGACAGCAATGAACGTGCCAAATTTGAAATCAGCATACCCAAAAACCTATACAAAACCAATTTCAGCTTCAAAATCCATCAAATAAACAAGGGCCTGTGACGCTCACCTGGATCTAAACCATTTGTATTTAAATAGACATGGATCACTTTTTTTAAATCCAAGATGGTCACGAAAGAAATTGACAAACCAAAATTCTTGTTTGGTATGTTGAAGTCTACCACCATAGGATCATTCCACACAAGTTTTGCTGAAATCGGGACATTATTTAAGCAGTTAGCCTTTTAAATGGTCACGGAAAATTTAAAAAACAAGAATTCCGCGGAATTAAATGTCTCGCCTGTCCTCTGTTTGTCACAGTTACCTTGACCTTTGACTGTCTGCCTTCAATGTTATCAGGCTGCTTCCTAACATTATAGGTAACCAGGTTTCCAAGTTGTAATAGCCTTAACCAGTGCTGAAATACAAGCGGAAAAGTTTTGCTAAACGCAAAAACTTAATGTTGAAATAGCAGAGTTCTATATCAAGATCACAGTGACCTTGACCTTTGACCTTGTGATCCCAACATCATCATGTTGCATCCTATCATTATAGGTAACCGTGTATCCAAGTTTAGATGCAATAGGTTTAACCAATCCTGAAATATAAGCTGAGACATTTTGCTAAACGTTGAAAAAGCAGAGTTCTGTATCAAAGTCACAGTGATATTGATCTTTGACCTTCTGACACCAACATCATCATGCTGCTTCCTAACATTATAGGTAACCATGTATACAAGTTTAGTTGCAATAGTCTTAACCAATCCTGCAATATAAGCTGAAAAGCTTTGCTAAATGCAAAAACTTAATGTTGAAATAACAGAGTTATGTATCAATGTCACATTGACCGTGACCTTTGACCTTGTGACACCAACATGATCACACTGCTTCCAATCATTATAGGTAACCATGTATCCAAGTGTAGTTGCAATAGGCTTAACCAGTCCTGAAAATATAAGCTGAGAAGTTTTTCTAAATGCAAAAACTTAATGTTGAAATAGCACAAAGTTCTATATCAAGGTCACAGTGACCTTGACCTTTGACTTTGTGATCCAAATATCATCCTTCTGCATCCTATCATTATAGGATATCCATGTATCCAATTGGATCAGGCATTGCTGAGATATAAGACAATAACCTTTGTTTATTAAGAGTGATCATATCAGTCCCATTCTCCAAGATCTTCACTGGCTTCCAATAGAACAGAGAATACGCTTCAAAGTCCTCTGCCTAACCTATCAATGTATCATATCTACAGCACCAACCTACCTTTCAGAACTGCTAGAAACGTACACGCCAAGCAGGCCACTTAGATCTGCAAATCTAAACCTGCTTAAAATTCCGAAAGTTAAATCAAAAACCTATGGTCACAGAACATTTGCTTTTGTTGCTTCTACAGAATGGAATGATCTTCCAACTAGTCTTAAATCTTCATACACTCTAGCTATATTTAAATCAAATCTTAAAACGTTTTTGTTCCGTCAGGCATATCCAACTGTATGATCATTTTATTTTATTATTGTAAGCGCTTAGAGCACGCAATATTTGCGTGGAATTATAGCGCACTATAAATATCCTATTATTATTAGTATTATTATTATGCTTAGCGCAAAAACTTAACGTAAAATATTAACAAAGATTATATTGTGACCTTTGGCCCCATAACCTTGACTTCATGACCGCTTTATCAGTGGGCTGCTTCCATTCAATGTATATCACCATGTACCCAAGTTTGGTTCCAATTGGATCAGGCATTGCTGAGATATAAGACAATAACTTTTGTTTAATGCAAAAACTTAACGTAAAATATTAACAAAAATTATACCGTGACCTTTGACCCCCATAACCTTGACCGCATGATGTCTTCATCAGCATGCTGTTTCCTTTTGATGTATATCACCATGTACCCAAGTTTGGTTCCAATTGGATTAGGCATTGCTGAGATATAAGGCAATAACTTTCGCTTAATGCAAAAACTTAACATAAAATATTAACAAAGATTATACCATGACCTTTGACCGCCACAACCTTGACCTCATGCTGTCTGCATCAGCATGCTGCTTCCGTTAAATGTAAATCACCATGTACCCAAGTTTGGTTCCAATTGGGTTAGGCATTGTTGAGATATAAGGCAATAACTTTTGTTTAACGCAAAAACCTAACATAAAATATTAACAAAGATTATACCATGAACTTTGACACCATAAACATGACCTCGTGATGCCTGCATCAGCGTGCTGCTTCCTTTCGATGTATATCTCCATGTACCCAAGTTTGGTTCCAATTGGATCAGGCATTGTTGAGATATAAGACAATAACTTTTGTTTAACGCAAAAACTTAACGTAAAATATTAACAAAGATTATACCGTGACCTTTGACCCCCCATAACCTTGACTGCATGATGTCTGCATCAGCATGCTGTTTCCTTTCTATGTATATCTCCATGTATCCAAGTTTGGTTCCAATTAGATTAGGCATTGCTGAGATATAAGACAATAACTTTTGTTTAACGCAAAAACTTAACGTAAAATATTAACAAAGATTATACCATGACCTTTGACCCCCATAACCGTAACGTCATGACTGCCTTATCAGTGGACTGCTTCCATTCGATGTATATCACCATGTACCCAAGTTTGGTTCCAATTGGATTAAGCATTGCTGAGATATAAGGCAATAACTTTTGTTTAACGCAAAAGCTTAACGTAAAATATTAACAAAGATTATAATGTAACCTTTGACCCCTGTAACCATGACCTCATGGCCTTTTATCAGTGGGATGCTTCCTTTTGATGTATATTACCATGCACCCAAGTTTGGTTCCAATTGGATCAGGCATTGCTGAGATATAAACTTATCTTAAAAGTTTACGCCGCCACCGGAAAAGTGATACCTATGTCTCGATCCTGCTTCGCAGGCGAGACAAAAATCATTATAGTGGCCAATCAAAATTATGAAGATAAGTTCTAGAGCCCACGACTATAGAATACTTCCAGACAAATTTGCATAAAATCCACCAAGCGGTTAAGGAGGAGATATTTGTTTTAACAATTTCCGGTAAATTTTTCGTAAAATCTATGACTTTCACCACAATACTTACCGAACAGAAGATCTGTATATAAGATCCCATAAGGGCCTTCCATCTAGATTAGGTCAAAATTTGTCAAGTGGTTAATGAGCAGTAACATTTTGACAATATCCGATTTTCAACAAAAAATGTACATAGAAATTTGAATGCAATCTCCATTGGGTCATTTCAGCCAAATTAAGTTGAAATCTGCCAAGAGGTTAATGAGTAGTAGCGTTTTGACAATTTCCAATAAATTTGTCATAAAATCTCAGATTTTTACCAAAAAGATTTAATGGCAATTCTCTATACAAGTTCTGACGTCTCCATTCATAGGGGACTCCTAGCCAACTCAGGTTGAAATCCACCATGCAGTTAATGATGAGTAGCATTTTGATAATTTCCGGGAAATTTTTCATAAAATCTAAGCTTTTGCCCCATAGGGTCTTTCCAGCCAAAGCAGGTTTTTGAGCCAAAAAATTTACCAATCAAAATTCTGTATAATTCAATATAAAATCGTTCAGTTATTGCCATAGATGCTGTTTCATGAGTTCTGAATCAATCCCCCAAGCTGGTTAGTTGCAGCAGGTAGGCAGCAACAGCATCCAGTCAAATTAGTTTGAAAATATTCAACAGCTTACCTGTATAGTTTTCTGGAAATTGATAGTCAGGGAGTTCAGAAATCAATTGATCCCAACACGAACCATGTGTTGGTGGAACTTAGCCAGAGATGGGCAGGTCATAGCTAACACTGGATAGGTTCATTGTATAAAAGCAGTGATTTATTATTGACTCTCGGATCATCATTTCTATTATTTACCCGTTTCTTAGCCAGAAGTTGCAGCGCTGGAATTGGACTTGGATTGTCTTGTGTAACATGATCAAGTAACATGTAATGCTTCTCTTTGGCAATGTTTAACACATCATAAAGAACACTCATCTCCATCTGAGCAGATCTAAACACAAATACACAGAACAATATTCATAACCAGAAATGTGCTTGCAATGCAACCATAAAGTTCAACTTTACGATTTTGCAACGAACTATGAAGCTTGACTTCAAACATAAAATAAATATATACGGCTTATCAATACACTTATCAACAAGAGGCCCAAGTGCCTGTAATGCTGACCTGGCCTATTAACATTTGAACCATTTGCATTTAAATACCAGTAGACATGATGGATAATTTTGTTTAAATCCAAGATGGCCACCAAACAAATTAACCAATGAAAATTCTTGTTTGATATGTTGAAGCCTACCGGCGATAGGATCATTCCACCCAAATTTCATTGCAATCAGGCAATCTAATTAAGGAGTAGCATTTTAAATGGTTTTGGAAAACTAAAAAAAAATCCAAATGGTTACCAAAAAAATCAAACAACTAAAATGCTGAATAAAAGTTCTAAAGCCTACCAAGATAGAATCCTTCCAGCCAAACTTGGATAAAATCCACCAAGTGGTTATGGAGGAGATGCATTTTGACAATTTCCCATTAAAATTTTGAATAAAAGATCTGGAGCCTACCACGATAGGGTCTGTTCAGCCAACTATGGTTGAAATCTGTCACGTGGTTAATGATGAGTAGCATTTTGACAATTTCTGGTTAATTTTTCATAAAATGTCAAATTTTCACCCCCAAAAATTAACCAATCAAAATTGTGTATAAAAGTTCTTAAGCCTATCCCCATAGGGGCCTTCCAACCAAAGTAAGTTGAAATCCGCCAAGTAGTTAATAAGGAGTAGCGTTTTGATAATTTCTAGTAAATTTTTCATAAAATCTAAGGTTTTCACCAAAAAACTTCATGAATCAAAATTCTATATAGAAGATCTGAAGCCTAGCTCCATTGGTTCCTTCCAGCCAAAGTAAGTTGAAATCTGCCAAATGGTTAATGAGGAGTAACTTTTGACAATTTCCGGTAAATTATTAAGAAAATCTAAGGTTTTCACACAAAATAATTTACCAATCCAAATTCTGTTTACATGTTCTGAAGCCTAGCCCGATAGGGTCCTTGCAGCCAAGTAAGTTGAAATCTATAAAGCGGTTAATGAGGAGTAGCGTTTTGACAATTTCAGGTAAATCTTTCATAAAATCAAAGCATTTCACACAAAATAATTTACCACTCAAGATTCTGTATACAAGTTCGGAAGCTGAGAGTAGTAGGGTCCTTCCAGCCAAATTAGGTTGAAATCTGCCAAGCGGTTAATGAGGAGGAGTGGTTTTAAACAAAAGTTGACGGATGACAGATGGTCGCGATGCGTATCAGTAACCTTGACCTTTTTACCCCAACATTATTGTGTGATGCCATGTCATTATAAGGAGTCATGTGTCCATGTTTGTGTCCAGTATGATTAACCAAACGAGATATAAATAGAAATGTTGAGCTAAACTCTTTGCTTAATAAGACCACCTGTCTATTAATCCCAGAAAAAAGTATCCTTTCCATTTCCATGACTCGCTAGATCCCTAATAATTTCAAAGCATTCAGATGCATTCCATCATTGGATATCAATACTTGCATCTCTCTATTGCTTTGGAGAGGCTTACTGCTCTTGGGAACCAGTTCCTATACATTTATATTGCATATAACATAAACGAGTCCTAGTTCATGCACAGTACGCTAGTAAAAACGCAAACGAGTCCTAGCCTTCATTAATCATGTTTCTGCAGTGCAGGAAACATCTGTTTGAATCCAAAGTTAAAATTAACTCAGTTCTAGCCATCTGTGTCTCAAAATGTCTAAGATGTCACAGAATAGCAAGGCTGTACCGTCCAAGTTACGTATTTTATGTACAGGCTATCTCGTTTACCGATGTTTTATATATCTTTGTGGTTATATTTTCGTGGTTATAACAATATGAAAAATTGACACATTCTTCAGTTTCGTGGTATAACAAGCCAGGTAAAAACAACTCTGATCCTATTTTAGCCACAGAGGCTAGTTCCTACGTAAGGTATACTATATACTGGTTTGGAACATCTCCTACGTACGGTGTCCTACATTCACTTGTAACATACCGGTTGGGAAGTTCTCGGATCACAAGAGTTGTTTGGTTATTTTTTCTACTTTCGGGTTCATGTTCCGGTTTGTAATATGAATGTATCAGCTTTGCGTTCGATATGGAGACATTTTAGAGCGCTCCGCATGTACAAATCCCGGATTTCGCAAGTTTCTATCTTGTATTTAATACAAGAAACAACCACCACAAAAACATGCTGAATAAAAGTTCTAAAGCCTACCACGATAGAATCCTTCCAGCCAAACTTGGATAAAATCCACCAAGTGGTTATGGAGGAGATGCATTTTGACAATTTCCCATTAAAATTTTGAATAAAAGATCTGGAGCCTACCACAATAAGGTCTGTCCAGCCAACTATGGTTGAAATCTGTCATGTGGTTAATGATGAGTAGCATTTTGACAATTTCTGGTTAATTTTTCATAAAATGTCAAATTTTCATCCCCAAAAATTAACCAATCAAAATTGTGTATAAAAGTTCTTAAGCCTATCCCCATAGGTATTTTACGTACAGGCTCTCTCGTTTACCGATGTTTTATATATCTTTGTGGTTATATTTTCGTGGTTATAATAATATGAAAAATTTACACATTCTTCAGTTTCGTGGTATAACAAGCCAGGTAAAAACAACTCTGATCCTATTTTAGCCACAGAGGCTAGTTCCTACGTAAGGTATACTATATACTGGTTTGGAACATCTCCTACATACGGTGTCCTACATTCACTTGTAACATACCGGTTGGGAAGTTCTCGGATCACAAGAGTTGTTTGGTTATTTTTTCTACTTTCGGGTTCATGTTCCGGTCTGTAATATGAATGTATCAGCTTTGCGTTTGATATGGAGACATTTTAGAGCGCTCTGCATGTACAAATCCCGGATTTCGCGAGTTTCTATCTTGTATTTAATACAAGAAACAACCACCACAAAAACATCCATTACCGTTCAATCACAACTTGCTAAATCAACTAATCTGCATTTAGCTTCCAGAATAAGATTTTTATGCTTGCTTACATTCCTCCTAATGCCTATTCCATATTAATATATACCCTCAACCAGACTACTGGTAGAGTACACCCCCACTTTATAACCTCATATAGACTGGCACCAGTCTGTACTCACTCCCTGGTGACGCCTGTCACTAAGCATGACCGCGCATGCGCATTTGAGCCCCAATAGGAAACAGATTCACTTTTCAATTATTCTGCAAGCAGAACAACTGCAAAATATTCCAGCTAAGTTTTTTTTATAGCTTTGCACTGTGTCAGCTTACTGGGTTGAGAGTTCTTCAAGCTTAGGAATGCCTAATATAAAGTCAATCCCCCCTAAGTTATGTTATTGGAGTATTTTGTGGTTTTATTGATTTTTATACTCTGTATAAAAATGTTACTGGTTTTCTTGATGTATCTCGTTTTCGTGGTTAACATTAATATGCCCAAGTCATCATCATCATTTAAAACCCTCTTTTACTCCAGGAGACTTTTATTCACTTATTACAGTTTAGTGCATAAGAAGGAAATCTTTTTAATCCCTTTGAAAGTTTGCTCTCTTGTCTTTAGGGATTTTTGATATTTGAATTTGAAGTTTCCCGCCTTTTCTACAGCATGCATTTTTGCTTTATATCAGACTCTATTTTTAATGAAGTTCTTTTCAACTTTTTCTAAGCTGTATGCTTCATTTTCTAATTTTATTTTCGTTTTTAGGAGTCTGTTAAATCGGTCGATAAAGTCAAGTGCTCATCCTCCAAGTGCGATCGAGTGCACTCTGTGGAGTTTGGAGGCCATGTTTGTCTTAAGTGCACTACGTATACGCCCACATCGATGTGCGGGGTATGCAAGGGATGGTTTTCGACCGTGTCAAAAGCTTATTTTAAGGATTTTTCGGCTATGTCTGTGTTGCCCTTTGATCGCTCCCCCTTCCAGCCATGTTTCTAACTCTTCTCTTTTTTCAGTCATCCTCTATCCTGCCTCCTCCGGGGTTTTCCCGTCTTCCTTCTTCTACCAATTCGCTCCATGGATCTTCGGATCCTGCTTATTCCTCTTCTTCTTCCGTTCATCTTAATTCTTCTCTTCCTTCTTCATCCTCTTCTGCTTCTTCTTCCTTCGATCACCTTGAGCCGATTGTTTCTGTTGTTCTATCCCCTGAGTTAGAGTTTCAAATTATCGATTCGGGTCTGGATTTTTCCTTGTTTTCTTTGGTTAGGGATCCTTCCCTTGATCGTTCTTTCGTGTCGGCTCGTTTTTCAATTCTTTCGAGGTTTTCTGCCAGTGGCCTGGTTCATTTGTCCTTGTCATTGACCCCATTCTTTCTGATCAATTTTAATCTTTTTCTGATTCTTTGCCTGTTTCTTCTCTTCAAGTGTCTAGGAGGCCATGCTCTACTATTTCTTCTAGAACTGTTGAATCTCTGGCCTCTGGTGACTCTTCTCTTCATCTCTCTTCTTCCTCTCCTAATCCTTCTTCTATTTCTTCAATTCCCAAATCGGTCAGGGCCAGGGATCTGAAGAGGTTTTGTCCGGTCAGGGCCTCTTCGGAGGACTGGTCGCTGGCTCTTAGGTGGATTGCTTCTACCCTTTCTCTTCCTCTTAAGGACAAATTTTCTATAGACCCTCCTTCTTTTGGGTCAGCTCTTTCTTCTTCCGATTCTTCTTCTTTGTCTCCTCAGGTCCTCCCAATTGATAATTTGGTTGTTGACATGTTAGATTTCTTCGTGAACGATGTTAATTGTAAAGAATTTTCTCTTACTCCAAAATTGGATGCTCCCGTCCAGATTCCAAAGGAAGATTATTTGCGAGTTGCCACTCCTCAATCTCTCTCTGATCCTTCCTGAGAAGTTCTCTCCTCTCATTTAAAGGATTCTCCTACGGTTGAGCCCTCTTCTGATCTTTTTAAGTGGGAGTCTGTGTGCAGATCACAGATCAAGTCAGGGGGGGGGGGCAAGCTTATTTTTACAGACCTAGTTCAAGGTCCAGAGGTAGGTCATCTCCTAAGCCACTCCACTAAGAGGAGTCAATCTTATGGACTTGTTTCTGAAGACACTCCATGGACTGCACGATACTCTCCAGAATGGCTGAATAAGCTGTGGCCTTGGGTTTGACCTTTATCTTAGTCAGCGACCTTGAAGAAGGATTTCCAGAAACAGGAACATTAGAAAATCGGCGAAAGAAATTTGAAAAAGGTCAGCCTAGCGGCTTGGGACCATGACTCGCATATCAAGCAAGAAGATTCATAGGTATATGATGTACACGTTAAACACACATGACCAGCGTGTTCAGATATTATGAAACGTTGGCAACTGCCAGACGGACATCTTGTTGAATGGCTCTTATCTTTGGCCTTCTCCTTGTCCTTCTTTGGCAATTTTTAAAAATCTGAATCGTAAATAAAAAGAGAGACTGATAGAGCAAAAGCTCCAATGTGTGACTCAAGGATAGGCAACACTAACCTCAAAATAATAATAATAATAGAGACCCTTCTGATCTCTGATAAATCAGTGATTTATATTATTCTTTTGAGAGAGTATGTTGACGTGAGATAATGCAGCTCATGTTCAAATACAGCAAGCATGACAATTCGGACCGTATACATGCTACCGATAATAATGAAGAAGCAAAGTGGACAGATTATAGCCCATAAAACACTCTGGGCGCAAGCTCCAAAACTGGTAACGCGCCTACCACGAAATTAGAAATGATCATTAAAATCATAACTAAGTCACTAGAACCGACAAACCACTTTGAAGGTTTCTTATGTTTATCTGACAACCTTGATGAAATCCAGTAACTTACTTTACTTAAAAGCAGCAAAACGCAAAAGTTGAAACAACTTTTAAAGCTTTGAAAATTTGTATTCACCTTCCACTTCAAGGATAGGCAAAAAAATGAATGAAGTCTTGGTTGCTATCAACAAGGTCATGTGATAGCTATCAGCCAATGAGGTTGTCATTATGCTTAATGACCTGCTCAGTGGCACTGGGTATTGGATTAACCCTCTTCTTGCCTCATTCTGATTTAGCATTCAAGTGGATTACTATGGATCTCATCATTAGAGAGAGTATGGAGATACCTGAAGGAGCCTTCAGTCACTCTGTAACCACAATACCCAGGAAACAATGGCTGTAAAAAATTCATCCTACTACGCTTCCCTTCAGAGAAGGAAAGAGCAATAGTAATGCAAGGAGGTAGGTTGTAATGTAGTAACAACACAACTTTCAATCCTGACCTACGGACAATAATCTCCGAAAACAACTCTGGTCTCAGCGATATCCACTTCAACAAATATTATTGGGCAACAGAGATGACCTTCTACTGACGGCAAAGTTCACGTAAATGACTCACCTATCAGTGTAGAGTTCAAATAAACAGAGAAAACTGAATGCATAATTTCTTTTAAAGTGAATCTAACTATAACAGAGCAATGCAAGTAATGGAGCGATGGAGAATTTCATACATGTATTTAGAGAAGTTTTTTAATACTGTGAAACTATTTTGACTATCATATTTCATCACAAAATATGGCAGCCCTGTAATTCACAATTTTAGCTACATGTATGTCTTAACACCTCACAATGGATCAAGTTACGATTGAGTTTGGGCAATTAACCCTTTAACACTCATATCAGTCAAAAACGGCTTCAGTAGGGGACTTGAGAAATATCCATTTGTAGACCAAGAAGAGTATTTTTGAATATTTACCACTGGAATGACTGGTTTGATAACCGAACCAATCATTCCAGTGGTAAATTTTCAAAAATAGTCTTCTCTTGGTCTGCAAATGGAAACTTTTAATTGAAAAATTGTAATTTTCTTGAACAAATTTGAATGTTAAACCATGTACTACATTATATTACAAATTCAAAGACCAGATGCAGTACAGCTCAGAAATAATGTAAAATGTTTCCAAGGCTGAATAAAATGTACTGCTGAATATTTTTAATATATTAATTGAATTGGAAGAGATTACTGCCTATTCTATTATGTTCAAAATACTCAACAAAACTGACAGATCATTTCTTACATCATGCACAAAATTGTATTAAATAACATGTTTCTGTTTTTGTTTTAGAAACATGCAAATTTATTTCTGAGCTGTAGACAGAAAATGCAACATTCTGTAACTATAATGGACCTTTCCAGTTTTAGCTATGCCCCATCTCTAGCTAAGCTCCACCAACACCTCGCTCGTGTTGGGATCAATCAATCCTTGAAGTCCCTGACTATCAAGTTCCAGAAACAGGTAAGCTGTTGAATATTTTGAAACTAATTTGACTGGGTGCTATTGCTGTCAATGGCAGAAACAGCGCCCAGTCAAATTAGTTTCAAAATACTCAACACATGTTTATTAAATACTAGACAAACAATTCCTACAACAAGGCTTATCCCGTCATCAATTATCCATTCATGATGTAGTTATCAACATCATTGATTATGATGTCATCCTACACACAATGATTGTGACATCATATGATGGATGGATAAAGTGGAAAGGCCCATTGTCTATATAAGGACTTTACTTGAGTTTGTTCCTCACAGAGTCCCATGGCCATAGTGATGGTTGTAACTTGACAGGCTCCACATTGCTGTCCTCTGTCTCCTCATCACCAGATGCATCACCACCACCCTCTGATGTCAGCTTTCCTTTCTCTTCACATTCGTCTTTATGGAAGTCTATCTTGTGCGCAAGTTTTGTCAGATTTTCTGACATAGACAACGACCTAGGGTAAATAGGCACTAATTAAATAATGTAGACACATATATATATATAACTTCAACTAGAAAATGTTGTTTGAGTCAGATGGCCCTGCAATGACTGAAAATACCTTTCACTGTGTAGAAGCATGTAACCATTTTATTCAAAGCCTTCATAAAATTAAAATCAATGGCCCAACGGCCATGGTGCTCACCTAGCTGGTAAGGAACTGTAAACATCATGTGAACATGTTATATTAATTAATGCCTGACACTACTGACCACCAGAGAAACCTCCATTGGCTCATGAGGCACACATAACAAATGCCATTTACAAATGGGCAATGGTCACAGGCAAAGACTTGTTGAGGAAATGCAAGAATAGCGGCGTCTTTGACATTATTGATGTTATTGACCAACAGAAAAATTGTCTATGTGGATTGGGGCAGCCATCCCTGACACTACAGTCAAATTGTTTAAGTGTGTTAACAGAAGCCATTTACTAATGGGACAATGGTTACACTAAGAAAATCTGGATACGGAAATGTAAGAATATTGGCATCCTTGACATTATTGACCAACAGGAAAAGTACCATTGAACAATGGGCCAGTCATCCCTGACACTAATATCAAATAGTTCAAGTGTACAAACAAATGCCATTTACCAATGGGGCAATGGTCACAAGCAAATATTTAAGCAGGGAGTACAAAAATACTGGTGTCCTTGTCACCGGGGCAGCCATCCTTGACATTATTGATATAGCAGATGACATGATTCCCATAAAAAATTTGGATGAAGAAATGCAAGACTATCGGTGTCATTGACATTATTCACTAATGGGAAAACCCCAAACAAACACCCCTAGTGGGATGGTCTGTAGTTTTATTAAGCACTATAAAACATAGACACCCCCACCCCCCCTTGTGGGATGGTCTGTTGTTTTATTAAGCACTATAAAACACTTACCATTCAATCACTACTTGTTAAATTGAACTATATGGGAAAATATTCTGTGTCATGTTTCTTAAATTGCTAATGGATTTAAACAAGATTTGTCAGAAGTGTTCCTTTAGTACACTTTAATCATTTGACAAGTGTCAGGGATGGCTGCATTGATGAATGGTACACTTCCTGTTGGTCGATCATGCCAATATTCTTGCATTTTCCTATCCAAATTTTAGACTAACCTCACCATTGCCCATGTGATAAATGTCTGTTGTGACACTTGAACTATTGATCAATAGTGTCAGTGATGGCCAGCCCATTGATTAATGGTAGTTGCTATTACACCACAAAAACATCTATACCGTTCAATCACTACTTGCTAAATCAACTATTTTGCATTTAGCCACCAGAATAAGATTTTTATGCGTGCTTACATACCCCCATATACCTATTCCATTTCATTATACCCTCAACCAGGCTATTGGTAGGGTACACCCCCAGTATATGTCCTGAAAGAGACTGGCACCAGTCTATACTCACTCCTCTGTGACGCCTCTCACTGCGCATGTCAGTGCTTGCGCAATGGAGCCCAAATAGGAAACAGATTCACTTTTCTAAATTTAAGTGCCAAATATCATAAACAGATTCTCAGATCATTCCCACGCGGGGTGGTTGAGGCCGGGAATGGTAAGTATGTTTTATAGTGCTTAATAAAACTACAGACCATCCCACAAGGGGGGGGGGGTCTGTTGGGGGTTGTTATTCCACCCCAAAAACATCTATACTGTTCAATCACTACTTGCTAAACCCGTAGATTTGGTCAGTGCCCCACTTAAAACCCTTGGTGGGTGGAGACTTGAGAATCATTAAACAAGGATAAAAATTAAACAAATCATATCCACATGTTAATAAAATAACATAATAGTGCACCATAATCAATCACACAGTGATTATCAAACAAGGAAAAACTTTAAACTTAAAGAAATAAACAAAAGAAAAAACTCTCACCATTTCTCACAGACTTAGCAAAAATGGCGGGATGTGCTTGGTAGATAGTCTTCGACTTTTTAAGTTAAAATCGTAATATTTCTAAAAAAGGAGGCCCGCGGTCTCTGATCCTTTAAATAAAAAGAAGTTAGTTGCCTCAGATTTCCAGCCTGCGACCTGCATCTCCTCTAAAGATGAGCCAGCGAAAAGAGCGAAAGAGGTAGCCATTCCCCTAACATCATGAGCCTTAACATGAGCTAATTTTATTTGTTCAGGAGAAGAAAACTCATAACAGAGTTTGATGGTCTCACAAATCCATCTTGCTATCATGGCCTTAGAGACTGGTCTGGTTACCTCATCCGTGTACGGAACCCATAAATTGGATGCATCAGATCTTTTCAAATCGGTTCAGCACTTGTAAACCTTTAATTCCCTGATGGGACACCAAAATTTGTCAGACGGCGAAAAGGAAGACAAAGATTTTACAATGATCGGCGTAGCTGGGTAACGGTTAGACTGGGTTTTCGATAAAAAATCTGCTCTGGGATATAAAACTAAACCGTCCCCAGATTCGATAAATCTATCCTTTTCGGTGGAAAGAGCATGAATTTCTGATCATATTCTAGCAGAAGCAGATGCAACAAGAAAAACGGCCTTAAGAGTTAAAAGTTTAATACTAATAGAAGCAATGGGTTCAAAATGATGGTCTGCCAAAACCTGAAGAACCAGACAGAGCCAAATTCCAGGTAGGCAAAGGCGTAGCTACTGGAGGATGAATATTGACCAATCCTCTGATAAAGCCATTGAGAATCTTTGTATCTGTGACACCAGCATTCAAAAGACAAGGAAGCGAAGAAGCTAAAGAAAATCTATAGTCCCTGACTGTGTTAGCAGATAAATTTAAAGAGTCAAAGAGATAGGATAAAAAATCTAACACCTGGGGAATAGAAACAGAATCGGGCAAGAAACCATGGTCTGAACACCATTCTCCAAAAATTTCAAGTCCTCCCTTGTAAACTCGATGGGTTGACTCCCTCCTGGAAAAATCAATAATTTCCTGAGATCTTGAAGAAACTTTGATCCCAGGGACTGGACACTCGATATTCTCCAAACACACAGACTGAAGATTTCTGGGTTTGGATGAAGACAAGTGCCCTTTACTTGAGAGATGATCTGGGGAGACTGGAAGATGTGGGAAATCTAGCAGAAGATCGAGAAGGTCTATGAACCAGATCCATTTTGACCAAAAAGGCGCTATCAGAAGAACTTCGCAGATCTGGTCCATGACCTGCCTCAGAACCAAAGGAATCAGGATCATTGAAGGGAATGCGTAAGCAAACATTCCTGTCCAGGACTGAGTCCACCGCCAGTGCCTGACTATCCGGAAAAGGAGACATGAAAGAGAAGATCTGGGCATTCAGACAGGTCGCAAAGAGATCTACGAGGGGACAATCCATCAGCTTGAAAATTGCTCTGGAAACCGACCTGTTTAACTGCCACTCTGTGTGGGCGAATTTGCTGGGATGTGACAGCTGGTCCACAAGAAAATTCAGACTGCCTGGGACATGAGTGGACACTAGAAAAATTTGATTCTTGTGGCACCACAAGAGAAAGTTCCAAACCTCCATACAAAAGAGGGAGGACCTCGTTTCCCATGCCTGTTGATGTAGGAAACCACATTGGTTTTGAATTGTCCGATCGAATCGAGACTTTGAGGCCTTTGACTCGATCTGACCACAAGAGGAGAGCCTTCTTGACAGCCGACAATTCCAAGATGTTGATGTGAACTGTCGACTCCTCCAGGGACCAAAGACTGGAGATAGACAGGGAATCCCAGACTGCTCCCCATCCCTCTTGGGAAGTGTCTGTGAATATAATCACCTGAGGGGAGGACTTGACCAGAGGGACACCCATCAGAAGCAGAGAACGATCTTTCAAAAAATCTAGATGGGGAATTAAGCGTTCTTTGATGGGAATCTGATGGTAAATGGAGTGAACCAACTGGTTCCAAAGGGCCATCAAGTACATCTGAAAAGGTCTTCTCATCAGCGCTGCCCAAGGGATGGCATTCTCGACGCTGACCATCAACCCTATCACCCTGAGAAAGACTCTTGCTCTGACCGTGGAAGAAGTTGACAGAATGTGCATTGCCAACGAAATTGCCTCCACCCTTGCATCTGATGGAAAAACTAGGCCCTGAGCCAGATCGAAGGAAATGCCTAGGTGGGTGATGATATGGAAGGCGACTATGCTTGACTTTTTGAGATTTAAAATCCAACCTAGGCTGCATGCCAGACTTCAAACCTCTGAAATGACTCCTGAAAGAATTGAGGAAGACCTTGCTTTTATTAACCAGTCATCTATATACACATGAAGATGGATAGAATGACTGCAAGATTCCTGCCACGGCTGAAATTAGATGAGTAAACAGGAAGGGAGCCATGGTCAGGCCGAAGGGCATGGCTCAAAATTGCCATACCCGATCCGTGTAGGCGAACTTCATGAACTTTCGGAAAGATGGGTGGATAAGAACATGAAAGTAGGCGTCCTTTAGGTCAATGGAAGAAGGCCACATGCCTGGATCTAGACTGGCAATGATCTGGGAGATGGTCTCCATTTTGAACTTGGGGGTTAAAATAAGAAGATTTAACTTCCTCAGACTGATGTTAGGACGCCAACCTCCTGTCTTCTTGGAGACTAAGAAAATGGTTGAATAGTAGCCCGGGTCTACTCTCCAAAGGGGAACCTCTTCTACAGCCTCCTTGACGATCATAGACTCCAACTCCTCTTCTAAGGCCACCACCTTCTCCAGATTGGAGAGAACAGCTGTCCACTTGGGAAGGAGAGACAGAGGAGGAGGATGACGGATCCAAGGAGCATACCCCCAGCGAATATGATTGACAAGCCAGGAGTCTGAGACGAGGGCTTGCCAAGTCTCCCAGAACAGAGACAGGCGCTCTCCTACTGGCACACTGACCAGAAGGCACTGGACCGATGGATCCGAAGGTGAAAGAAGAGGAAGGGAAGAGACTGGAGAAGGAAAGAGGCTGAACCTACCCGGGTGGAGGCCACACCTTCAAACTCTCTTACCCTGAAAACCTCTGTAAGAAGAACGACCTCTGGGTCCTGACCTGGGTCTACGAGAATAAGATTGACCCCCTCTCGCCTGAAACAAAGGGGACTCCTGAACTTGGAACCTAGAATGATGGGAAGAGATTGACTCAAAACGATCCTCCTCTGCGGATCTTTCCTGGGAATTGGAAAATGATCTGTTCGAGTTTGTAATTATCCTGGAATGATACGCCCCAAACTCGTCCGGCCTAAGACTCTTCATCTGGGGAGAGGAATTGGCGCTCTTAACTGAGGAAGAGTCTCTCTTAATAAAGGGTCTGGAATGCAGGAAATGTCAATTTCCCTTTCTCCGAGATCTAACAATACTCACCATTCTGTTACTTCTGATATACAGCTAGCCCTGACAGCGGCTCTAGGATTATAGACTTAGAAAGCTTTACCGACTCCTGGGAACCGGGTACTCGGCTCCCAACTGCCGAGTACCCGTTTACCAGAGCTCATATTGTTTGCATAGCCACCAAACAAGAGAAAACTATGGCTTGCCTCCGTGGGGCTGGGAGGCTGGGTCCGTAACAGAATGGTGAGTATTGTTAGATCTCGGAGAAATGGAAATTGACATTTCCTGCATTCTCCTTCGATCAATACTCACCATTCTGTTACTTCTGATATACACCAGATTTGATCAGTAACCTGGTGGGAAGGGGCAAGCCATAAATGCTAATTTTTCCCCTTGGAGAAAGATTTTAGACTTCAAACTTGACTAACGGAGACCTAAAAGGACCGTCAAGTTCACGGAACCGAATCACATTCGCGTCACAGCCCCCCCCCCTTTTTCCTCCTAAGACAAGGGAGAGAACTAACGAACATGTATCTCGCCTGAAAACACCAATATGCCAAGAGGGTTAACTACTCCCTGCATATTCCATGTATTAGCCTGGGAATGAGCATGAATATATAAAATGAATGAACATGATACATATACATAATACAAAAAACTCTCACTTATTGAATTACCTTATGATAACAGGACTTCAGACGTACCGCCTCCAACCATTCACCGGTTCGGCCATCAGTGACACAATCTGGTTGACATCCTCTCGCCTGACCATGCCTGCTTTAGGTTCTTTTCTTACCGAAGTGAAAAAAAGGGGAAAAGCAGTGTGGTCACTAACTATCGTTTCAAAACAGCAAAAGCGAGTGGATTGGCTGAGTCTGACACATCCCTCATATAGTAATCCGTAAATGAGGACTCACAGTGCCATTGTGCAACGGCCATGATGTCCTCTAACGGAACACCATTGTAAAGGGCGGTCGAGGCGGCTATTCCTCTGACATCGTGTGCCCTTACGCCCTGCACCTGGTGCCCAGTCGCCATCTCGTGAGTAGTCTGAATGCATTCGACCACCCAACGAGAGATAGTATCCATGGATGCGGCGCCATAAGGCTTTTTATGGCAGATCCACAGATGTCTATCATTCGACCGTAACGAGTCAGTCCGTTTCTTGTACTTAGTCAAAGCATGGACCGGGCACCAGACACTGGCATCACGATCAAACCTAGTTAACATCGGTATAATGATCGGTTTGCCGGGATATCTCAAAGATTGGTTCTTTGACATAAACTCTGCTCTTGGCAGAAGACGCAGACCTTCTCCAGAAACAATAAATCGGTTCCTCTCTGCCGAAAGCGCATGGATCTCACTGCGCCTTCTAGCTGAGGAAGCTGCCAATAGAAAGACCGCCTTTAGAGTCTATTGCTTTAGACTAGCCGAACGCAACGGTTCGAAAGGGTGCTTGGCCAGTACATTAAGCACTAAAGATAGACTCCAGGCTGGAATGACTACCAGTTGTCTCGGGCGGAGATTGCTCATTCCCTTCAACATCATATTTAACTGGGCCACCTCTGGACTATCCCTGTTGGCTAGACAAGGGATAACTGATGCCAAAGCTGACTTGTATCCAGCAACTGTGACGGGAGCTAGTCCTGAAAAGAACAGCTCACAGAGAAAGTCTGCTATTTGCTGAATAGTGGATTGAAAGGTATCAATACCCTTTTCTTCACACCAGTCTGCAAATCTGTTAACCTTGTTGTTATATGACTTGAAGGTTGACCTCCTTCTCGCAGCCGCGATGAAATCAGCAGCCTGTGAGAAAAGCCTTCCGACGTGGAACATTGTTTGACAACATCCACGCAGTCAATTTGAACATTTCGGGACGCTCGTGTAGGAAGCGTCCCTTGGCCTGGGAGATTATGTTCGGAATCTCGGGCAACTGCACAGGATTTTACACCAGCAGATCTAGAAGATCCGTGAACCACGCCCTGCTCGGCCAATACGGCGCTATTAGCAGGACGAGACACGGTTCCTCCCTGACCTTCACCAATACCTTCGGTAGAAGAATGGTGGGTGGGTACGCGTAAGCGTGCATCCCTCTCCAGCTTATCGCCAGAGCGTCTGTATCGACGGCATTTGGATCTGGAATCGGCGAGACATATGTCATGATTTGAGCATTTTCCTTTGTGGCGAACAAGTCCACGTTGGGTTTGCCCCAATGCTCGAAGATCCTTCGTAGAACTGGAGGGTTGAGGGACCATTCTGTTGGCAGAACTCTCTGTCTGCGAGACAAAGCATCCGCCAGAATGTTCAATCGCCCAGGAATGTGAGCTGCTTTCAAAACAACTGAGTAATTCCTGCACCATTGAATAAAGTGCCACACTTTGATACACAGTGTGGGTGACCTGGTCCCGCCTTGGCGATTTATGTATGATACTACCGTCGAAATGTCCGATCGTATCAATATCACCTTGCCCCTGACCATTGGAAGAAACTGTTCCTACGCCAGTTCCACTGCCATCATTTCCAACAGATTGATATGCAGCTGTCTCTCCTGGAGAGTCCATGTGCCCGAGACCTGGTGTTCTCCCAGGCAGGCCCCACCCCTCCAGCGATGCATCCGTGTACACGGACAGCTGGGGGTGGGGTAGGTGCAGCGAAACCCCTACTAGGAGATTCTGACGCTTTTTCCACCATACAAGATGCGACATTATTGGCTCCAAAACTGGCACCAGTTTTGACAGAGGTTCTGTTCTCTGTTTCCACAGAGACATCAGATACAACTGGAGAGGGCTTTGCATTAGAGCACTCAAAAACTCTTGAGGATGGCTAACAGACACAACTCTGGGCTCTGACGGGTAAAAAAACATGCCCTCCTCGAGATCGAATCGCATCCTTAAATAAACGAAATGTTGAGTGGTGTGTCAACTCAGATTTCTCCTTGTTGACTATCTAGCCTAGATCTGAAATCAACTTCAGAGTCAGAGTAGTATCCACCTCTAACCTGGCTGATGATCAGCCAATCGTCTATGTAGGTGTGAAGCACCACGTTCTCTTTTCTGAGAAACGCTGTCACCACAAGGACCACTCTGGTGAAAACCCCTTGGAGCCGTCAACAGGCCGAATGGGAGGTTTAAACTCCCATACTAGATTCTGAAACGCAACTCTCAGAAACCTGTGACAACTCGCGTTCATAGGAATGTGGGAACATGCATCTCTCAGATCGATCGATACACACCACACCCCCTTCCTCAATCCTGCCATTACCGACCTCGGAGTTTCCATCTGAAACCAAGGCGTATGGATAAACCAATTCAATGGCCTGAGACTGAGTACGGGTCTCCATCCCCCTGTGCTCTTGGGGACAAGGAACATGTTTGAATAGAAGCCTGGAGTGTTCCGGTTTGCTGGTTTATTGCTCCCTTCAGAAGCAAACCTGACACTTCGTTTTTAATAGCTTCTAACTTGTCTGGTCCCGTTGAACGGGTGACCAGACAGGTGCCAAAGACAGATTCTGTGGTGGAAAGTCCCACCACTCTGGTATGTACTCCTGGGATAACAATCCCAGGACCAGACTGTCTGACGTCACACCTCTCCAAACCTCGACGAAAACGCATGAGCCTTCCACCCACTATAGATGCCCCAACGCCTAATGGGGGTGTCTGGCTCGCGTATCCGCTCCCCCCACCCCTCTCTTGACGAGAGAGAGAGAACCATATTGGTCTTGGCGTGGCCGGTCTAACTGGCACCGCTGTTCCTGTCGCACAGGTGCGGTCCAGGCAGATGCGAAGGGAGCCCTCGTACCCTCGGGTACGATCCGCTCCCTTCTGTCCGCCCTTTGAGGACTTACCTTTCCCCTTCCTCTTCCCACCTCTCGGGCGATCATGAGCAATATTGGGGAGGGTAGAGGCCCCCACAACCTTCTTGGCTTTCTTCGCTGAGGCGGCTGAGAAAACCCAGCAGAAAACAGAAGCAGCACTATGCTTTAGGCTTTCACCTTGCTTTTTCTCTGTTTCTTGAAGGTTGCCCGGTCAGTGGCCTGACTACAGTCAGATAAACCGTCAACCGATTCTGCACAATGCTGGCCATGTCCTCCAAGATGGCCAGCGCCTGGCCACCAAAGATGCTAAGGCCTGTCAGGGGCGTCCCAAGAAGACGCTCCCTGACGGCAGTAGCTGGACGCATATGGTCAAGGACCATCTGCCTCCTGGACATAGTCACACGCGCTTGCACCCTTGCCAATGCGTCCATAGACAGCACCAGTCCGTCATTAACGCACGAAAGCGCCACAGGTGGCACAGGGTGGCCTGCCCCCACTTCAGCCCACATCGACTGAAGAAGACGATAAGAGTGGTTGACAGCACTCAGCGCTGTCCTCACAACCCCATCACACAGGGACAGGACTTCATTATGGTGTACCTGAGCTTTGTCCACCAGTGCCGGGGCGGGGCCACCCGCTGCAGGACTCTGGACACCCAGTACCCAGCGGTCATCCTCGGTGACCGACGGGACACCATACCTGTCGTATTCCCCCCGTGGAATACGACACCTCGCCCGCACCTCCATGGAGGCCGCAAGAAGCTGGCCCTTGTTCATGCGTTGTTTGCTATAAATAGCATCAAGCAACACCATAAACCATGGATCCAGTCCAACCGACTGGATCAGGGCCGCGGGCAAGATCCCCGTCCTAATCGATGCACCGATGGATGGGGTACATCCTCCTCGGCCGTGGTCGAAACCACAAACGGGTCCACCCTGGCTAGCCACGCCAGAGCCTCAGACCAATCCGTCTCCGAGGAGGACACTCCCGTGAACACGTCACCCGTTGACATGTCCACGGCCTTACCAGCAACGGCCTCCCGACTAGGAGCGATTGCTGATATGCCAGGAACTCCGGTACTGTACGGTTCCGCCGCCACCCCATGGAACACACACAGTCCATGGAATAAGTCTGCACGGAAAACCGTGCGGACCCGTAGCAGTTGAGGAACCGTGCCAAACACGGGCGCTAATAGCACCCCATGTCTGACCGCCGGACCAGGCGAGATAGGTGAGTACCATGCCTGGCCGGCCACACCTGTCACCGTGTTGGTTGGCGGCAAACCAACCATCACAGTACCGGTGCCCGGTACCGGAGTGGCCTCAACCACGGGCGGAGCCGCTGCCCTGGCTTGCGCCAGGCCAGACAGATGGAGGATGGTATCGACCTCCATGCTCTCCACCCGCGGAATCACAGGCCTCAGCACCCTCTCCTCCTCATCTTCAGACCCCGAAGAGTCGTCACTAGACAAGGAAAACCGTGGAGCCGTCCTAGCGGACAGCTCCCATGCCTAACGGCACCGGCCACCGCTACTGGACCACCCGGAGGTGGCCGCAGAGAGACAGAACCCATCAGGCCGGAGCCCGACGGGACTGCCAGGGGGCCGTACGAAATGGCTCCCTCAGTGGCCAGTCCAGAACCCTGTCCAAGGACAGGGTCCGAATCAAACATGGGGAGAGACTGCCCTACAACTTTTGGCAGCAGGGACGACACCAGCGTGGGCAGAATGCTATGCAAGACACCTTGCCTAGCCGGACCAAACCACGCCGGCGGTGCCATCTCCGCCACCTCCGGTTGCAGACGTGGAACGCCCCCACGGGCCGAAACGGACGCTCCACAATGTACTTTCGGACCGCCTGAGCCCGCGTCAGACCCTGCCAAGTCCTTCTGGCAAGGAACTTAAGTATCATATCGACCGACCACACAGCGCAAACGTTACACCTACTGTCAAGACTACACTTAGTACAGTGAAAACAGACATGGTCCTTGCATAGAACCCGTACGATATGTGGCACTCGACACATGATGGCGGGGCTGGCCTGGCCTATAAAAAACCAAACCTACAATAAGCCAGCGGAACGAAACAAAAATGGAAGGCAGACAATTAATTTTCAAATATTTTGACCATAAATTAACTGTCACCCTCCCGCACCCCACAACGTTACAGCAAAGATTGCATTGATTATGACGACAAGAAAGAAGCGGGCAATAATACACCCATACACTGATCCTCAAGGATGTATAACGGAACCAGGAATCATATCGCATAGCATTCAGGGTATATTTACTAATAAATATAAATTATACTCCTAACGAAGGCCAAAACGATATGTGAAGAAACAACAAAATATAAACAAACTGCTGTAGCACACGGTAAAACCGCAGACCACACATCTAAATCAAGAATTTTGAAACCACTGATCATTGCAAACAGATCGTGATAACACGCAAAACTTGAAAATTCCAAAGTTTTCCTGGTACCATTAAAGTACGCAGCACCCAGAATCAGATGCGCGAATTAATGAAACATTTTCTTCACATAAACACGGGTGTGATGACACCCGCTCGGATCTTACGGAGAACGACGTCAGCCAATAATCATGTTAAAACACCTAATTTCATATCTGCCGATCGCCTGTTGGGGATTTAAAGGAAGGCGATCATCTGGCATATTTCGTTGTTGGAACATGCGACACAAACAAAATTTTAGAGACCTAAGTCTTTTAACTATGGAATAACATGGAAATATACGACCTGGTTATCATCGGAAGCGTCCATATTAATCCAAAATATCCTTTTGAGAACGCACAAGCTATCACAATTAATCACAGTAAAAAGACTTAGGCTTAAACAATCTTAAGACTTTCCAACTGCAAAAAGCATGTATTCTCTTGTCGCTATGCAAACAAGAATGAGCTCTATGGTAGACGGGTACTCGGCAGTTGGGAGCCGAGTACCCGGTTCCAAGGAGTCGGTAAAGCTTTCTAAGTCTATAGTCCTAGAGCCAGCTGTCAGGGCCAGCTGTATATCAGAAGTAACAGAATGGTGAGTAATGATCGAAGGAGAAAAATCATTTACCATGTTTTCCTCATTTGTAATAATTAGGTCTAGGATATTTTGTTTTTGATTTCCCCTAAAATGAGTTGGTTCACGTGTATGTTGATGCCAGTATAAGTCCCCTAGCGTCTCAATAAATATATTAGCAGGGCTTTCGGAACTGGCGGGTGAGATGTCATTTATCCAGTTAATTTCATTATAGTTAAAATCACCCATTATAAGAAGGTGACTAGGTTTGAGACCTGATACATTGATTAGCAGGTCAGTTAGATTTTTATGGTTTTGAAGGTTGCAGTTGGGTGATCTATATATACATCCTAAAATCAATGTATCTGTGTTTTGGAGTCTAATCTGACACCACTTTCAGTGAAAATTTCATCACCAGGAATGCCAATAGGAAGCAAGAAGTGATTGGTTAATATATATATTAATCCCTCGATGCTGATTGTCGGATAAGTTGGTGAACAGATTATACCCTTCAAGCATGAATTCACTCTCCTGTGGGTCTACTGAGTGGTTTTTGGCTAGTATTTCTGTGAGAGCAATTATGTCAGGTTTTTCGCTTTGAATAAATGCTTTTAGCTCAGAACGTTTATTTAGAAGGCTGTCTGTGTTAGTGTACAAACATTTTAATTTGTTTCTGTACAGAGGAGACTTTACAGATTTGTGGTCAGACTTTTTGATGAAGTTATGCTTATGACTTTGAGGCTGTTTAATGTTGGTTTGTTTTGCAGTTTTTCTATTTATATATGGATAGCGTGTTCTTTTTTTTAAGGTTGTGAATTAGCGACTGGGAAGGTGACTGATGTACATTCATCATGTAAAACATTGAATCTGTTTGTAGTTAGTGGGATGTTGGCTTGAAAATGTATTTTACTGTTTGTACATTCACATGAAAGGATTTATAACTGGTTTGATAATTTTAATGGATTGCTAGCATTACTATGGAAAGTATCATTAACTAAGCTATAGTCTTGTTTGTTTCTAGTCTTGTTTTGTATAAAAAACGGTTGAACCTTATGTTGGCATTTAGTAGCAGTAGATCACTAATGCTCACAACATAACTCATAATGTTTTCTGACAGCAAACTCATGCCATCATGATTTTGATGGATGTGATCATAATAGAGCCCCTTCCTTGATGACACTTCCGTTTGTGTTCGTGAACAAATCTGAATTGTCAATAAATGTAATGTCATTAAGCCATGTTGCAAGGGAATACAACATCGCATTAAATTCCATAATTGTGCTGTTATCAAAATGATTGTTTGGGCGTGGCAGAATTGATGAGACACAGATATGTATCTGGGGTGCTACATCTTTGATGCATTCAATGAGACTATCATAATCACGGATCATACTAAGAGTTGATTGTTTCCAAATGGCATTGCCACCTACATGGACAACTATTGTGTCAAACTGACTTATACTGGGGACATCTAAATCTAATATACGATTTGTTATGTCCGTAATACATGCTCCACTGTAGGATCGCACGGTTACGTTGGAAATTTCTGTTGACATGTATCTGCCACTGAATTTTTTAAGGATTGAACTTCCAATTATCAAGACATTTCTAGATGCTTTGACTTTTGGTTGTGCTGTAAGGGCAGAAAGCATGTATTGTGGTAGGAGTGTACATGCATAGTGCTGCCAGTTTTTGCAGTTGTAGCACATTAGCATGTATTCTTCTTCTTTCTTCTTCTTTTCATTCGCTGATCATACCGCCAGTCCTGTAAGTGACTATCGACATGATCATAAGCATGTATTTATTGTTGGGATTTTGGCATGTGCACAAAATGCGCCCAGAGGAAGGAACCTGGGCTGAGTCGTTGAGATCTGGTAGTAAATGACTACTAAGTAAGAGCAAGTCCTCGTCTGTATTCGAGGTTGTGGATGGTTGTGTGAATACACCTGGGGGAGATATCGTAATAGCGAGATTTGAAATGTGTGGAATTTCTTTGACTGGTTTATCAGTGTCAACAGTGTCTGCCGTTGGTGTCGCTACGGGAGGGAATCTTTTTCAGTTACAATCACTACATAAGTCGTCACATGGATGATTTTCCACTGTTGGGTTACTCACCCCACAATCTCGACAGCATACCTTATCTCTCAGCCCACACGTTTTGCAATATGGCGATGATTAGCAATGGGCGGTAAAATTTAAGGTTTAGTAGTCGACAGTCAGAAAGAAATTCTGAAATAGGGGGGTCGGTGTGTTCAGCTATTATTAGCAGACCTAGCTACAAATCTACGTGCAAAGACATCACACAGAAAGCAGAAGATTGGTTAGGAAGTTGTAGTGTTATTTCTCTGCCCTGCGGCCACTCAGGGAAAGGGTTGACAGGGGGCAGCCAGAGGGAGGATAGAACACAAAAAAGAGATGATCGTCGTTGATCAAAGGAATTGGACGTACAAGTGCAGTTAATTTAATTGCAGCAATAATTTAAATCAAGAGCTTAATTTAAATTAGAATCAAAGGCTTAAAACCCCATTATAATATTTAAATTAGGTGATGGTTTAGCTTTAAATATCAGCAACTAAGACTTTATTTTAATTATTATTATTATTTTATTTTATTTTTATATATATATATATATATATATATATATATATATATATATACACGAATATATATTTATTTGTTAAATTAATACTGTAGTTATAATAAATCAGTGTATTATATTATATGATAGTCCAAGAATCCATGTTAAATTAGTGTGTACTGTTGTTACTGTTGGTAACCGTGTAAACAGTGTTCCCGGATATAGCATACAACACTGAATTTATGCGCTATAAATTAATCACTTAAGATTATGTACAAATTTTTAAGATTCGTGTAAAGATACCACAAAATAAACAAATAAACTGTAATTATGATAGAAAACTACGTAAAAATAGTCTAAGACGTTGATTTTGCACAGGAGAAAATTTGAAAAAGTTGTCGTTCATGTAGATCCCTCATGTACATTGAGGTTTAATCCAACATTACAATATTTTACAACAATATAACGATGTTGAACATGCTGCCGAAAATGTAATAATGTGAGAGGCTGCCGAAAATGTATGTTTTTATGCACCATATTTGAGTCTCGGTAGGCTGCTCAAAAGGAATGAATATTTGCGGCTGCCGAAATTTAATGGCTGCCGAAACCGCCTGTGGCCATTTATATTGCCAGCTAGATAGTTATAGTATAGGGGTTGTTTATCCCATAGTTTATCTAATTCTGTTTTAAATGATATCATGGTTGTTGCTTCTATAACATGGTTCGGAAGACTGTTCCATAAGTCCACGATTCTATGTTTAAAGGAGTATTTTTGTATGTTTAAACGTGATCTGGATTTGTATAGTTTTAGCCTGTGTCCCCTGGTTCTTGAGTCTGATCGAAATTCAAAAAGGTTGCACACTTCTGGATCATATCTTTTTGTTATAATTTTTTAAGCTTCAATAATGTCTCCTCGTACTCTACGGTATGCAAGAGTTGGTATATTAAGGAGCCTGAGCCTAGTCTCATAATTTAGTTTTGATAGTCCTGAGACACTTTTTGTCACCCTTTGTATATGTATAAAAAGACAACTTTTAAAGCTATCTGACACTGCCAATTGCTTATAGTGTTATAGAGTATTTCCTTTAAAAAATGTGTTTAAATCACCACTTTTCATTAACTTACTACCACGCTAGTACCCCATCCTATAAGTATGAACAATTACGAAAACTGGTATCTTTAATAAAAATAGTAAATATTACTCAACAGAACGGTAAGTTCTTACGGTGCATAGATCTCTTGGCCATCTAGTGTTACTTCCTGTATTTGATTTTCCATAAAAGGCTCCACGTTTATATCCATTCCGTTCGACATGTTTCCTAATGATTTTTCGAAAGATTTCTTCTTCTCTTATTAATGGATATCCTCAGCAGGCGCAACAATTTTTCTTCATCATCATTATCAGTAGCAGGAATCAACTGTTGAGGATGCGAGGATGCGAATTCTCACCTTAGAGAGAGAGAGAGAGAGAGAGAGAGAGAGAGAGAGAGAGAGAGAGAGAGAGAGAGAGAGAGGGAGAGAGAGAGAGAGAGTACTTCATTCTGCTCCAGTCAATGGCAGTGTACCAGATCACTCAAGAGAGGTATACAATATGCAACAGAATAAAATTCTAGAAGACAGAGTACACGTGATGGAACAGAAAGTAATGCAGCTACAATTTGATCAGAGACAAGGGCAGATGGAACAGAAACCAGCCAGTCTAGAAACACGAGATTCAAGATTCAAGATTCAAGATTATTTATTCAGTAGTAAAATATATATAAATTATGGATTCAACTAGGTTGCCCGCCGAGGACAATGCGTATCAATAGTCAGCCTCCAATAAATCATAGTTCTATGTCACATCCAGTTATAGAGCCTCCACAATAGTCAGTGGCACACCTGGTTGGTGCACCTATCTAGTACAGTAACAATACAGCTACAAAAACAAACAGGCCCTATTCTATACAACCAAATAGAGTAGCAAATAGTAGAGACAACGGTGAGCATGTAAATCAGCAGAATAGAGAAAGTAACCTGATCAACAACGGTCAAAATGTAGATGAAGGTAGAGCTTCTAGTGATCGGCTGAATAGTGTCATATCTGAATGTTTGAATATGCAGACCAGAGAAAACTACCTGAATAGGAAGAGTATAGATGTAACTAAGCAGACTAGAGAAAACTATATTAGTAACAAGAGCAGGGTCGCAGATGGGAATGTGGCACATCCTACTCGACCTTATGATCGAGTCGCTGACCATGGGATACATCAGCCTAGAAAAGTGTGGAGCTGGCGGTATCACGCAATCCTGGAATTCGCGTTTCGGGGCTGCCGAGCTAGCTGATTCCCGCCTTTCTACAGATGCCTGGCAGCCATACCTTGGAACCTGAAACGCGAGCATGTGCCACCGATTCCCTGTGCGATTCGTGATCCCTGGTGAGTACCACTATAATGTACTAGTAGTATTACTACAAATGGTGTCAGGAGTACTTTGCGCCCTAAATTAAAAATTATTGTCAGTTATTTCTAAATTCTACTCACGATTTTGCTGTTAAAAAAAGGTAGAATTCTCGGAAATAAAAGGGCTACTCTAGTCCTGCCCGAACGTCGATTTGACAGCCTCTGGCCGCCATTTTGATTTTGTTATAGTGTTTTATTATTTAATGATCATGGATGATAGGTGAGTTATAGCTAAATATATATTATTTATTTATACTCTAGCATGCAAATGTTGGGTATATAGATTAATATACCTTACATACATACCTCATATACGTAATAGATTTAAGATTCAATGTTATTTATTTGAACTGTAATGAATCGAGGTATATTTCCTTCTAATCAACAAATATGTTTCAATTGTAGTATTAGGTTTACTAATTATGCTGCACATTATTTGTTTTTTCTTGTTATTATTAATTTTAAAAAGTTCATTATCACATTGCTAGCTACTCCGTTAAAACATTACTCAGCTTATGCCTTCTTTTCAAGTTAAATCTGAGGAGTTTTTGGCTCGCACCCAGTTTTCTGTGGATCAATCCTTTACCCACAAGGCAATTTTGTTGGGTACAAGTAAAGGTTACATTTTGAAAAGGGCTGATCAAATTGGGTTTGTTGAGTATTGGTGTAAAAGCGGTGGTACTACACAAGACTTGGTTAATATTTTGCAGTCGAGAATAGCCAACACCAGAAATTTCACCGTATCATTCTCTATATCTGGGCCAGAATCTGCGACCTTACCAAGAAATGAGGTGACGGTTTTGTCTATTTAAGGACGGCCGATGACGAACTCACGGTAGACCACATTTGCCCACACTATCACCATGCAATAGACATAGTAAGGCGCTACGGCCAAACGGTGAAGTTTATCAATATCCCGGCGTATTCTCTGGTCCTGTATAATGAGCAACTGCACCATTTGAATACCTGTTCCTTCAAAGACCAAGAGCTGCAACTGTATGACCAACTCTCTCTCTCTCTCTCTCTCTCTCGCTCTCTCTCTCTCTCTCTCTCTCTCTCTCTCTCTCTCTCTCTCTCTCTCTCTCTCTCTCTCTCTCTCTCTCTCTCTCTTCTCAATGACAGGATTGAGAAAATCAATGCAGATATTGGTGTACACACCATCAAATGCAGTGTGGAGTTAATACTCTGTAAAAAATCTAGTGCACGTAAACGTGTCCGTTATCATTATACTTTTGAGTTTCTGAAGGACGGCTTGCGTGCAGGTACATTACTGAATCTGGTCTGGCTTCGGAAGATTCATTTAGACGTTCTCCGGAGTTGCACCACCATCACTACTCAGTGAGTTATATATTTTAGTAAACATATGCTCACAACTTATCTCAGTAAGCGATATTACTTTTTTAGCGAATATTAATTTTGCTTCCCTGGTATAAATCAATAGATGACCCATAATGCTGAAACCTTTGTGTATTAACACTGCAGCCGTGGAGGAACTTGGTGCACTCCATAATATTGGTAAAATTTGAGCTGCTGGCATAGTAAGTTTCCGTGAGTCCAGAGGCGGTTTCATATCTCTGGCCGACATTAAGGCAGATCCTGATCTGCCTGCAACAGCTACAGTCCTTGAATGATTGCTCCATGCTGGGGACATCGTATTTGACATCAATGATGAAGGTGCTGTTGGTGGGGTCGACTCGCACCCAAGGGAAGAATCCCTGAAAGAGCAAGTAGCTAGACTGAACATGGAACTGCTAGCTCAAGGTATCAAATATAAGGCACTCCTTAACTCAACTAGTCAACAAAGGGGTGATCAGACCCTAGTTAATAACCTGGCTCTTAGGGGGTATATACCCCTAGAGAGCCTAAGAGGAAGTCGAGATCAGTTTCTCACCATGACACTAGGACGTCATGACCAGTTCGTAGAGCCTACTTGGATGGCTCTTCATACAATGACTCTAGAATGTCATCACCAGGTCGTAGAAGCTACTCTGGTGGTCCTCCTCCACCTAAAATGTCAACTTTTGATGGAAAATGTGAGTGGAAACCGTTTTCCATACAGTTTGAGCATACTGCTTCAAGGTACCGTTGGTCCGATACATATAAATTAGACATGCTCACCTCAGCTTTAAGGGACAAGGCCTTAAAGTTTTACTGCATCTGTTCTGTACGAGTCCAGAATGATTACGCCAGTTTATGCGACAAATTAACATTGCGATTTGGGAAGAAAGAACTGCCCCCCATCATCAGAAAAAAATTACAAGACATTCGACAAGAGGGTAACTCTTTAGAAGAATTTGCAGATGCAATTCAGGAGCTCACTTTAGATGGCTACCCTGATGCCTCAGAGAGTTTGGGCGAGACAATTACCACTGATGCATTCCTACGGGGTGTTGAGCATAAACGAGCCACTCTGATAGCTATGGATAAAGATCTAAGCACCCTGGAGGAGGCTGTACAAATGGTCAATGCAGCTATCCATAATCAAAGACTGATCATGGGTTCCAGAAGACCTGAGGTTCGAAAGGTCCATTTTCCGGATGATGCGTCTGGTTTGATGGAGGCAGATAATCCTGAGCAGTTGAGAGGCATAACGGCTCTATGCAGGATAGATAAATTAGAGAAAGATGTCAAAGGACTTAGGAAGGATATGGCGGAAATGAAGGTAGATGTTGCTAAGATTTTGAATCTTATATCTGGTCAATTCAGTCGAGATCGTTCTCCTCCAAGAAGGAAGGTTGTTCCATCGTGTTCCCCTTCTCCTCCTCTCAGATCTGGAAAGGGCTTTAATTGCAATTTAGAGGGCCATTTTCCCCATGAGTGTCCGGAGCCGAGGTGTACACGGTCGCCATCACCTTCTGCTTCATCAAGATCTTCGCCTGTGCAATCATATGTATGAGTTTAATCGTGACCCAATGACACTAGTCATTCCCATTAAAGTAAATGGTGTTTCCCTTGATGCAGTAGTGGACACCGCGGCACATGTGACAGTAATTGACAATTTCTTCGCAAAGAAATTACCTTACCCTTTACAGAAGTTGGAGTCTATTTCATTGAAAGGTGCAGGTAGAGACATATTATCCCTGCGGAAAGTGTTGAGCCAGTCACAATTGCATTTGTCTCTATGATGTTCAACTGGCCAGTCCTTCTTGCCAATATTAATGATCCAATTATATTAGGCCTGGATTCCTTGAAGGCACACAAGGCCACCATTGATCTGACTAGACTGTGTCTGACAATTAATGGAGAACCGGTTCAAGCATCAATGATGAGAGCTCATGGGAAGGAAGCCCAAGTAGCTTGGGTAACATTGAAGCAGAAAGTGGTCGTTGGTCCTTTTGAGGCCGTGAAGACCACAGGCTTTCTGGATCTGGAGGTACAGAATGATGCTGTGCTCCAGCCCTCGTCTAAACTGAAGGGTCTGATAATGCCTCATACAGTGGCCACTGCCAAAGATTTGCAGATTCCTATTTTGTTAAGGAACCTGTCGGCCCAATATATTACTCTGGAACAAGACCACAACCTTGGTATTGTCACAGAAATTGAGGAGGTTTTAGACCCTGGAACAGAATTTCAACTTGGTGGTAACCCCATAAAGCAGGACGGTTTACAGACTTCTACAGCCACTGAGGTGGACATCCCTGTGATCTTACATGATCTGTATGAGAGGTCGACATCAGGTTTATCGGAGACGCAGTCTTTGCAAGGTAAATCCATGTTAATCGAGTGTCAGGATGCATTTGCAAAAGATGATCTTTATTTAGGTTTGTTCAAAGAGATAAGACATATGGTTGACACAGGTAATGCACAACCTGTTCATTCTAAACCTAGACAAACTCCTCTTGGTTTTGAGAATGAGGAAGAGAAACACCTTGCGGAAATGTTAGAGAAATATATCATTGTTCCGTCAAAATCTGAGTGGTCCTCAGCCTCAGTATTAGTTCGGAAGAAAGATGGTACTGTGTGATATTGCATAGATTTCATCGCTGGAGCTATACGATCTACTGTAAGTCGACAGACTGGCTATACTCCAAACATGATGATTGGTCGAAAAGTGCTATAACTTATTGACATAATGTGCAGGTGTCCCATGTCTGTGACTATAGGTGATGCTCCTTCAGATGCCAGTGACTTCGTCCAACAGCTACAGCAAATGCTGTAGTTTGGAGCATGCCTTTAGTTTCAGCAACAGCAAAATCGTGATGTTCTATTCTTTGTAAATGTAACTCATGAGGTAGCACGTGATAACCTTAAAATGGCTCAGAAGCACCAGAAAAAAGAGTATGATCTACGTCTACATGGGCATGCCTATCATGTTGGTGATGTAGTTTATCTTGCTAATTCTGCAACTAAGATAGGTCAGTCCAGTAAATTACAACCTTGGACTGTTCCATTTATTAATTATAAAAAGTTGTCAGAAGCACTGTTTGGTATCAAAAACCAACGCCGGGAACTAGGTGCTCACCATGATAGATTAAAGCTGTGCAGAGATCGTGATTTACCTCTATGGGTATTGCGAATGAGACATGCTATTAGTTCTGAAGAACATAGCGATAATGACTTATTATCCCCCGATAATGGCTGTATGTTATCTGATGATAACCATAACCCATGACGCAGATACCACCATCTTTGTTTATCGCATATCGCGCGCATTGTACTATGGGACTGTTTGGGGGCAGTCGATCGTGCGGGCATAAACAAATGCACGGGAATGTATGGTTTTATGCTCATATCAGCCAAAAATTACTTCTGCAGTGGTCTTGAGAAATGTCTATTTGCAGACCAAGGGAAGAATATTTTTGAAAATTTACCATTGGAATGACTGGCTCGATAACAGTGCCAGTCATTTCAGTGGTAAATTTTCAAAAATGGTCTTGTCTTGGTCTACAAATGGACATTTTCGTTGAGAATTTGAGGGTTAAAGGCTTAAACAGAATTGGCCTTCTCCGAAAATCTCCCTTGCCCCACCCATGCAGCTTATGGCCCCGTGAAACATACTTAAGCATAGGAACATGCATAATGATTACGTGTAACTAACAAATGTAGCATTGTGATTGGGCCATAGCTGATTGTCTACTTTACACAAGGTATACGTTAGGTATGCTTCGTGAATATGTAACACCCCCACCTACCCACCCATTCATGGACACTACATATATATTATTTACAAAACAGACACCTACACATCACAGGATTATAGTATGACCCATCAGAACAGTCATTCCTGAAAGCTTGATTATTCTCCCCCCCCCACCCCACTAGCAACAACACCCCACCCAAACACACATTATTTTTTATTAACTATCTATGGCAATATATGAATAAATAATTGTCGAAATTTCGTCATTCTTGGCTCAAGTCTTCCTAAGACATCCTCTACCTATTTGATTTTTTTAAATCAATCATTTCAGGTGATCTAAGATCGTTTTTAAAATAATTTATTTGAAATTGGCTGGAGAACGCTCCCCCTGTACAACACAACTCATTAACGAATCAGGCAATAATACACGATTTTCTGAAGTAATTTATTTGAAATGCGCTGGAGAACGCCACCCCCCCCCCCCCCCATATAATCAATGCAATTCATTTAAAAAATCAATGCAATAATACACACGTTAGATAGCGCCGTCGTGCGTATACTGTTCGTCATTCTCACACACCCCCCCCCCTAAATTTGCTTAAATGTCAAATTTTCCTCAAAAATATTCCAAGCCCCTTTTTTCTGCTTAAGACCCCAAAAGAAACCCTTTTCACGGCGCTTATGCTTTTAAGATTGTAGGCTAATCCTGTCCTATATACTGTTCGTCAATCTATTTAGGAAATCCGCTTTAAGCGCCATGACGAAAAAAGCTGCATAATTAAAATATAGTTTTTAATAATTTTATTTTAAATAAATAATGCATTTAAGATGCATGTTTTGTGAAGCAAACCCAACAATTATATTTTTTAATCTGGCAATAATGTCAGCGCTGAAAGATCGTCGGCGGCTAATACTGTTCGTCAGTCTCTCCCGGAATGCGTATTTAGCGTTCATTTTCAGTTTATTTCAGTTTATTTGTTTCTAATATATGAGTATGGTACGTGTATATTTTAGTTAAGTATCTCAATATAATTGTATTCGCTTTAAAATACGTGTCATGGAATCTCTCCCCTATTCATTCATAGGGGGAGAGAAAGACGATGTAGCCATTACTACAAGCGACGTTACTGGCCGATGTAATTTTAATACACACTGCCCCCAAACGCTCCCACAATGCAATGCGCAAAGTTTGCACGAGTCACGTGGTTAAAATCGGTCATCTGCGAAACGGGTTATGTATCCACTTTTGGAGAGGATTTGGATGAAACCATTCCATATGGTATTGATCCATCCTCATCAACTCTGCATGATGATCTAGATGCTGTTTTGACAGATGACTTGGATATCGACTCTGTTTTACCTGTCCCACAAACACAGCATCACTCTCATAGGCGCATGAGGTGTCAGGTGCGAGGAAATGCATCGAGGAAATTAAAGTCGCAAAGCAACTGTGTCGCAAATATGAGCGCATAGCACGTAAATCGAAGCTGCACGTTCATTTGCAAATATATTCGCAACAATGTCGTATCGTGAATGATATGATCACAGCAGCAAAACAGACTTATTATTCCACATTAGTATCCGAAAACGCAGATAACCAAGGGAAAATATTCTCCATTTTCAGAACACTGCTCCATAAAGATAAATGTAGGAACAATCTGCCAGAGCACAAAGATCCAGTCGAACTAGCAAATCGTTTTGCAAATTTCTTTGCTGAGAAAATAGACCTAATTCGTAGCAACATTGTGCAACATCCAGACTATCCATCATCTAACTCTTGTAGTTTGTCTGGGTCAAACTGCGCTATGACGTCATTCAATTCAGTATCTCCCGATGAAGTATTGACAATAATCCGCAATTCATCAAAAGCATCGTGCTCACTGGACCCAATGCCTACAAACATACTTAAAGAATGTGTTGACGAATTGCTACCTGCAATAACAAAGGTGTTAAACTTGTCCTTAGAAGGTGGTGTCGTACCTGATTCTTTCAAAACTGCCAATGTGATTCCATTAATAAAGAAGCTTACACTCGACCAAAATACACTAGGGAACTACAGGCCCGTGTCGAACTTACCATATCTGTCCAAGGTGCTAGAAAAGGTTGTTGCCAAGCAACTAAATGACCATCTAGAATGCAACAACCTACTAGAACCCTTTCAAAGCGCATACCGGAAGCTCCACAGCACAGAAACTGCTCTACTCTGTGTACAAAATGACATTCTCTGCTCCATGGATGACCGGAAGTGTGTTCTATTGGTTCTTTTAGATTTATCTGCAGCTTTCGACACAATCGATCATAGCATTCTGATATCACGTTTAACAGAACTCGGTATATCGCACACAGCGCTTGCCTGGTTCAATTCGTACCTTACAAATCGTTACCAAACTGTTATTGTGGACAACCTAAAGTCAGTTTCAAATCAATTACGCTCTGGCGTACCACAAGGATCTGTGCTTGGTCCCATCTTGTTCACAATATACACGGCACCACTAGGCAACTTAATACGATCTCAGGGCATAAGCGACCACTTTTATGCGGACGACACGCAATTGTACCTCGAGTTCCATGTAAACCATCAGTTAAACGCCCGTGAGTGTGTCGAAAACTGTGTTCTTGACATCAAACATTGGATGTTGAACAACATGTTGCAGCTGAACGACAAGAAAACAGAGACTCTCTTGATAACATCTCGCCACATCCGACAGAATGTGGACATAAAAAGTCTCCACGTTGGAGAGGCCGAAATTGGTTTTAGCGACAGTGCCCGCAACATAGGCGTAACTTTTGATAACATTCTTTCAATGGAAGCACATGTGACATCTGTCTCTCGTTCCATCTTCGTCAATATGAGAAACATCAGCAAAACTCGAAATCTGCTCTACACCGACGCAGTTAAAACACTTGTTCATGCCACCATAACATCCCGGTTGGACTATGGCAATGCATTACTGACTGGCATAACATCAGCCCAGTTGGAGCCTCTGCAGAGAGCCCAGAACACAGCAGCTTGGTTGATCACCCGCACGAGAATGCATGAACACATCACGCCTGCTCTCCACGAACTACACTGGCTGCCAGTTAGAGAACGGATCAGCTATAAGGTCGGACTCTTAGTGTTCAAATGCCTTCATGATCTTGCACCACCGTACCTAAATTCACTGATCATACGAAGAACATCAGCAAGGTCCCTTCGATCAAATTCACAATTACTATGTGTCGTACCACGTTCGAATTTAGCCATCGGTGAACGCGCCTTCTCGAGAGCAGGACCAAAATTTTGGAACAATCTACCATCTGACATTCAAAATTGTAACAAAATTGAGCCATTTAAATCTATGTTAAAAACTCACCTTTTCACAAGAGCATATTTTTTAATTTGGTAAAGCGCCTTTGAGCGGTTTAGTCCGGAATCGGCGCTATAGAAATTTACATACATACATACATACATACATACATACATACATACATACATACATACATACATACATACATACATACATACATACATACATACATACATACATCACACTTCCCCATGGCGCATGAGGTGTCAGGTCTGAGGGGAACCGCATCACACTTTTTCCCCTAGGCGCATGGACATCACGACGGAAACAGCAGCATCACCAGCACCGGCAGCAACTGCAGTGATGGTACCAGCACCACCTGCAATTTCCACCCCGGAAGCACCCGCAGCAACGCCACCATCCGCATCAGACATGACATCAGCATCAGCATCCATATCCGTAATCGGGCGGCCCATTTCAATAGTTATTATGACGTCCGTGCCAGAACCAGTGTTACAGGACATTTTGGATAGATCTACGTCTCCTTGTAGCCTTATCATTGATGAGGAGATTAGCCTTATGGAAGCAATCCCGACCACCGCATCACGAACCAGCATCCCTGCACACCCGCGCAGCAGCAGCACACCAACGGATCCAGCCATATGGAAGACAACAACGCCAGAACGTCCTTATGCCAGGAAGAAACGTATAGCACACTCTTAAGAGATCTGCCCCGTGCCAAGGACGACCGTGAGTAAACTTCTGAAGTCCACGAAGATCAGGAAGCTATCTGCCAGCACTGCATCCGCAACAGCATCAGCCGCATCATCCGCAAAGACATCACCATTCCGGCGACCGCTCATACGCCTGACAGCACTCAGCCCACCAGCAGCATGAACCACACTGACCACATCAACCACGATAGTGATGTCAGCAGTCACCACACCACCGCCACTTCGCACGTCACCAATCATCATTTCTGGCACCACCAGCGCATCAATGGACACATCAGCACCGTCTTCTAGCTATAGCCTTCCAGAGATGAACCTGTATAGTAGCGATATTTCGGCACCGGAGCATCACCCGCCACGTCCGTCCTGTACAAGTCGCGGTACCCAGAGCCACTGTGGAAACTTCGCCGCAGATGTTTGTGGACACTATTGCCGAGGTTGCAGCATGATTTATCAGTAGTTGTGTGAAACACGGAAGTTATTATGTTTATTTTTGATATACATTTCTTATTTATCATATATGATTTTAAAAATCGAAACCCAGTCCCTAGGCTGACTACGGTCATCCTACACCACTGCACAATATTCTTGCGTAGCTGTGTCTCACTATAAAATAATCGTTGCGGATTCCTGCGTTGTAAACACGTTGTGTGTGATGTAAGTACACAACACACCATAGTAAATATGTCATAATCCCGTCATGTAGTCTCAGCTACGCTGGGGCTGCCTGATGAACTAGTCTTTTTACTTTATTATTATATCTTATTTTTCTTATTATTTTTAAATCCTGCGTCAGTACGATGGGGTGGATTTGGGGCAGCAAGAGCTGCTTGTGCGGAATCTGCACTGTATGCATCCACTCATATAATCAGGATGCATACCACTAATATATATATATATACATATCTATGTGTATCCCTTTATTTACCCGGGATGCACCATGTATGTAAACCAATCTGTGATACTCTGTCGGGTATAATTACATAATTATATAACCTGTATACATCTTACTGCATTGTAATTGTGGTACATTGGAGCGTAGGTGTTCTCTGTGGAAAAATAATTATCCGCACCAAAGAGAACACCCATGCGAGCTATTGCTTAGAGATCATTGTCTAAATAATTAATAAAGCACGCACCAAGAAATAAACGCAAAAAAAAAGAAAAGGATAATTCCAGGTCAAAAATTAAAATCAATGGTATGCCTCCCTCCCACACTCTTTCGTACCCTATGTGCTCTGTCTTATGAACATGCATCTTTTGCGTCAGTCTCCTCTCAGCTACGCGCCTACTTGGGAAGTCTATAATTCCCGCCTAACACGCTCCTGTGTGCTCGATCCGCCATGCGTGATAATTTGCCACGGGTGTCAAACTAGGAGGGGTGGTGTAGCACAGACCAACCGGACGGGTACTGACCATCCCAGCAAAGCTGGGTACGGAACGCCATTCCGGATTCATTCCAAGCATGCCCGCCCCCCCTGGGTGGGATAGTACATGTACATGAGCCTTATGAGAGAGGTTTCTTGTAAAAAAATCGGCTAAGTCCAGCACATCTGCGGTGTAGGACGTCCTCGGCTTCCATGGAATTTTGGATACTCCCGGACGGCCATTCGGGAGTAATAAACTAAATTTTAAATTAGAACTTCCGCATCCGGACTTTCCTAACGCAACTTCTGCGGGAGGGGCCGTGCGGGCCAGGAATGTAATCCTACGTGATGTAGAGCTACAGTGATTCTTGGTGGACGACTCGCCGGATTTGCCAAAAGTGGTCACTAAATTCTGCACTGCATGTTGTGTGTTTTAATTAACTTTTGGACCACAGTCTAATGGACTTTGCTAGGTGCGCCGCAAGAGCTATGTGACGCATCCTGCACCATGTGCCAAGTTATGTATCTGCTTAACATTATTATACCGCCCTCTCTGTTAATGGGCAACCTTTAACTTCACTACTTCTGTCGCTGGACGGAGAACTTTCTCACTTCCACTTAAATTTTGATTTAGTTATAGAGACTATCTAATAGATGCTACTTCACTGCTTTGTTTCACTGTCATGAGTATGCACCGTATCTACTCTGCCTGGAGGAGTCAGCTTGCGGAGCCAACCTGCGAAGACGAGCTGTGGAAATCACCTGCGGAAATCTCCCCAGCTCCAGAGAACATGACAACTCGCGCTATGAATATGTTCGTGGCTCAATTTCTGTAACATAGTAGTCTGTCCCGTACCGACGACTATTAGGTACTCAAGTATCTATACTATTGTACATCTAATTATTATTTCTGTATATGGCACTGATGACTAATAGGTGCCTTCCCGGTCTTAGGACCGCAATTTATAATTTCTTTATTGCTGTTCATATTATCATTATTTACTGTCGGTGCTTTAACTAACTGCACCGTTTAGGTCTTTCAACCTGATACGTACTACCTCATTAATTCATGTAAAAATTGGCATTGTGCATTGCATTGGTTAGTTGTATATGGCAGGTAGCCATTCCGTTGATATGTTTTGTTTAATTATAGAAAACTTAGACCGCAGTACGCTAGGAAATACTAAACAGCAACATTTATATCCGCATCACTTATTCCTACCATCATCAATTTTACACTGAGGTCACTGACCGTGCTCTAACTGTTTGAGCCTGGCATGTTACCAACTACACCTTACTATTTAGCTCAATGGGACAGGTTAAAGTGGATAGGGACAATCTCTTCATTAGGAGACTTATAGTGTACGCCTCTTTCTGGTTGTTGCGATAATGTAGCCCTGCACTCCGCCAAGGTTGTGTAAAATTGGTCAAATACCTATAAGACCTCGTATATATCAAGTTATTGTCTCTTTCCACGATCCACTAGCCGCATGGCCCTTAAATGATTTGATGTCCCATCAGCACCTTGATCTGATCCGACCATGGGAAACTATTTGAGTTTTCCGAGCGGTGATGGTCAGTGCTGATTTAAATACATCTCCCCCGTATCCTTGGATACTTGTTAGCTAGATAACCCTGCCAACGAAGGAAAGCACTGCGAAAACATATAGTTATAAACGTTAGTTTCATAAGTTTATTTACTGGCCAGTGGTGCATATCTGGGCACATTGGAACCTAATCCTAATGACAGGTCAAAAGTTAGATCCATAGGAAGTGGTGACAGATGAGACGCGCATCTCCATCCAACTCGTCAGAGTGTCTGGGAAGGATCTTGGAATCTGTCACGCCCTCATGGGAAGGACGCTCGTGATGGATATTCGCGATGGATATTTGCCTCTCTATCGCCTTAAGCGATATGTCAGTGATCAAACTTGCTTATGTGAAATGTAGCCATTGTCCAGGTGATGTTTTATGTGGTTGCGGAGCAAGGTAGCCGGATTTTCATCAAATTTGGATGTGTTGCGATGTAACATGTACGCATACTGTCCATGGAGGTAGATGCTCTTTCAAAGCGACCTACAGGAAGCTAAGCGTCGACGCCTATTGGACAGCTGTATGCAACGATAGGTAGGAATCCCTGCTACTTGCGGCCAAAGCTAGTTTTCGTTTATAACACTTAATTGGTAGGTTAGACTGTAACAGAAGGCCCGCATAATTAAAGTGGCATCTACCAATACAGCATCCTGAAACTACATAAGACGGTGACATGTGAATTGTGGAAATCACTCATTCCGCCTTCATGTAAACCAGTACGCATCACGTTAATTATGGCTTCATTAGGATTTTTCAGCACTTAGCATTTTCCGATGAACAAAAGTGTGGCCCTTTTTGCCAACTCTTTTCCTCCGCTTCGGCATTGAAGGCATTTTCCTGTGACGGAGGCCCATGCGAAGCACTTGCCTCTCGCAACAGCGAGAATTCCTGTGATGGAGACCCGTGTGAGGCACCTTCCTCTCGCACCATCATGAAATATTCGGTAACGGAGGCCCGCATGAGGCACATTCCTCTCGCAGCAATAATGTTCTCTCTGTGTCTGTTACTCAGTGATCTCCTATGCGGATGCTTCTCTTGCGGGGATACCTCTGCGGATTCAAGGATCTGTGTGGTACCTCCGCCGACACCACGTCGAAAGGACACCAGCTAGCTCTATAGTGTATTATTATGCTCATTTTACTGTCAAACGGTTCAGCTTGTTTGTATAGTACTTATTTATATTTCGAGTATATTATTCTAATTGTTCCATTCTCTACATGTGTATGGATAGACACACTGGTGACACAAACAGTTGAGACGACACTGTGTGGTTCAATCTCAGCAGCAATGGTCGCATGGCCCCACTGGAACATCAGTGTTCCACCGGCTCTAGAAGTCGTTTTTTGTACACAGTGGTGAGATGTCATATGGGATCCGCAACCCCAAGATCCTCAGCTAACCAGCCATCCTGGTCATTGCGCACTTGCAGTGCGATGGGCAGGTATTTATCAGCAGACCAGCACAACCCCCCCCCCCACCCCCCACGAGCTACAGGATGTATCGACGACAGTACTGGCAGAGACCAAGGAAACTCCGGGTGTCGGTGACTGAAGTGGTGGTTTGCCACTCTGCTACTGCTTTAGTTTTTTAATGTTGAGTAGCTACTCCATCGGCAGATATGACGTGTCCCAGGAACTCGACACTCTGTCTGAAAAGATGACACTTCTTGGGTTTGAGCTTGAGATTTGCGGTGAGGAACCGCATCAGGACTTTGTTCAAGTTGGACATGGTCTGCTCAAGTGAAGAGCCAAAGACAATTACATCGTCGATGTAACAGAGGCAGATCTCCCATTGCAGGTGGTTAATTCCAGCTCAATGAGATGCTCGAACGTTCCAGGAGCATTGCACAAGCCATAGGGCATCTAGTGGAATTGGAAAAACTGTCTCTACATTCTACTGCAGTCTTCTCCCTGTCAGTCTCATCCATGACGACCTGCCAGTACCCACTGGCTAAGTCAAAAACTGTCTACATTCTAATGCGGTCTTCTCCCTGTCAGTCTGGTCCATGACTACCTGCCAGTACCCACTGGCTATGTCAAGGGTACAAAATCACTTGGCTCCGGACAAGGAATCTAAGGCCTGATCTATCCGAGGTAACGGATATGCATCCTTGTTGCTAAGATCCTTAAGGTGGCAGTAGTCTATACAAAACCGCAAACATCCATCCTTTTTGCCTGCTAGTACTATGGGACTGGTCCAGGGGGATGTTGATGGATATATGATGCCTGCCCACAACATGGCATTTACTTGTTGATGTGCCTCAGCCTCCTGCACCAATCCAACTGTGGCGCGCAAATAAATGTCATGCAGATGTTCTGATAAATCATCAGAAGTTGTTGCTGGTGTAGGTGCGGTAGGGGATGTCTCCAGTGATACCACATCCACCAGATTGCCACCACGAACTCCCGGTTCAAGAGTTATTGGGTCCGTTGTACCATTGAATACCTGGAATGATATGTGATCCTTATTGGTGGTATCCACAATCATCTGGGGACAGGCATGTTGTGAGGTGATCATGTAATCAGGGTCAAGTTCCAGCATAACTGTGTGTGTATTGCTTCCTAACTGTGGTGTGGTGGCCAATAAGATCTCCTCTTGTCCCGGCTCAACTGTGGCTGTAGATGCCAAAATTACTGCGCAGGTATCGTACAGTGATGATTCCAGTCCAAGGGGTATGTGGCGGCTGTGTATGTCTAATTCCTGTTGTCTGCAATGTTTGATGGCTTCGCTGACACTGAGGAAGTCAAAACCTATCAGGGCATCATTTTGAATAGAGGCAATGACAACTCGCTGTATGAATTGCATTTCCTCTATCTGTATTAAGAGGTTTTTCGTACCAGTCACAGGCACATCGGCTCCGGTAGCTGTTTAAAAAAATATGTTTGTAGGCCTAAGGGGTCGCTTTTTATGCGGTGGGATGCTCTCATACAAGTGCTTGTTGAAAACGGTAATGGAAGCTCCAGTGTCCATGGTGGCACTGGTTGAAATGCCATTAAACAGGCAAGCTCACTTGTATATTACTTTACGGTGTGCTTGTGGAAGAGTTTCCAATGATACTGCCTGAGGAATTTCTTTTGGTGCAGTATTATCCTGTATGTAGTCCGTTTGTTTTTTAATGGCTTCCGTGAGTGCAATTGGTGGCTGAGTGAGGAAGGCACCAACAATGCCTCACTGCTGCTGTGATTGCTTAGGCGATCACGGAGCTGGGGGTAGCAATGGTGGTGTTGTTGATGATGGTGTGTTGTACCATGAATTTGTGTAAACAGCAGTCTGTACAGGACTGGTGCAGTCGCGTATAAGGGCCACCCGTGTTAGCCACTTTCTGCAATGCATCATTGGATGTTTGTGGATGTGCAAAAGAAGCAGTGGCAGCACAGGGGTTTGCCTTCCCTTGGATGATGCTTCTTCTTGCAGATCCATGATGCTGTATGCTGATCGCTGTCCATGTCACTATTGCTGCTACTGGATGCAGTGGGTGATGCTGTTAGGACTTGTGAGTTGCATACCACCAAGGGGCACTGGGAGTTAAGTGCTTTGGCGGCGGGTCGTGGTGCTTGTATAAATGTTGCTTCAGTGGAGGTGCTACAACCAACCACTGCTGTTTTACATAGGAAAGAAGGTTTGTGAGATACCTCCCCCCCCCCCCCCACCCCCACCCCCCCCCCCCCCCACACACACACACACACACACACACAGATCCCAGAGGGAGATGTCGGTGTCGTGGATGCAGTGTGCATAATTGGTACCGACGTATGTGAAGCCGGGTATATGTGATTGTGTCTATTGTGGAAGTGCTATTTGTAGTGTTAGCCACCTGATGTTGTTATCCGGAGGCCGCAGTTGAGCCGAGTTGTGAGAGTGGGCTCCGAAGTGACTCTATAATCGGTGCCCATTCTAGTTTAATGAGGACTCAGGTTGCAGTATACGTCAGTCAGCGGTAGGAGTTGTAGATGGAGGGTGATTTGGACATCGCTCCTTCCAGTGGGCCAGCTGACCACATCCATAACATGTGTTTGGCGGATGTGTATGTGTTACCATACTTGTAGCTGGTTATGTTGTCGACTGTATGGGGTGTTCTAACTGTGTGGTTGCTGATGCAGATGCAGAAGTGTTGTCGGAGGCAATTAGGAGATGTGCATCGTTCACTTCGTTAATTGGATGCAATTGGCGATTTGCTTTTCCCGCTCCAAGAACTGCTGACTGCAGTCGCCATTAGTGACTAAAGACTACCATGTTCAATGAGAAATAATTTTTCCTTGAGGGTAGGCTCACCACTCAACGTGTCGATGAAGGTGTCTAGATGTAGATGCATGACTCCCTTGTGATTAGTGCTGGGGTAGGCACGCGTAACAAAGCGTTGAATACAGCTTGCCAATGCTGCAAGGTCTCCCTAGATCGTCTACGCAAGTTTTTGAGCTGAAGATGACTTGTTTCACTGAGGGCGGTGTCCCCGAATCTTTCCAACAACACGTTTTCCAGTTCCGTGTATGTTGGCATTGAGTCTGATCCCAAATCTGCCAGGTCTTGAAGAGCTTTTCCCCGACAGTTTTGCGCCAGACACGCTCCCATTTGCTAATATGTCCACCAGTTTGTGTGGCTAATAATTTCAAATTGGCACTTATAATTGGCCCAATCGTTCTCCCTACTGAATTCGGGAGAGAGAATGACTCGGCCATGGTCATGATATGGTATTATTGGCGCGAATTCGGGTGGCGGTGCTGTGGAGAATGGTGTAAACGTGGATGCTGGTCTGTGTGTTGGTAGTGGTGATGGCGGTTGTTCCCACTGATGGCCTCACTGAGGCCGCGTCTGCGAAGGTGATTCCCGACGATAATGTTGGGCATGACACATTGGTTCCACTGAATACCGCCCTGATGCCAGTCAATAGACGGGTGTTGGTCTATAGACTGCTGGAGGCGTACTGTGTATATGATGCAGACGTTCTGTCGGTCACTGTGATGGGCATTCCTCGTACGGAGGTGGTCCAGGAGATTGATGGGGTGGTGCATGCCATGTGATCTTGTGTTTCTTCTGGTATATTTTTGAAAGGGAGGTTCCGCATATCACGGTTTGTATCGCGGTATGAATGAATAGTATGGCGACAACGTTCCAATTGGAGGAGATGCGGAACACGGTGCAAGAGGTGCAGGCCATTGGTCACCTGATGCTGATGTGGGTGAACATAATGGTCGTGAAGAATTGGTATGCCCCCGTAGCGGTCTTTGTCATGGTCAACCGCAATCTGGATATCCGACAGTGTGATATATTGAGTACCTGCCTGCGAGGCATCGCGGAAGGTCCCCTTGCTGATCGGTGAATACTCCTGTACATATGGTGCTGGTTGTTCCAGACCGGGGAAATTTCTGGCATAGTCAGTGAGTACGTGTGGGTTCTCCCGTCATATGACGCTAATTCCAAATCACATGACTGTTGTTCGTCGAATGAACGAGACTGTAACACGTATGTTGAGTGTAGGCGTGGGTTCGCTTCTCATTTCGGCCCTACATCTGGCGTTCTACCTATCATTTGACACATGAGCCTAACTGGCGATGCTGCTCAGTTTCCCGAAGGTCACCATACAGAGCATCTCCCTCAGAAAGGCAGCGTGCGGACATGTTATGGAGTGACAGCTTCAGAATCATAGCGATCCGGTTACATATCACACCGCAACCACATACAACATCACTAGGACAAGTCACCATTTACATAGGCAATTTTAAAAGCGCATAACAGTTTTATGGTGGGGAGCAAGAGGCAGATATCCATCTCTAGTGACCTTCCCGTGAGGGCGTGGTGGGTTCCAAGACCGCACCCAGTCACTGTACGGAGTTAGATGGAGATCTGCGTCCCATCCGTCACCCATGTGTTGGGGAAGGATCATTTGAGATCCGGCCCCCACGGACTAATGTTTGCCTGTCATTAGAGTTAAGTTTCAGAATGCCAAGAGATGCACTACTGGCCAGTTTTAGATAATATCTTTTTGCAGTGCTTCCTACTTTTGCAGGGTTATCTATGCTAACTAGTATCCAAAGATACAGAGGGGGGTGAATGCGAAATCAACACTTTGGTCTTCACGGCTTGGAAACCCCAATAGTTTCCCAAGTCGGATCATGCCAATGTGTCGATGGGAGCTTCAGACAATTTATAAGCCTTGTGACTGGAGGAGCGTAGAAAGAGACAATCACTCAATATAATAAGAGGATCTAAGGTATTTGGCCAATTTTACACAATATAGCTGGTGTGCAGTATTACATATCCACTACATCCGGAAAAGAGGGTTACACAAATGTCTCCTATGGAGACATTGTCCCTAACTACTTTAAACCTATCCTATCGAGCTAGAATAGCCAGGTCTAGTCGACCACATGTCAGGTTCGCGTAATGCGAACATGAACAGTGACCTCAGTGTAAAATTGATGCTGGGGAAAAGTGATACGGACTTAATGGTGCTGTATAGTATAGCCTAGCGTACTGCAGTCCTAGAGTTTTATATAAAATAAACAAAACAAGTAACTAGAATGACTGCTTGTCATATACATGAATAACTATCACAGTATTGACAGTAAATCAGGTCATAGGCCCTTGCGGTGCTCGTTAGTCATAAGCACAAAAACAAGGATAACATTTACATTTAAAATACAAATTATAAAATGCGGTCTCAGGGGCAGTACCTATTAGTCATCAGTACCTGCAAAGAAATAAATTAATACAATAGCTAAATGAGTACCTATTAGTCATTGGTATGGAAAACGTTCATAAATCACTGTAGATGCTGCATCATAGATGAGGAACTCAAGATGGCACGATTCTGAAGTTGCTGGAAAATCTCTGCAGGCGAACTGTTGATGCGGCTCATTTTCAAAGATGGTGAAGAAGAACAACTGTAGTCGGATGTCCACTAGATAGTCATAATAGCTAATACAATAATTAAGCAGAATGTTAGAAAGTGTCCGTCCGGTAATGGAAGTTTGAAAGTTGGCGGTAACATGAAGGGCTATAGTTATAATTTATAATTAAACAATGCATGTACATTCCTGGGTGCACTGTACATGATACATCGCATAGCTCTTGCAGTATACCAGGCAGAGTCCCACCAGACTGTGGCCTAAAAGAAGTTTGAATACCAATTTTCAGCGTGGTTCAGAAGATCTGACGAGTTATCCACCAATATTCACCACTCATTCTACATACTGAAGAGATTACATATGGGCCGCGAGGCCCATCTGCAGGAATGCTCCTATAGCTGTTGGTAGTGACGGAGTTTTCTATTCAATTAGTTGCCCCCGGATGGCTGTCCGAGGGCTTACAAAAATTTAGATGCGGATGCTCAATTGCTGACCAGAGATTGAGAACTGAATTCCGAGAGGCACTGCTGTGATGTAGGGTACCTTAGATGTGGATGCTCGATTGCTGACCAGAGAATGAGAACTAATTCCGAGAGGCACTGCTGCAGTGTAGGGTACTACAGTCAGTAAGCAGTTGGCCACGTCTAGCACTGCTCTGGCCACACAACCTACTACTTTTTCTCTCTCGCCGAAGTGTGGTCTCGATTCTTGATTTTTTGCTACTTTTATACTACTCGTGACGTTAGAGGCAGGACACCCAGCCAATCAGCGGGCGATCTGTAGCCAATCAGCGTCCAGCTAGGAAAGGCGAGGACGCTATCATGTGATAGACATTCTCCCCCATTCATTTAGTACATACACGAGATTACGACGTCCTGGTAATATTTTGAAAATAATTTCAATGAGCTAATTTAGAATAACTCGGCCATTTCTGGTCCGAGTTTAACAAGGTAAATAGTTCTGGATTCCTGATGGGTACCAAGAATGACGCGAATGGAGTAATTTAAAGAAATTACGTGTACCGACTCTGTACATTTTAGTATGCATTCTCTCCCAATGCTGACACGTGTTGTCAGGGAAGCTCATGCGCGCTACGCGATCTCACAGACTTAGTCGTTTCATTTAACCTCTCATATGGCTCTATACACATGTACTATCCTATCCAGGGGGCGTGCTTGGAACGTACCCGGGACGGCCATTCCCTACTCAACCAAGCTGGGATGGTCCGTTCCCACCTGGCCGATCCGCGCTACAACTGCGCTGATTGGTCGAGATGCCCTGGCGTGACGTCGCCATTTAATATAAAAGGAGCTCGAAAATTCCAATTGACAGCCAGTTTGTAGTGTGTCTGCCAGAGATAAAGACGTGTATTACTGCTTACTGTTAGCCCCGGCGGACCATAACCTGCAACAGTGCCACTCTGTTTTGAGCTCGCGTCTCTGGAGCACACGCACCGCACTGCAAGTTAAGTTTTTGGAAGCTCCCGAAAGATATCACCGGGGGCAAAAATCTAAATTAAACGGTTCTCCATCTCCAACAAACTTTAGAGGGACCTTCTCTGCGGTGCGGCCATTTGGCTGTGATGTACCATCCCAACCAGTATGTAGAATGTGTGGTGTTCGATGATATCTCTCCAGATCTGCCGTACAATGCTGAAAATGTGGTAGATCAAACTTTGCACATATCTAGTGCTTTCAATTAACGTTTTAGACCACAGTCCGGATAAGGACATTGCTTTATGTGCCCCACGATATATGCAGTGTGTATCATCTTGTGCCTCAAGAGATGTATCATTATCATTGTAACTTTCACTATAGCCTTTAAGTAATAGTAAGGGCATCTTTAATCCGCATCAAAATGGAACTTCCAACCACCGCCTAATTTTAACTTTATAACCAGTGCGTGGCTATCTATTAGCCATCCAAACGTGAGTTCTTCTTGACCATTCCTGAGTATGAGCCATATCAGTTAGATTGCCTGCGGCTAACTACCAAGGAGCGCCGCACACACGTGACGCTTTAACAACAGTGATGTTTTAGGACATTTTTGTACCGATGACTAATAGGTGCCCCGCAATTTTATTATTTGACTGTTTTTCCAGTAGGTACCGATTTCCTTTTAGGTATCGCAAGGTCGGATGTGACCTTCATTATATTTTACTGTATATTTTTATTTTATTTAGTGCATTGACTAACAGGCACCGCAAGGTCGGATGTGATCTCATTATTTTACTGCATTGTACAGCCATCCAGGCTAATACTTTTTGCTTAGTTATTTATTTTTATTCTACAAAATGTTTGGACTGCACTTCGCTTAGGTTACACTATACACTAACAACAAACACAGGCGATTCAAGATTCAAAGTTACTTTATTTAATGTTTTTTCTATACCTATAAATAGACTCTATCTAAGGCCTAAGTCCATCAAAGGCCTGGCCTATGGCGCGATGGACTCCTTACACATATTACAAAGAATTTGTACATTAATATATATATATATATATATATATATATATATATATATATATATATATATATATATATATATATGACACATATCACAACACAATGGCACAGTGACAGAATGCTAAAAAGCTACCTTGATATGAATACTTATACAGAGACCCGACTACCCTTCTGGAATCATTAGCCAGTAAATTAACCTATTAGGGGATTTTATTAGCCATACAGACTTTCGGAGAGAAAGGATATGAATCTCGCCTCAGACTTATAATGTACAATAGATCATACAAGTAGGCCCATGGGGAGGGGGGGGGGAGGGTATCTCACAAACTTTCTTTCCTATGTAAAACGGCAGTGGTTGGTTGTAGCAACTCCACTGAAGCAACATTTATACAAGCACCACAACCCGCCGCCAAAGCACTTAACTCCCAGTGCCCCTTGGTGGTATGCAACTCACAAGTCCTAGCAGCATCATCCACCGCATCCAGTAGCAGTAATAGTGACACGGACAGAGATCAGCATACAGCATCATGGTTCTGCAAGAAGAAGCATTATCCAAAGGACGGCAAACCCTTGTGCTGCCACTGCTTCTTTTGCACATCCACAAACATCCAATGATGCATTGCAGAAAGTGGCTAACACGGGTGGCCCTTATTCGCGACTGCACCGGTCCTGTACAGACTGCTGTTTACACAAATTCATGGTACAACACACCAGCATCAACAACACACCCATTGCTACCCCCAGCTCTGCCATCGTCTAAGCAATCACAGCAGCGGCGATGACGGGTTGCTCCCTTCCTCACTCAGCCACCAATTGCACTCACAGAAGCCATTCAAAAACAAACGGACTACATACAGGATGATACTGCACCAAAAGAAATTCCTCTGGCAGTATCATTGGAAACTCTTCCACAAGCACACCGTAAAGTAATATACAAGTGTGCTTGCCTGTTAAATGGCATTTCAACCAGTGCCACCATGGACACTGGAGCTTCCATCACCGTTTTCAACAAGCACTTGTATGAGAGCATCCCACCTCATAAAAAGCGACCCCTTAGGCCTACAAACATATTTTTTAAAACAGCTACCGGAGCCGATGTGCCTGTGGCTGGTATGATAAACCTCGTAATACAGATAGAGGAAATGCAATTCATACATCAAGTTGTCATTGCCTCTATTCAAAAGGATGCCCTGCTAGGTTTTGACTTCCTCAGTGTCCGCGAAGCCATCACACATTGCAGACAACAGGAATTAGACATACACAGCTCCCACATACCTTTTGGACCGGAATCATCACTGTACGATACCTGCGCAGTAATTTTGGCATCTATGGCCACAGTTGAGCCGGGACAAGAGGACATTTTATTGGCCACCACACCATAGTTAGGAAGCAACACACACACACACACACACACACACACACACACACACACACACACACACAACACACACACACACACACACACACACACACACACACACACACACAGTTATGCTGGAACTTGACCCTGATTACATGATCACCTCACAATGTGCCTGTCCCCGGATGATTGTGGACACCACCAATAAGGATCTCATACCGTTCCAGGTATTCAATGGTACAACGGACCCAATAACTCTTGAGCTGGGAGTTCGTTGTGGCCATCTGGTGGATGTGATATCACTGGAGACAACCCCTAGCGCACCTACACCAGCAACAACTGCTGATGATTTACCAGAACATTTGCATGACATTTATTTGCGCGCCACAGTTGGATTGGTGCAGGAGGCGGAGGCACATCAACAAGTAAATGACATATTGTGGACAGGCATCATAGATCCATCAGCATCCCCCATGGCCAGTCCCATAGTACTAGCAGGCAAAAAGGATGGATGTTTGCGGTTTTTTATAGACTACCGCCGCCTTAAGGATCTTAGCATCAAGGATGCATATCCGTTACCTCGGATAGATCAGGCCTTAGATTCCTTGTCCGGAGCCAAGTGATTTTGTACCCTTGACTTAGCCAGTGGGTACTGGCAGGTAGTCATGGACCAGACTGATAGGGAGAAGACCGCATTAGAATGTAGACAGTTTTTCCAATTACACAAGCTGCCCTATGGCTTGTGCAATGCTCTTGGAACGTTCGAGCGTCTCATTGAGCCAGTATTAACTACCTGCAATGGGAGATCTGTCTCTGTTACATCGATGATGTAATTGTCTTTGGCTCTTCATTTGAGCAGACCATGTCCAACTTGAGTAACTTAATATAAGTTAATATACCCCTAAGAGACAAAGAGAACATTATTGCTGCGAGAGGAATGTGACTCTTGCGGGCCTCCGTTACCGAATATTTCATGATGGTGCGAGAGGAAGGTGCCTCGCGCGGGCCTCCATCACAAGGAATTCTCGCTGTTGCAAGAAACAAGTGCCTCTGTCACAGGAAAATGCCTTCAATGCCGAAGTGGAGGAAAAGAGTTGGCAAAAAGGGCCACTCTTTTGTTCATCAGAAAATGCTAAGTGCTGAAAAATCCTAGTGAAGCCATAATTAACGTGATGCTTACTGGTTTACGTGAAGGCGGAATGAGTGATTTCCAAAGAATTCCCACGTCACCGTCTTATGTAGTTCCAGGATGCTGTATTGGTAGATGCCGCTTTAATGATGCGGGCATTCTGCTACAGTCTAACCTACCAATTAAGTGTTAGAAACGAAAACTAGCTTTGGCCGCAAGTGGCAGGGATTCCTACTTATCGTTACATACAGCTGTCGTCGCTTAGCTTCCCGTAGGTCAGTTTGAAAGAGCATCTACCTCCATGGACAGTATGCGTACATGTTACATCGCAACACATCCAAATTTGATGAAAATCTGGCTACCTTGCTCCGCAACCACATAAAACATCACGTGGACAATGGCTACATTTCACATAAGCAAGTTTGATCACTGACATATCGTTTAAGACGATAGAGGTAAATATCCATCGCAAGCATCCTTGCCGTGAGGGCGTGGCAGATTCCAAGATCCTTCCCAGACACTCCGACGAGTTGGATGGAGATGCGCGTCTCGTCTGTCACCGCTTCCTACGGATCTAACTTTTGACCTGTCGTTAGGATTAGGTTCCAATGTGCCCAGATATGCACTGCGGGCCGGTAAATAAACTTATGAAACTAACGTTTATAACTATGTTTTCGCAGTGCTTTCCTTCGTTGGCAGGGTTATCTAGCTAACAAGTATCCGAGGATACGGGGAAGATGTATGTAAATCAGCACTTTAACCATCACCGCTCGGAAACCTCCAATAGTTTCCCAGGGGCCGATCAGATAAACGTGATGATGGTACGTCGAAACATTTAAGAGCCATGCGGCTAGTGGATCATGGAAAGAGACAATAACTTGATATATACGGGGCCTTATAGGTATTTGGCCAATTTTACCCAACCTTGTCAGAGTGCAGGGCTACATTATCGCAACAACCGGAAGAGAGGCATACACAATATGTCTCCTAACGAAGAGATTGTCCCTAACCACTTTAACCTATCCTATTGAGCTAAATAGTAAGGTTTCATCAGTAACATGCCAGGCTCAAACAGTTAGAGCATGGTCAGCGACCTCAGTGTAAAATTGATGATGGTAGGAATAAGTGATGTGGATATAAATGTTGCTGTTTAGTATTTCCTCACATACTGCGGTCTAAGTTTTCTATAATTAAACAAAACATATCAATGGAATGGCTACCTGCCATGTACAACTAACCAATGCAATGCACAGTGACAATGTATGATACATGAATTAATGAGGTAGTGCATATCAAGCTGAAAGAGCTAAACGGTGCGGTTAGTTAAAGCACCGACAGTAAATAAGGATAATATGAACAGTAATAAGGAAATTATAAATTGCAGTCCTAAGACCGGGAAGGCACCTATTAGTCATCAGTGCCATATACGGAAATAATAATTAGATGTACAATAGCATAGATACTTGAGTACCTAATAGTCGTCGGTACGGAACAGGCTACTATGTTACTGAAATTGAGTGAGACGCTAACATATTCATAGCGCGAGTTGACACGTTCTCTGGAGCTGGAGAGATTTCCGCAGGCAATTTCTGCAGCTGGTCTCCGCAGATTGGCTCCGCAAGCCGACTCCTCCAGGCAGAGTAGATACGGTGCATACTCATGACAGTGAAACAAAGCAGTGAAGTAACATCTGTTAGATAATCTCTGTAACTAAATCATAATTTAAGCAGAAGTGAGAAAGTTCTCCGTCCGGTGATGGAAGTAGTAAAGTTAAAGGTTGCCCATTAATACAGGGGGCAGTATAATAATGTTAAGCAGATACATAATTTGGCACATGGTGCGGGATGCGTCGCATAGCTCTTGCGGCGCACCTAGCAAAGTCCACCAGACTGTGGTCCAAAAGTTAATTAAAACACATACGACATGCAGTGCGGAATTTAGTGTCCACTTTTCAGCGTAGTTGGCAGATCCGGCGAGTCGTCCACCAAGAATCACCGTAGCTCTACATCGCGTAGGATTACATTCCGGGCCCGCACAGCCCCTCCCGCAGAAATTGCATTAGGAGTCTGGATGCAGAAGGTCCAATTTTAAATTTAGTTTATTACTCCCAAATGGCCGTCTGGGAGTACCCAAAATTCAGTGGAAGCTGAGGACGTCCTACACCGTGGATGTACTGGATTCCGTAAGACACCGGTAGAAGTGAGAATCACTGTAGGTCAGCAGTTACATCTGTCCTCCTGATGGTCCAGAGGTCCTGCGTGGGCCAGCTTCCACACCAGCGATGCTCCCAATCCTCGATTTGTCATCCCTTTTATACTCGCTGTGATGTCAGAGCTGGGTGCCTCAACCAATCAGCGGCCGAGCGCCAGCCAATCAGCGTGCTGGTATGCTAGTGACGTATTGACCACGTGTACACAGATCTCTGTATTTAGTTTAATATATACACGTGACTTCAACATTATATCTACATTCTAAGTATAATCTAGCGGGGAGGTTTGATGATAACTCAGCCATTTCTGGGACGATTTTGAAACAGTTTACACTTTTGGAAAGCTCGTTTAATTCTGGCCCTAATTGGTACCAAGAACAACGAGAACGGACAAATTATAAACATTTACGAGTACCTACTCAGTACACTATAGGCATGTACTCACTTCCAATTCCAAGACATGTTGTCAGGGAAGCTCGGACGCATGCATGCGCACCACGCATTCTATCTGACGTAGCTAATTTTTTATGAGAAACCTCTCTCATAGGGCTCATGTACGCATACTATCCTACCCAGGGGGGGGGGGGGCATGCTTGGAGCGAACCCGAGTGGCCGTTCCGTACCCAGCTTTGCTGGGATGGTCAGTATCCATCCGGTCGGTCCGTGCTACACCCCATCACTTTACTGAGATTGCAGCCTCTTTATTCCGGATCACCGGAATGAGTGTGAAGGTTCCCTCAGGGCGCTGAAGGAACATTTGACAACTGCACCAATTCTTGCTCATCCTATCCCTTACCTCGATTTCATCTTAGACACTGATGCATCTGCTTATGCAATAGGTGCAGTTCTATCTCAGGTCACAGAAGATGGAACGGAGCAGGTACTGGGTTACGGTTCGCGTACTCTGAACAAAACAGAGAAACGTTACGCGACCACTAAGAGGGAATTGTTAGCTACAGTGTATTTTGTAAAATATTACAAACACTTTCTGTACGGGTGCCCATTTACACTACGCACAGATCATGCCTCACTACGCTGCCTCAGAAACCTAAAAAATACAGAGGGCCAGGTAGCGAGGTGGCAGGAATCCCTGCAGGCCTTTAACTTCAATGTTGTTCATAGACCCGGCAAGCTGCATGGAAATGCTGATGCCTTGAGCAGAATCGGGCTTGAGGATAAACAAGAAGTGGCCACCACCGTGACACATACAACACAGCCGTATCCCGAACTGCGGTGCGCAGAGTGGGATCCAGAGACAGTCGCACGGAAACACAGAATATATACATGTGGATCCAGGAGGGGGTACATCCTCCCACTTTCCGCGAAGGCCAAATATTACCATCAGAGGTTTGAAGAGTGTCATATGCAAAATGGCAACCTCTACATTAATAACCAAATAGTGATTCCTGAGCGTTATCATGTGATAATACTAAAACAAATACACGACAATGCTGGCCATTTGGCCGTAGAAAGAACAGCGGATCGCATCAAACAGATTCCACTGGATCGGGATATGCGATAGTGTGAAGGCATGGGTCACCAAATGTGTCCCCTGCCAAAGACGCGTTGTTGGCCAGCACCATTTTGCACCTCCACAAGTTAAAATTGTTGGTGTACCGTGTGAGCGAGTGGATATTGATGTGCTCGGACCCTTGAATATGATGGATGAAGGAAACAAGTACATCCTCGTATTATAAGATTATTTTATGAAGTGGGTAGAAGCAATCGCTTTGCCGGACCAAGAGGCATCTACAGTAGCAGAGGTCCTGACTAACAATGTGTTCTGCCGCTTTGGCATCCTCTATGAATTGCAATCCAACCAAGGAAGTTATTTTAGGAGCTGGCTGATCTCCGAGCTCTGCAAATTATTTCATATAATCAAGACTCATACTACACCATATCATCCGCGCAGTGATGGGATGGTAGAGAGGTTCAACTGAAACCTGGCTGAGATGTGGACTAAGGAAACACACCTTGATTGTCATGATTGGGATTTACATCTCCCATACGTGCTCATGGCATACCACACGTCGACACATTCTAGCACGGGTTATACCGCTGCTCGGTTAATGTTAGGCCGTGAATTAGCTTTGCCCTTGGACCTGTATACCATCTGTATACATAGAGCTCATGCGGCAATGGATAGAACTAGTGAGAGAAACTACCAAGCCAGGAGTGCGACGAACAAATGACTAATGCTGAGGACGATGACGATATACGTATTTGCCCTCTCCCTCCTCAGAGCGGATCTACACAATCTCGGAAGTCGTATCTGAAGATACAGGGGACATCCTCCCTCCCCCCTGGAAATGTCATACGTAATCAGCTAAACAAAGATACCTCAATTATACGTAATAAGTCAACATTATTAAGAGAGCAAGATGCCCACACTCTGTCGTCGGTATCAAGTAGGAAATTTGCCACTGAACGGAAATTCGATAATGGATTGATCCAAGTATGACAGCTCCCATGATGGCCATCTGTGCTCTATGGCCATCTGTGCTCTAAAGTAACTCTGTCCCATCTTAGGACTCGGCCATTACAGAGTGAAATACATCATGTCCATTAAAGTTGACACCACAAACATCGCAGTACCCCGCCCTAACTGCAATAAACTTTCACACTTCACGACAGCGCAAGATTCATCCACAGATAAGCAGCCAGGCGCACCAATCAAATTCACCAACATGACAGAGACACAGACACTCAGGATGACTGTATCACAATCTCCATATGACAGTATTGTAAAACTGTAAACTGTGGCATGCACTTTCTGAGCTGTACCGTAATAATTAAGTTTAGTCTAGGTGAGGTGAGATTAGTCCTACCCATAGAGGAGGATGCTTGGCAGTCCGCCCACCACATAAATACAGTCCAGATTGGCAGGGTCAGTAGACTTGGCATCCGCAAGACATGGAGCTGTTTAAACCAGACAATAAATTAGCGTCAGCTATACTGTCCTAATTTTGATTGGGAACACGACTATTCTACCACGTATACAATTCATTAACGCGCGGGCTGATGAAGCAGCATCAAAACTTAGACAGTATAACACAGTAGAGAATTTCAAACATTCTCTTACCTACATATTCCAGCCACCAATCAAGACGAGCTGGAATAAACCTACTACACACATGAGGCGGCGAATGTACTAGATCACGCGCATATAAAGGGACGATGTTCTAAGGAACAGAAATAGGAAAACATATATTTCTATGTCTCGCATCAAATACGTACAGTCAATGGCATAAAATCTTCACCTATATACAAATTGCCTAAGTTTCCGATCAACCACATGCTTTCAAAAGAAAAGGAGCCGTGGTCAGGCCAAAAGGCATGGCGCAAAACTGCCAAACTCGATCTTTGTAAGCAAATCTCAGTAATTTTCTGAAGGAAGGGTGAATGAGAACATGAAAGTAGGCGTCCTTTAGGTCAATGGAAGACGTCCACATACCCTGATCTAGACCGGAAATGATCTGGGAGATGGTCTCCATCTTGAACTTGGGAGTAAGAATCATGAGATTTAATTTCTTCAAATTTATGATAGGACCCCAACCTCCTGTTTTCTTGGAAACTAAAAAGATGATTGAATAGTAGCCCGGGTCTACTCTCCAATGGGGAACTTCTTCTATTTCCCTCTTGACAATCATGGATTCCAACTCCTCTTCCAAGGCAACCAATTTTTCTGGATTGGATGGAATTAGTGTCCATTTTGGAAGAAAAGAGAGACGAGGAGGATGACGGATCCAAGACGGTGCATAACCCCAACGTATCTGAGAAACTAGCCAGGAGTCCTGATTGAGGGCCTGCCAATTCTCCCAAAACAGAGACAGGCGCCCTCCTTCTGGCATGTTGGGTAAAAGACACTGGACCGACTGATCCAAAGGCACAAGAAGAGGGGGAGGGTTGATTAAAGGAAGAGAGAAAGTTGGACTTACCCGGGAATAGTCCACACCTTCAAACTCTCTTTCCTTGATAACCTCTAAAGGAAGAACGACCTCTGGACCTGGAACTAGGACGACAAGAAAGGGACTGACCCCCTCACGCCAAAGGAGAGAAAGACTGCCTTCCTTGGGATCTAGAACGGTGAGAGGATATGGAATCAAAACGGTCCTCCTCCGCGGATCTATCTTGAAGATTGGAAGATGATCGATTAGAATTATTAATAATCCTAGATGGATATGCCCCCAAATTGATCTGGTTTGAGGCTCTTTCTTCTAGGAGATGAATTTGGACTCTTTACTGAAGATATATCTATTTGAGAAGGATTACAAAAGGAAATCTGAGCCTGAAGCTCCCTAGAGGCCTTCAGGCGCTCAGATTCCACATGAGTAAGACTGGAAGCCGACTGTCTGAATATATCCTGACCAAAGCGAGGGGCTGAAACAAGCCTATTCTTCAAAGGATTAGAAATTAGAACCTCAGAGAGCTTCCTGGCCCTTCGCTTAGAAGTAATGAGTCCCAAAGATCTGCAGACTGAACTGAGAGAACCACGAGACAGATCCGCCAAGGAACGAAAGACTGTTAAAGGAACCTGATCACCACATTCTTGATCCTTAAGAACAGCTTCAGATAACAGAGCAAGGAAATTAGCCGACTTAAGCTGGGATCTGCATACAGACTCCCGTTTAAAAAGAACAGTGGAATACTCAATCTTGGAAGACTCCTTTAAATGTGAGGAAAGAACATCCCAGGAGGGGCCAGAAAGAGACTGAGGAGAAGCAACCTTCATATAATCTTCTTTGGGACATGAACAGGCGCATCAAATTTAGAAGAAAGAGAAAACTCCTTACAGTCAACATCGTTAACAAAGAATCCAGCATATCTACGACTAAGTTATCAATAGGGAGAACTTGAGAAGAAGAATTAGACGTAAAAATTGCTGACCCGAAAGAAGGAGGGTCAATAGAAAATTCCTCCTTAAGAGGAAGGGAAAGAGAAGAGGCGATCCACCTGTGAGCCATGGACCAGTCCTCCGAAGAGGCTCTGACCGGGCAAAACCTCTTCAGATCCCTGGCCCTGAGACTTGGGAACTGAGGGAGGAGAAGAAGGATTAGGAGAGGAAGAAGGTTTGAGAAGAGAGGAATCACCTGAGACTAAAGATTCAGCCGCTCTAGAGGAAATAGGAGAACAGGATCTTCTAGAAGACTCGGGAAAGGATGAAATTTGATCGGAAGGAAAGAATCCATACCATGATCCTGACTAGAATACAAAGACGGATGAACCAGAGAACTGGCAGAAGACCTCGAGAGGATCGAAAAAATGAGCCAAAACAAAAGAACGATCGAGACAAGAATCCCTAACCACAGAAAACAGAGAGAAATCTAAACCCGAATCAGCAATTTAAAATTCTAACTCGGGAGAAAGAACAATGGAAACAATCAGATCAAGATGATCAAAGGAAGGAGAGACAGAAGAGGAAGGAGGAAAAGAAGAAATTGGAACAACAGAGGGAGAAGGAGAAGGATCTAAGGATCCCTGAGAAGAATCAATAGATGAAGAAAGACGGGAGAATCCTGGAGGAGGAATAGATGACTGAAAAGAGATGACGAATTAGACACATGACTGGACGAAAAATCCTTAGCTGAAAGAGAAGAAGAGGAAGAAGAAATAGATTTAAAACCTGGAGGATGAGAGGAGGAAGAGAAAGGAGGCCGCGAGGCAGAGGAACTCAAGACACCATCACGAAAAGAAGGAGCAGAAGAACGAGAAGACAAATCAACATCAACTACCTAAGATGAAAGGGAAAAACCATAATTAGAAACTAAAGAATCATGAGAAAAAAGACTGAGAAAATTCAGAATCAGAGCCTACAAAATTCCTATCATCAAACTCATTATGCCTATCCAACGAAAAATTCTTCGCATCTAAAGAAGAAACATAAAATGGAAGCGTAAGTTGACGCTCGGATAAATTCTTAGTCTAGGCTAACCCACTATGACTGTTCACTATACCGGAAGTTACCTCCCAACCGGAAGCGGAAGTCTATCCGGATCTAAACGACCCAGAAGCACACCCCTAGAACCGGAAGTGTACACATTGGAATCCAAACCGGAAATGGAAGTGCTCCTACCGGAAGAGGAAAATAATAAGGGTCCTAAGACCCCGGATATCCAGTATGACCGGAAGCGCTGCTAAGACCGGAAGCGAAAATAGGAACCGGATCTTGAAGACCCGGATGTCCTGTAAAACCGGAAGTCAGACCGGATATGGAAGTAACGGAAGTAGATCCGGAAAACGGAAGTAAACCCCTGTCCTGAGGACCCGAATCCACTACAACTGATCAACACTAGCTACAGGCGATCTGTGGACATTTCTGACAACCGGAATGACCAAGACTTTGACATTGGCATATGTGTTTAGGACGGGGGCTTCCGCCGCCGCCACCACTGAGGGTCATGCCTTTTATTCTTATTTTCAACCTAGTCTCACGTGGTTTTGACCCGGTGACCCGCTCGAGTTCACCTTCAAAAACTTATTTGCTCTAATTTTTTCTCTTTGACATTGGCATGTGTTTAGGATGGGGGCTTCTGCCGCCGTCACCACTGCTTGAGGGTCATGCCTTTTCTTCTTTATTCAACCTCAACACTCACGTGGGTTTGACCCGGTGACCTGCTTGAGTTCACCTTCGAGAGCTTATTTGACCAGAACAGACGCAGATGACTCGAATCTTGCATACAAAACTAAAACGGCTTCAGAATTTGCCCAAGAAGCACCACCCCCTCTATTGCTGATGGTTTAGATACATTAGATTTAGCAAAAGACACAGCTTTAGACTTAACAGCAACGGGGGTGGGGGAAGAACGACCAGAGGGCAGCGCTTGTTTAGACGAATAATCTTTAAAGAAAACCTTAGATATGGACACAGACCACCCAATGCAAATCCCGCACATCGTTGTGGGGGTACACCTAGTGAACTTTGAACAGACATGTCCTCCATACTCCGCAGAGTGAACTCGGTCACACATTGAGGACATGCACTTGATTTTATCGGTCGTTTTAACAGACTCCTAAAAACGAAAAAAGATTACAAAGAAGCATAACGCTTGGTATTTCGTTAAAAAGAGTCTAGAAACATGCAAACACATTTCAAAGAAAGGTCGGAAAAGTTCAAATTAAAAAATCCCTAATGACACAAAAACAATCTTTCATAGGGAAACAAACGTAATTCCTTGTAATGCACTAAACTGAAAGTGAATAAGGGCTCATTGGAGTAATAGAGGGATTTTTGATGATGATGGCTTAGGCATATTAAGGTTGTTACCACGAAAAAGAAACCCGACGAAAACCGGTAACATTTATATACATAGTTATAAAGTTCAATATAACCACGAAATACTTCCAAAAACATAATTTAGGGAGGACAGACTTCATAGTAGGTATATCTAGCATGAGGATGTCCTTCAATAGTAAGCTGACACAGCGCAAAGCTATAAAAACTTTCTGATAATATTTAGGCAGTTATTCTGCTTGCAGAATAATTGAAAAGTGAATCTGTTTCCTATTTGGGCTCCAGTGCGCATGGACAAGCGCGCTTAGTGACAGGCGTCACTATGGAGTGAGTACAGACTGGTGCCAGTCTATATCAGACAGTATACTGGAGATGGACCTAACCAGTAGCCTGGTTGAGGGTCCATATTAATAGGAATAGGCATGAGGAGGAGTGTATTCAAGCATAAAAATCTTATTCTGGTAGCTAAATGCAGATAATTGATTTAGCAAGTAGTGATTGAACAGTAATGGATGTTTTTGTGGTGTAATAACAACGGCCATCTAGAATTTTGGCCGATCGGCTTCGTTTGAACAAAATTGAATCTCTATGCCCGAGGGATGTTTCCTGCCAAATATAATTGAAATCAGACAAGTGGTTCTTGAGAAGTCGTTTAAAGAAAAAGTTGACGGATGACAGACGACATACAGACGACGGACGGTCACCATCGCATAAGCTCACTTGGCCATTCTGGCCAGGTGAGCTAAAAACTAAATCAGAGCAATTTGATTGTAGATAATTTTAATTCTGTTCACAACACAGGTAAAACTCAAATGCACGTAAGAATATAGATTTGTGAGTATCAGTGGTCTTGTACAGATCAAGGACATACCTGTATCATACAGATTAAAGTAGCAGATATCATTTCTGCATACATAAGTTATTTAGCTGATATTTACAAACATTTTGACTATAAATGATTGACAAAGTATGAGTTAATTATTTATTTATCACATGAAAGGTAGGGGGAGGAGATACCGATATACATTAATGCATGAATATGTACAAAATAAAATTTTGTGTAGCGATAGTTAGAATGTTAAAACCCCTTCAACCCTCACAAATGGCTAATTACAAGTTCTTTATGAAGTAAGGAATATTCTTGTTTAATATTTTGAAATTTTTTTGACTGGGAGCTGTTGCTGCCTATGCCAAATTAGTTTCAAAACATTCAACTATAATAATAATTGTTTTGAAATTGAGACACTGGAATTTTAAGTGTCAAAGAGTTAAATAGAAACAAAGATGATACCGTGTAAATTCAAGATACAATCCACACTTTCTAACACTAACAATATATCTCCCTATTCATTTCATGGCATCGCCAGTAATTCTAGAGGGGGTCGAATTTAGGGGTGGCATTGCGGAGGGGGAGGGGTTGGGGGGTCCTCCCCCGGAAAGTTGTGAAATCTAGATGCTCTCAGGATGCACATTCTGCATTTCTCAAGGTTAGAATACACAAATTTGATCAAAATTAGAAGGGCTAAAATATGCTCTTGATTTAATTCGAAGATTTTAAATTTTCACATCAGAGTGGTAAGGGTTAACTGATTGACGACATCTGACATGTTCTAAAAGTCATCTCAATTTTACTGCATAAATTTGATGGTAAATTCGGTTTTGAAACACGGTTTACTTAAGTTTCAAATCAAATGTACAATGTGTCCAATAATATGATATGCAATAGGAAAGAGCTGAAATTCCTATCACATAATTTCTTTAATCCTCAAATTTGTTCAAGAAAATTTCAATTCTCTCATAAAAATGCCTATTTGTAGACGAAGAGATTGTTACCTTTACAAATTTATCACTGGAATGACAGTCTCAGTTATTGAACCAGTCATTTCAGTGCTAAATTAAAAAAAATATTCTTCTCTTGGCCTGATTTCTCAAGACCAGCACAGAAGTCCCTTTAACCCTTGAATTTGTACAAGAAAATTTTAATTTTCCCATAGAAAATGTCAATGACTGGCTCAGTTATTAATGTATAACTACCTTGATATTGGGATTGTAAGAATTCAGTATTCACAGTATATAAATTGATCACATGTGCAAAGCAGGGGCGGAGCTTAGCTAGAAATGGATCCCTCTATTGTTTTGATGTGGTAAACTATGGAATGAATTTCTAAGTACATAAACCAATCAGAGGGATAGCTATACCACTTCATGTGGAAACAATCCTTGTCAGGAGAAACCCATTAAAAATGGCCACGAAATATTAGATCAATCAGTTCTGCATTGTTGGAAGTTTTTCAAATAGACAATAAAACATGAATCATATTGATCAATCAGATTCATGCAAAATCAAGCACAGTTTAAAGTTCAGTATTTAAAACCTGTATAACCCGCATGAACAGAGTATGGTGGAAGATTTAAAACAAGTATTCACCACAACAATCCTATCAAATTTATAAGCAGACGTACTGATACCTGTATAGAATCCATCAAATACTGAATATTGAATTCACCTTTCCAGTTTATCCAACCATCGTATGACATCATAATCAACTAAATGACATGTATGCTGATGTCATAATTATGATGTCATGAATGATTCGAAATAGTCCACCTTTAATGCTTAATAGTCAGACACATTGTACGAATTGGATGTCTGCTATTTAATAAACATGCTGTTGAATATTTTGCAACAGCTCCCAGTCGAATTAGTTTCAAAATATTCAACATCTTGCCTGCATAGTTTACTGGAAATTATAGTCAGAGATTGATTAATCCCAACACGAGCATGGTGTGGGTGGAGCTTAGATAAAGGGTGGGGCATAGCTAAAACTGGAAAGGTCAATTGTACAAAGTTTTCTGACCACAGATGGGTAAGTGTTAAATAGCCAAGAGATAAATATTCTTTAATGTTTAACGAATCATGAAACATGAAAAGTTGGCCACATTGAACTACATCTGATATGCCATACATTAAACCAAATAGCCATATACCAAACTTGACAACTACTGGGATATATATTCAAACTAAAGTCTGAACAAAATCATGGAAAAACATAGCAACACAGACATGTACAGTAAATTATCAAGTGATGTAGAACCGTGACGGCTCATTGACGATATCCAGATCTGATACATAAATATAGTTATAATGTATAAAACAGTATATGTTAGCCAAAGAACTCAGCACATTTCTACAACAGGACCATCCAATAAAATCAAGTATTGTAGTTTAAAAAGCGATATTGGACTCTAAAATGTATCATTGGACTTGGTCTAAAGCTGGTTTTTGACTCTCGAGACTATTGCTATGTAATAAGGATATTGCATCATTATGGTTTATGATGTCATTTCCAGCGGCATTGTTAAATCATGCAAACTTTATGTCAGAATATTATTGCATCACTATGTCCTTGCATAATAAACAGATTGCTAGCCTGTATTGTTCAACCTACCCATTAAGTTTCATGAAGTAGAATCTAAGGTAGCGAACTAAAACCACACACGCGCGTGCACGCACACACGCACACACACACACGCGCACACACACACATGGTGGGAAAGATGCACAGATGGACCTAAAGAGTAATAGGCTTAGTCCTAGGAGCATGGCTAACATACTATTGGTTCAAACTCACACTCCAAAAAGAAGCCATCAAAAGAAGACCAAAAATATGCATGGCAAGGTGTATGTATGGACAGACAGACATAGGAAATAATATGCTTACATGTATTCTTAGCCACATGGCAAACCTACCAATGAGAGGGCATCAACGTAGTCCATGTATAAACTAAGTTACCTAGCTCTGCATCCACGCATAGATGCACTCAGGGACGGAAGCAAAAACATAATATGCCCACTTTCACAAAGCAGGGAGATAAATATAAATACTAGAATCTATGCTACTTAAATATACATTACATTAACCCTTTAACACTCAAGTCACCCAAAAATGGCTACTGCACTTGTCTTGAGAAATGTTCATTTGACGACCAACAGAATATTTTTGAAAATTTACTACTGGAATGACTGGCTCGTTCCAGTGAAATATTTTCTAAAATAATCTCTGTCTGCAAATCGACATTTCTTAATGAGAAAATTTAAATTTTCTTGAATAAATTTGAGGGTTAAATGGTTAATTCTAGTAAAAATAATTTATTGATCTGGCCATGCACAAGATTAAAAATGTATGTTATATTCTAAAATGTGCATGTGATTCAACACACTTATGCACACGTTAATGGTCAGCGTAATAATCTATGAGCGTTAATGGTCAGCGTAATAATCTATGAGCGTTAATGGTCAGCATAATAATCTATGAGCTAGCTGCAGCAAGTCAAATATTCTAATCAAACATCACATAGACAGCAAATCTAATCATTGACTGTTAAGATATACATGTAAATCCCCGATTTAGATAAACCTAGAAAGCCGTAGCACTTTAATGATCAAGAGAATGGAGGAATTCAGTTTATCCATCAATCATGACATCATATGATGTAGGCTAATGTCACAATCAATGATGTCATGAATGACGTAGCTAAGTTCCTCACGAATGATTAACTGATGATGGACTAAGCGCTGTTGTTGTACGAATTGTGTGTCTTTACTATGTAATAAAACATTGTTGAATTTTTTTAAAACTAATTTGACTGGCTGCTGTTGCTGTCATAGACAGCAACAGCACCCAGGCAAATTAGTTTCAAAATATTCAACAGCTTACTTGTAGTTTTCTGGAAATTACTAGATTTTGGCTGGCTTGACAATTATAATGTTAATCACCTTACTCAAACATTTTCAATCCTATAAACAATGTACAACAAAGTCGCTATGATATAAGAAAGTTTAAAACGAACATCTTAAAAACTAGAAAATGTTGTTTGGCTCAGAGGGCCCCGCAATCACTGAAAATACCTTTCTAATGTAGTAGGTAGAAATTTTATTCAAAGCATTCATATTATGAGGGAAAAAAATGAAATACAAAAAACAAGAAAATTGATTGTGAGTTTTTGCATTAACAATCCTATTTTCACCCAAAATCTTGGACCTATAAACATGAATCCTTTAAAAGGCTCATCTACCCATCATAACGAAGCCAAGTTTCATAAAATTATTTTAAGCGGATCTGTATGATATTCTGTTTACATTGATAAAAAGCATGAGTTTTTGCATTAAAGAAGCTAATTTTCACCCAAAATCTTGGACCTATAAAGGTGAATCCTTCAAAAGGCACATCTGCGTATCATAAGTTAGGCATATACCAAGTTTCATTAAAATATCTGAAGCGGTTCTGTATGATATGTTGCTTGCGAGAACATAGCCAAAAATTGTTAGTTTTTACATTAAAAGTCCATTTTCCACAAAAATCTTGGACCTATAAAGGTTGATTGTTCAAAAGGCACATCGACCCATCATAACAAAGCCACCTGGCAAATTTCCTTAAATCATTTCAAGCAATTCTGTATGATATGTCGCTTACGATAGCATTGACAAAAATAGTTTTTGCTTTGAAAAGCCCATTTACCACAAATCTTGGACCTATATAGGTGAATCTTTCAAAAGGCACATCTCCCCATCATAAAGAAGCCAAACAGGTCAGCCAAGTTTCATTATCTTATTTGAAGCGATTCTGTATGATATGCTGTTTACGGAAATGCCCATTTTCACCTAAAATCTTGGACTTATAAAGGTGAATCCTTTAAAAGGCACATCTACATTTCATAACTGAGGCATCTACCAAGTTTCCTTAAAATATCTGAAGCGGTTCTGTATAATATGTTGTTTAAGAGATATTGTGGAAGGACAGTCAGACAGATGGAGTGACGGATGCAGTGATTAGCTTACAAACCTGGTGCATGGGCCATAATAATTTTACTGGTTTAGCTTCAAATCTTTCAGTAGTCCGCCTGTGAAGTTGAATTAAAATTTAGATGGTTGCCTGTCAGGGATGAACAGGTTAAATAGAGTGTATGTATGATACACAATGGCTAATCAGCATGCTTAACTTGGCCCCATTTTCACGACTAAGTGTCCGTGAATTTACTGACTTGGGTCATGGTGATGACCCAGGAACCATGAACCATAATGCCAACACAGGAATTATCTGAACTGGTGAGGTTTGATGATCGTGATTTCATGGCAATATTCTCAACCCACTAAATTGTGTTAACTTTAGGAATTATTTTGATCGTATTTCAATTTATGCTTAAATTCGGTTAAACTATATTGCGGATGACCGCATACACTAAATTATAAACGAGATTTCGCTATTCAAATGTTGTAAAATTTAGCTGGCATTTTGAAATTTATGAACAGTAACAATGAAACGAGATCAAAACTCAGTTCGTGGTTAGATAAACAACGTCAGTAAATCTTTCACATCAGTAAACCACTAATCCGGTCAGTCGTGAAAACGCTCCCATAATAACGTTATCATCCTGATAGCTATTGGGAAAATAATATGTCTGGATTGAAAATGCACATTCCTTTGCACATCCTTTTGTCTAATGTCTATTTAACTATTACTAACTCATTAATGATGGGTAAAATTATCTTGAACAGTGTCGACTCGCAGGCCAAAATAATACTATTTTGCAAAATTTACCACAGGTTTGACTGTAACTGAGCTAGTCACTCAAGTGATAAATTTTCAAAAATAGTCATTTTAACCTGCATATGGTCATTCAATAAGCAATATTATTGACCAATCTTGACCAGCAAAAGGTTATCTCTATGAATCCCTGCCTCAGAATGAACTGAAACTGACCTGATTGAAGACGCAAGTTTTAACGTAAGATGTATTTAAAAAAGTTTAGAAACATATTGGTGTACAGAAAAATGTTAAAGAAATAAGTTTTATGTGCACCCCTTGTGTTGAGCCCTTACGCTTTGCTGCATATCACACATCATACAGCGGTGGCACCCCTCGTGTCGAGCCCTTACGCTTTGCTGCATATTACACATCACATAGCGGTGGCACCCCTTGTGTCGAGCCCTTACGCTTTGCTGCATATCACACATCATATAGCGGTGGCACCCCTCGTGTCGATCCCTTACGCTTTGCTGCATATCACACATCATATAGCGGTGGCAACCCTTCGTGTCGAGCCCTTACTCTTTGCTGCATATCACACATCATATAGTGATGGCACCCCTCGTGTTGAGCCTTTACGCTTTGCTGCATATCACACATCATATAACGGTGGCACCCATCGTGTCGATCTCCTACGCTTTGCTGCATATTACACATCATATAGCGGTGGCACCCCTCATATCGATCACTTACACTTTGCTGCATACCGCACATCATTTAGCGGTGGCACCCCTTGTGTCGAGCCCTTACGCTTTGCTGCATATCACACATCATATAGCGGTGGCACCCTTCGTGTCGATCCCTTACGCTTTGCTGCATATCACACATCATATAGCGGTGGCACCCCTCGTATAGATCCCTTACGCTTTGCTGCATATCACACATCATATAGCAGTGGCAACCCTCATGTCGATCCCTTACGCTTTGCTCCATATCACACATCATATAGTGGTGGCACCCCTCGTGTCGAGCCCTTACGCTTTGCTGCATATCACACATCATAACACATCATATAGCAGTGGCAACCCTCGTGTCGATCCCTTATGCTTTGCTGCATATCACACATCATGTGGCAGTGGCACCCCTCGTGTCGAGCCCTTATGCTTTGCTGCATATCACACATCATGTGGCGGTGGCACCCCTCGTGTCGAGCCCTTATGCTTTGCTGCATATCACACATCATGTGGCGGTGGCACCCCTCGTGTCAAGCCCTTACGCTTTGCTGCATATGATACATCATATAGCGGTAGCGTGAAATAATGACTGGTATTGTGTACGGTATGATATGGCATGGTGTACAGCTATACTGCAAGTTAATTTTTCAGGAACCACCTTAGGCCGTACAGAACAATCTAGAATCTCCCATAGCTCATTGTGACAATTCCCATACTAGTATGTTACATATACTCCCTGAGCCTCATTCTAGCTTCCATCTGAGAGTCCACACACGCACACAACCACACACGCACACTGCAACAATTGCTGGAATTTGCTGTATCCTTTTATAATGTATGAAATTCTGTACACGATGCTTTCATGTTACACATTATCATTATGCCGCGATGTCATATCATTATACTGCGATGTCAAATTACTGTTATGCCGTGATGTCATATTACTATTGGGTCTTGATGCCATATTACTGTTATGACATGATATCATATCACTGGTCATATTATTGTTATGACGTGATATCATATTACTGTTATGGCATCATATCATATTACTGATGTCATATTACTGTTATGACGTGATATCATATTACTGTTATGACGTGATATCATATTACTGATGTCATATTACTGTTATGACATGATATAATATTACTGATGTCATATTACTGTTGACGTGATATATTACTGATGTCATATTACTGTTATGACGTGATATCATATTACTATTGCGTCTTGCTGTCATATTACTGTTATGACTTGATGTCATATTACTGTTATGATGTGATGTCATATTACTGTTATGACGTGATATCATATTACTAATGTGTCTTGCTGTCATGTTACTGTTATGACGTGATATCATATTACTGATGTCATATTACTGTTATGACGTGATACCATATTACTATTGCGTCTTGATGTCATATTACTGTTATGACATGATATCATATTACTGATGTCATATTACGGTTATGACGTGATGTTAAAGTTTATTATGACACAATGTCATATTACTGTTATGAATTGATATCATATTACTATTGCGTCATGATGTCACATTACTATTGTGTCTTGCTGCATATTACTGTTATAACGTGATGTTATATTCTATTATGACACAATGTCATATTACTATTATGATGTGATATCATATTACTATTGTGTCTTGATGTCATTACTGTTATGACGTTATATTATATTATTATTGCGTCTTGATGCCATATTTCTGCTAGGACGTGATATCATATTACTATTGCGTCTTGATGTCATATTACTGTTATGCCACGATATCATATTACTATTGCGTCTTGATGTCATATTACTGTTATGATGTGATATCATATTACTATTGTGTCTTGATGTCATATTACTGTTATGACGTGATATCATATTATTATTGTGTCTTGATGTCATATTACTGTTATGACGTGATATCATATTATTATTGCGTCTTGATGTCATATTACTGTTATGACGTGATATCATATCATTATTGTGTCTTGATGTCATATTACTATTGCGTCTTGCTGTCATATTACTAATATGATATAACACTGTTATGACGTGATGGTATATTCCATTATGACACAATGTCATATTACTGTTATGACGTGATGTCATGTTCTGTTATGATGCGATGTTATATTACTATGGTATTTACATACAATTTTTGGCTACGTAAAGATAATCACATTTTGATATAAAGTATTGACTGTCTAGAGGTCTACTGGGGGAAATATGCTAGTCAAGCCGATGAGTCTGGATAACAGTTCATTTCTCTGTACATTTGATACTCTATTATGAAAATTAATGGCAGTAATGATAAACACATGTATAATGTGTGAAGGCCGCTATCACCTAGGGTAAATATCATCAAAGTTTTCTTCAGCAAGTTGCTCAAGTCCTTTCAATGTTCTATAATTTCCCAAAAAGAATGTCACATTGGCAGTCACAATCCTGCAGAAGAGAAAAACAAATGAGTGTAGCCTATGTTAACCACATGCTATTTTAGACATTTAACGGTCATGGCCTATCTACCAAGCCAGTCATTTTAGCGGCAAAATTAAACTACATAGTCATGAGTACCATGTGTTAAGCATTTTTTGTTTTTTCCACACACAGAAATAAAGACCAAACCATGTAAAAATTAACGAATAGTCAATAAACGTAAGAATCGTTCTTGATATATATATTCTTAAGGGGGTGCGTGCGTGTGCGTGTGTGTGTGCGTGCGTGTGTGCGTGCGCCTTCCAGCCTGTCTGTCAGTGTCCAGAGCTGTATCTAAAGAATTACTGACCAGATTTGGCTCAAATTTTAACAAACAGAAGGATGTTACCGTGAAAGGTGATTTCAAGATGTTGGCTGCAATCCGGATAAAAAACCCAAGATTTGTATCGAATCAAATTCTGGATCTGTGGATATCTTGGACCCTACTAGTCCACTATGGCACAAATCTTAACACAATAAAGTATGTGACAGTATACCAGGATTCCACAACTTTGTTGATCTGAATGATTTGGAAAATCCAAAAAAATCTGGACATTTTTTAAAATGTGACGAAAACTGGAGGGCAATGGTTTGCAATCTATGATTACTCTTATTTTACAGACCTAAATATATATATATATATGGACTGACACATACATACAATAATTCCCACTTTGGTCAACAATAACAAGGAAATAACAATCTCCTGCAGTTGTCAAACCAACTACCTTTTTACTCTGGTCAATGTACTTACGCATGTTGTGGTCCTCCATCATTTAACACACCAACTTGATGTATACGTTTCCTTAATACTAGGCGGAATGATTTGTTAACTCTCTGGAAAAGAATCTAAAAGCAGAAAAATTATTTATTAGATTTCAGTTGGGCTAAAAAATGACTAACTTCTATTTTTAGTTGTGATCGCAACAACCAAAAGTGAGTCAAATTTGTGTCATTATGACGAAGCTACCTGCCAAAACATCAATCATTCTACAAGAATGTTCTACTAATCTACTGTATTATTAACCCTTTAACCCTAAGGAACCTACGAGCCGTCTAGACGGCGCGCAAAAAGCGTACAAATAAACCTACGAGCCGTCTGGATGGTTTTCAATAAACTTGCCTAGAGACCTACGCGCCGTCTGGATGGTTTTAAGAGCACCAGTTTTCGATCGCTAAATACGCAAGCATTACGGGCGTTTTATCCAATCAAACGTAGCGTTACATTACGGCAGATGACTGAATTTTATAAATCCACTGTTGATTGGTTAATTCAGTTTGTTTACAAATTTCTACGGGAAAATATAAATGGTTTTATGTGAATGAAATTCCTAGCGTAAAATCGTCAACGATAGCGTGTCGATTCCTTTATTTAACCGAGTACTCGATTCCCTGATGGCCGGAATCGCTTAGTGAGAATGTCTAACCTAATTTATAATTGCGTCGGTAAAATATTACATTCAGCTGAATAGCTACACTGACGCCTACAAGATTTAAAGTGCATCCTTACATAGCTTGCCCATTAATACCATTATATCACAACGGTCATTTAGCTTCTAGGGAGATATTGTCGTGCGTCTACGGTCTAATTTCTGTTCCTCAATCATCTATCATGATACCGCATGTTCCGGGGCCGCTACTGGGTCAACGCATGTTACGGGGACGCTACTGGGTCAATACGGGCCCGTAACATGCATTATTAAAGTAATGCGAGTCATGAGACTAGCTTGCTATTGCCATTTGAAATCACCTTTGTTGACTGTTCCAGAATCCAGTTTTATTTCCGTTTTCTATTGTTCTTTCATCTTGTAAATGTTTCCCCTGTTTTTTTCTTCAGGATCATATGGCGAATAGGACAGTTATCTGGTTGAGATTTCATGAAAATGATGATTCTGTAATTCTATCTTCTGCACTATTTTATTAACCTCTACCATTCTGTCAAAATTTTAAATTTTCAAATTAAATTAAAAGAACTGGTGTTCTTGTCTCAACAAATTTGGTGGAAGATGTTGCTGTCGTAGATAGCAACATCATCTACTAAACCAAAGTTGTTAAAAAATGTACACCAGTTTCTATTAGAAGTAGAACAGTACCAATTTTCCCGGCTATTGGCACATTAAAAGATAGAATATTGACATAAGAGTGGTAAGGGTTAAATCTGATGCGCTTGATGTAAATCTACTGTACCATTTTATTTCGAATCACTTATTGTATAAGTTGCCATTGTAAACTACATGTATGTCAAATACAGTTTCTTCTGTGTAAGAGTGTCATATTACTTAGTAGGACTGGTGATTAAATTGTTGAATATTTTGAGATCGATTGAACTGGAAGATGTTGCTGCATTAGGTGACAACATGTTCCAGTGGTAAAGCTTGCGTATTAAAGGGTTAAATACTGTATTATTTTTAAGCTATTAGTGTAAATATCAAATAAAGTTTACTCGAAGTGAGAGGGAGAGAGAGAATCTCATCTTAGGTAATCAGACTGGAGTATGTATAGTAGATTTGTTGAATATATCGAGTCCAATTTGATTGGAAACTGGTGTTGTTTTGGACAACAATAGATTCCAATTAAATTTGTCAAAATATACTCAACAAATTGTTTCTTTAGATTGCAGGTACTACTGATCTTTATTGCTATTCATTCCTGGATTATTACCCTTGCCCTAAGGGGAAAGAGGGTATTATGTGTGTGCATGCGTGTGTCAACTGGTGTGCGAGAGTGGTCTATCAGAAATCTAGATAAATCTGGAAGACTCCAATCTCTGCTTACAATAAATCTCTTGACCTTTTAACCCCTTCTCCAACCCAAAGAAATAAATGTCAGGCAATCCACAATTATATGGGCAACCAACCAACACACCAAATTTCTTTGAATTCCACACAACAGTTTGGGAGTAAAATATGAGACATTTTTTTTGGATATTTGAACTTCGGACCCCACCCCCTGACCTTCAGTGGGCAGGGCCAAATCTAAATGTTGTCTTGCAAATCGCAATCATATGGGTAACCGCCATACCAAATTTGGTTGAAATCGACCCAAATGTTTGGGAGGAGATAGCATGATGGACATACAGATAAGTGGATGGAGGCAATTATATCCCCATTTTTTCAAAACATGGAGATAATGAATGGACTCAAGGAGACAAGGTAGGTATGGGGATAATGAATGGACTCAAAGAGATAAGGTTGGTAGGTATAATTAATTCAGTCATCATACTAAAATGTAATTTTCATTCGGATTGAGAAATTAGGCTACAACCATCATTTGCCATGCCACATTGTTTTCAGGACTTGTCACGAAAGGGTTAAACATAGTAAAAACTGGAATTGACAAAAGGAAGGACAGAGCAGAAATTTAGATTTTCTAATGGATAATTTTTTAGCTATGCCCCGCCCATCTCTACATAAGCTCCATCGATGATTTGTGCGTGTTGCGATCAGTTTATATACTTTGAATCCTGAATTCCAAATTTCATGGTAACCATAGATACTGCTAACTTGGTGAATATTTTGAAACCAATTTCAAGTACTTTGATTTGACTGAAAGCTGTTGCTGCCCAACTCACCAGGTCAGCAAAGGCAAACTAATTCTAAAATATTCACCAGCTTTCCTTTATAAATTTTAATTTTTCCCCATTAAAATGAGATATGGGCAGTTCATCTCTTACCTTGATCTTGTGCACATTACATTGTGTAGATTTCACTCTGCTGTCGCCGCTACTCACATAACAAATTCAGTTGACGTTTTGCCCCTCCCCCATCAGCCTCTTCCGACCCGAGCAGTGTCACAACCTAATGTATTAGGTTGTCTCACATTCTACACCCATAGGGCCATGATATGGTAAATCACCAGATTTGGTTATATTCCTTTAACTTCGACAGTCTTCCATCAACCCTACCCCTCTGGGAATGGAGCCTAGTGTAAATGGTGTCTCCCAATCCACAAGCATATCGGTAATTTACACAATAATTTTGATTGAATTCTACCAAAAGCTTTCTGAGGAGATGGATGGACAGACAGACACATGGAGGCGATTGTAATATCCCTGCAGTTTTTTCAAAACGTGTGGGTATAATTAAGAGATTAAATTTAATTTATTGATATTTGATTCAAATCCCACCCAATCTCAAATGATACATAGAGCTTATGTGAGATGCACATTAGCTGAGCCCTCAGGAATACGGTTGATAACAGTCGGCAGTCGATCCAGAACAGCCGCCGGCATAGCTGTCAGCCATTGATGTGTGTAGTAGCTGATCATCTTTCGAACGTACATCAGCATGTTTTAGTTCAAATATACTGTTTCCATACAAAAATTAGATTATAGAGTAACACAGGTCATAAGATTTTTATTTTTATAAAATCCATGCTAGTAAATCCATTAGGCGTAGCAGGAAAAACTGAGTCCGTTTAGAGTTTAGAAGCCATCGCCCATCAGTCACCTGCAAAAAATAGGAAGGATAAGTTAGAAATATCCAAATTCTAGAAGTGTTATATTAAGACTAACAATCACATTTTTTCATGAAAATTTAAATTTTCTCATAGACAATTCCCATATGCAGACCAAGAGCAAGTCATTCCAGTGATACATTTTCAAAAATAATCTTACTTTGGTCGGAAAATTTACATTTTCCTCGACAACTGCAGCAGTTTTGGTCTGACTCAAATGTTAAATGGTTAACAATATACATGTACGGCGCAAGGTCATAGGGATATATAGTCCGAGTCTGCTCTGACTCAACCCATCCCAGTGACAGATATTTGGACAGACTGTCACAGACTGACAGTCTGTCCAATTATCTGTCACAGGGGCAGGTTGAGTCAGAGCAGACTCAGACTAAGGGATATACTGGTAAACATTGACCCGACAACGGGTGTTATGGTCATACAACACCCTCAGATTTTAGTGCATAAATGAAATGAATAATATAATAAATGGTGGGCATATATCGTCCAAGGAGGGAGTATGACTACTAGTTACTGGATTAACCTTTTCAATCGACAAGAGCGAATAATAAATTTGCTACGAATGTTTCAGAATTCTGTTGAATATTTTGAAACTAATTAAACTGGCTAAGGCAGCACCAGCTTCACATTGGATTCAAAGTATATCAACATCTTACTGTTACAAAGTCTTACATTCATAATGACTGTAAATGTGGAGTTCTGGAATTTCAGGTTCAAATGTGACAATTGTTTTTGATTTTGGGCACACAAGTTTATTTCAGGGCCCCGGTTCTCTATAGCTTTGATCAGAGGATACTGGCCACACAGTAAATGGTGATAGAATGTTTGTAACGAGGGAAATAGTGAAATATTAGTTTTCTAAGGAATTATTAGTAAGTTCCAGTCATCAATGATTATTAGTAAATGTGCTGTTACTTGTAAGTTTTCAGTTACTCAATGACTAATTTAACCGAGAAAGTTATAGATTGTGTTAAGAGAGCAGCTGAACCAATAATATATAAATCAATTTCGTTTACCTCTGGTCGCGAAATCACAATAAGGTTATAGATAAACAATCCGATAATCTCAATCATCGAATCCGATGCGTGTCTTTGTTTACAATTCCGAGATAACTTACTCTTCAAATTACTAGCATTAATTAGGCCGAGTTGAGATGCGAAAGTTGTCAAATATATCGGCATCCCACTTCGCGATTGGCAATATCGTTAATCTAGTCATCTGTCTACTTTTTAGTTTGTGGCGCACAAGAAATATGCATAAATTCACATATATTTGAACACACAGCTATTTTGCAAAACAGCTGATCGTGTCGCCATCTTGGCGAAAAAATTAATATTCATGTATTCCCGACCAATCAGACGCATCAATCTTATAGTACGCGATACAGTGTTGCCAATAACGGGTAATGAGCTTGGTACTCGTATATTAGATACGGGTACAATTCTACAAATTCCTGTCGTTCTCTCGCGATCTTTCACGATAAACGATTCTTATTTGGGACGCCGCTACGAAAAAATGTCCGATGCTATAGAATCTTAGTGTAAAACATTCGCGTTCGCTTTTTAAACGGCTGAGTGCACCCAGCAATGCTACATAGCATAAAATTTGCCATTTATTCGCTGTCAACGCTGAGAAACCCTGGTATGTGTTCGATTATGTATAAAGGAATTATTCAACATTGAATGAGGCCTCCCCCCAAAATCATGACCGGAATTTCTCGAAATTTTACGGTACCATGACATAATATAATTGTCATTTTCACATCTTATCGGATGAAAACCTTCACGAAACTTTGGTATCTGTTAGTTTTAATACCATTGTGATTAAATTTATCAATGGCATTTGTAAAAGTAAAAAAAACTTCGATAAACTTTGCAAAAATAGACCAATGTATTTATCCTATAAGGTGTGGCCATTTTGAGAGGCACATTGACTAACTAAAATATATTTTATTCATACAAATTTCATATGTACTTAAAGGTATTTTATTGCCCTTTCTAATGATATATAGTTTTATATATAGTGATCTGTTACTTTGCCAAAAATAGTTAATATAGTTGGCATGGTAGCACTACGCCGCTATCACTCCACTACCACTAACTAGCTAGGTTTCTAAGCAAGTTTCTAGCTTTTGGCTGTAGGGTTTCTAGCACTTTTTTGTAAATTCTTGGTAGGGCCCAGAGGGTTAATGGTCTAGATTTGTCAAAAAAATTAAAATTTTAGCTGAATGAACATCCATCTGCAGGATAAGACAATTTTTTTTGGAAATTTACCACTAAAATGGATGGCCCGCTTATCGAGCCAGTCATTCAACATACAATTTCAGTAATAGTTTTTTCTTGGCCTGCAAATAGACCTTCCTCAAGCCCATTACAGAGGCTTTGAACTGGCTTGGCCATTAAAGGGTTAAGCAAATACATTATGGTGATATTTTGTGGACGAATATTTCTTTTTAATGTGGAAAATCTGTTTATTAATAAAATCACAATAAAAAAATAAAATAAATTAAACTTTTCCATATGCATGTTAAAGCAACAAAGTTCAATTTGAAGTCCAGCACACGTACCTTTACTTGACTTAGCGGTAATAGGTCTATAATCGTCTCATGTAACTTGGCAATTTGTTTGCAGATTGTGCGGAAACACATTGAAGGCATTGGTGCTTTCACGTCCCACTGCAATATAACAATAACAGAATAGTTATATTCCAAAACATATTTATTTGTTAAAATCATCTTCTAATCGTTAAAGTGCATCTAACAGGAATTAAGAAGAACATGTTTCAGTGATGAAAGAGAGAGGGAGGGATGGAGAGAGAGAGGGAGAGAAGGAAAATGAGGAGGGAGGGTGGGAAGCATGGTAAGATATGTCCATATTATCGAAATTCATAGCAGATACTAATGAGTTACCTTGATAAGTTGTGCATCAAAGGTTTCCTCCATAATAGTGACGAGTTTGTTGTTAATCTCTTCAATGTGGTCAGAGTAATCCTAGTACAACAGAAACATGGAGTTCAAGTCAGATGATACTCACCCTCTCAACATTGATATCTATGATATATAAACAGTGATGTTGAACTAAACAGAAAATGAAATGTTAATGTTCAGAAAACAAAGTTTTACCAATGCTACAGTGACATTAACCTTGGACCTTTTGTCTGCAAGGTCATTGCATGATTCCTCTCTGTACAAGGAAGTATGTGTCCAAGTTTGGGTCCAGTATGATTAAACAAGAGGCCAAAGGGGCCTGTATCGCTCACCTGGAACATAGGCATTTAAACTAGAAAGGCGATTGGCTATAAGTAGAGGGTCTGGAGTTGTTTTTACGAAAGCTAGGTCATCCAAGATGGCTATTAAACAAATATGGACTTTTGCCCTAGATGATGTTTCACGAGTCTTGGATTGATTCTGCAAGCGGTTTTGGAGATTTTTAGACGTTTCTAAAAATGAGCCAAAATCCAAGATGGCCACCGGCTAAATAGGCTGATCCGCTTCGTTTGAACAAACTTGAATCTCTACACCCTAATGATGCGTCCTGCCAAATATAATTGAAATCGGCCCAGCAGTTCTCAAGAGGAAGACATTTTAAATTTCCCATTGCTTTAGTATGGGAGCCTTTAGCGGGAAAATGATCCAAGATAGCTGCCAAACTGTTTATCCGACAGTTTTGAAAATTGCAGAATAACCAAAAACATATAAAACCCATTTTTTGCCTCAAAATCCATCAAATAAAAAAATCCAACATGGCCGCCAAACACATTATATTTTGATTGGCCCATGGTGGCCATGTTTTTTTTATGGTTAACTTCCCTTGAACACACGTCCCTAATTCTATCTGCCAAATTTCGACCCGATCCCTTCAGCAGTTCTGGAGAAGTCGTTTTCGCTAAAACTAGATCAACCAAGATGGCCGCCGAACCATTTGACCAATCAAGTTCCCTTAAACAACTTGGTTCAGCTCTTGCCCTAGATCATATTTCATGAGGTTTGCATCAATCCCACAAACGGTTTCGGAGAAGATTTTTAAAGACGTTTCCTAAAATCGGCTAAAATCCAAGATGCCCGACGGCCAAATTGGCTGATTGGCTTCATTTGAACAAATTTGGATCCCTATGTCCTCAGGATGCTTCTTGCTAAATATAATTGAAATCAGCCCAGAGGTTCTTGAGAAGTTGTTTCAAAGAAAAGTTGACAGACGGATGACGGACAGATGATGGACGGTTGCCATGGCATAAGCTCACTTGGCCTTTCAGGCCAGGTGAGCTAACAAAGATGAGATATAAACTGCTAAGTGGAGTTAAACGCAAAATGTTAATGTTGAAAAAACCATGGTTTTACAAAGGTCACAATTACCTCGTTTTTTTTACCCAACATCATATTGTCGCACACTTTCATTATAAGGAAGCATTTGTCCAAATTGGGTCCAGTATGATTAACCAAACATGAGATATCAACTAATAAGTTGAGCTAAACGCAAATTGGCTTCCACCGCCATCGCAACCACCACCGGACGACGCTGAGGGTATCACAATAGCTCATTTTACTTTGTAAAGTTGAGCTAATAAAGCTCTAAAAACCAGGAGGGTAGAAAATGCTCCTGAATTCAATGCAGCAGAAGCTCTAACATAAACACCTCTGTATAACAATGACCATGAGAATCTGCTCCTAAAATATGAGGCGCAAGGGGCCTGTATCGCTCATCCGGATTATAGGCAGTTCACATAGAAAGGCTATTAGTTATAAGTAGAAGTAGAAGGTTTTGCCCAGAATAGCAACAAGAATGCAGCCTATTAGCCATTTTAAATTTCCAATGGCTTTACTATGGGAGTGTTTGGCAGGAAAGAATCCAAGATGGCGGCCAAACCATCTATCTAACAGTTTCCAAAGTGGAAAATTTGAAATCATACCACAAAACTTAAACAAAGCCAGTTTCGGCATCAAATGCCATCAAATCTAGCTGCCAAATGTTGAAATCTGATTGGTCAATGGTGGCCATGTATTTTAACATACAAAGTTTCCCTTGAAGAAACTAGAATGGCCCTTATTCCATAAACATATATCTCAAATTCATGTTTTTATGAAAATTAGGTCATCCAAATGGCCATTGAAGCATTTGGCCAATCAAGTTCCCACGAACAGAGTTGGTTCCAATGTTGGCCTAGATGATATTTGATGAGTATCAAATCAGTCCCTAACCAGTTTCTGAGAAAAAGATATTTCTAAAAATCGGTCAAAATCCAAGATGGTTTCCAACCAAATTGGCCGATCGGCTTCCTTTGAACAAATTTGGATCTCTATGCCCTAAAAATGCTTCCTGCCAAATATAAATGAAATCGTCCAAATGGTTCTCTAGAAGAAGACAGTTTAAATATCCTATTGCCTTAGTATGGGAATTTTGGTGGGAAAAAGATCCAAGATGGTAGGCTGCCAAACAGTTTACCCAACAGTTTCGAAAGTGGAAATTCAAAATCAGCTTACCCAAAAAATACCCAAAAATAATTTTGGTTTCAAAATCCATTAAATGAAAAAACCCAATATGGCTGACAAACACGTTACATTTTGATTGGTCCATGGTGGCTGTGTCTTTTTCACGTATGAACTTCCCTTGAACAAACTTTAATGGGCCTTAGTCCCTAATCATATCTCCCAAATTTCACCCAGCCTGATCCGTTCAACTGTTCTGGAGAAGTCCTTTTCATGAAAAATAGATCTTCCAAGATGGCCGCCAAACCATTTGGCCAATCAAGTTCCCATGAACAAACTTGGTTATCTCTTGTGCTAGATATTTATTTTTTTTTAATCAATCCCCCAAGTAGTTTCGGAGATTTTTAACAACATTTCTAAAAATCGGCTAAAATTCAAGATGTCCACCAGCCAAATTGGCCGATCGGTTTCCTTCGAACACACTTGGATCTCTCTGCCCAATGGATGCATCCTGACAAATATTGAAATCGACGTAGTGGTTCGTGAGATGTCCTTTAAATAAAAAGTTATCGGATACCGGACGAATGGTCGCCATGACATAAGCTCACTTGACCATTCTGGCCAGGTGAGCTAATAAACCTCTCAAAATACACATACACAAATTTTTAACCCACAAATTGAATGCCAGGAAGTGTTTGTCAATATAAAGAGGTAAATCATTATGCATTTAAGCCAAGACTGTGTCTCTGTATGGCCCTTAAGCTTAGGGTCTCATAATCATGAAAAGTGAAAATTTGTTTGTAATTAGGACATATTATAAGAAACATCCTTATCCCAGTAACTAAAGATTGTTTTCTGTTAGCCATCATGAATCAACACAGTTCTACTAAACACACTGTATAGATAAAAATTCAAGTCAAATCTTATAAATTTTCTCTTAAAATTTTGCCGCCTTAATATTAAAGTATACAAGATGACTGTTAAGCCCATTAGAAGCCAGCTTGGAGGTAGAGTGAATGAGGTCACTAAAACCTAATAAATATACACCCAATGGAATGAGGACAACTAAATGCAATTAAATGGACATAATCACGGATTATCTATTGGTATGGCTACTGGATTGATTGGTTATAGTCATTGCTGCATTATTTGATGACAAGGTCAAAGAGCAATGAGTGATTTAAATGGTAAGTATTGGAGGTAATATTAACTCTTGTATTCAATGACTATCCACTCCATTTTCAAACTTTTAACCCTTTAACCCACAAATTTGTTTTAAAAAAATATAAATTTTCTCATAGAAAAGTCCATTTGCAGACCAAGAGAAAAAGTATTTTTGAAAATGTACCACTGACATGACTGGTTCATTCATCGAACCAGTCATTCCAGTGGAAAATTTTCAAAAATAACCTTTTTGGTCTGCAAATGGATGTTTCTCAAGAACACGGCTGAAGCCGTTTTTAGCTGATGGGTCATTCCATATAAGGACCAAAATTTTTGAAATCCGTCAAGTCATAGTTTCAGATTTCCTTCAAACTTTGTCAGAGTAAGCATATGTATGTATTAATAGGAAATTCCAAGTATTATAGTGAAAGGTCAAATACTTTTTGAAAACTGGCCTATCCAATACCCCCTGCCTAAAATTGACAAAAATTTGTAACAAAATTTCTATGTTTGAGGCTTCATATCTCACCGACTACAGTGCTCACAATACTAGGTCTTTTTATTTTAACAGTCTGGTCACCATAGTTCGAGAAAATCACAAGCATTTTGTGCTGACCTGTTTTAGGCATGTATTAGGGGTCGTCAAAAATGCCAAAAAATGTGATTTTTCACATTTTAATCCAAATTTGGTGATGCCGTAAAATGTATTTGTATTTGGTTTACACAAATGATTTCTATCCTGTTAACTAGAGCTACTGCTACTTTAGTGATATTTATTACCTAATGGCAAGATATGCTCCGCAAAAATTTTGTGGGAGCCATACCCCCACCCCTGTTCGCCAAAATGGGGTGACTTCATAACATCTTTTTTCAAAATAACCCCTTTCAATTTTTTTAATATTTTGGTGAATGTTATATATGGGCAGTTTTACAGTCCTGGGCACATTTGAGATTTGACCACTTTCTGTTGATTTGCTTGATAACTCTATTATAATAACGGACATTTACAATTCCACACAATCCATGGGAGTTAGTTGCAATAAAAACCGAAAACGGAATCAAAATATCTTTACCGGTGACAGAATAATGGCCATTTTACCCCTTAAAATACCGCAAAATGGTGTCTCATTTGAGAAATAAGC